>CM016626.1:103432284-103932113 GCA_005393395.2 Gossypium australe
ACAGGGGCATTTTGGTAATTTTGCCACTAAGGGCATTTTGGTAATTTTGTAAATCGAAAGAAAACATCCTTCAAAATCAGATTTAAGGTTTCTCAAACCAGAAGGGTAAATTTGAAAATTTAAAAACAGGGAATTTAGAAAACCGCAAGGCTAATTCCCTTTCGGGTTTTAATAACCGGTTTAGCCTATGAACAAGTCCTCTTGGTTAAGGTGAACCGTAGCTACGCACCAGGTAGGATTCGAGTAAAGAGGAGGTGAGTCGCTAGGACTGCTTAAATACCAAGCTCTTACTGAATGCCACTCCTAGACATGCGTACAGTGGTTACCACACCTTAACTCGGCGACTTACTTCACAGGTTTGTTTAAGAGCTTTAAGTTTTATGCAAGTGTTTGAGTAGACTAATCCTAGGGTCCAATAGCCTTGATATTCTAAACTACGAGCCCAACTAAGCCCATAACAGTTCATAATAACAAATCACTTCCAAAGTTCGAAGTACTTACCTGGTGGACTTCGGGTCGGAGGTACAGGTGCCATGCCAAAATATCCTGAAAACCTTTTTATAAAAGCCCATTTTTTCAAAAAGTCCATTTTGAAAACTGTTTCGGGCCCAAAAACCCTCAAAGCCGAGTTTTGAACCTGGCTCTGATACCAAACTGTAACATCCCCAAACCCGGCCCATTCACTACGACCGAATCTGGTTATGTTAGTGCGGAAAAGTCGGTGGAAAATCTATTTAACTTAGAAAAATTTAAAACTTGCTAACTTTTGAAAAATCCATGTTTATTTAAACTTATGATTAAAACTTTGTTATTAAAATATACTCATACTAAAAGATTAATATATACAAGCCAAATTGAATAAGTAGGTTGGAAAAAATATACTTATCTTCACATAGTGTTTCAAATTCTTCAAACCATAATAAATACTAATATAATCATAACAAAAATAAATAAGAGTTAAAAGGCCTTTATTACATATTCTATTTAAACCCAAATACTTAAAGTAAGCCTAAAACATTTAATCTCTTCTTCTGCATGGGCCACCATGTGTCCACTCCAACCCGGTCCGATCGACGTGTCACCTGCGATGCTTAAAAAGTTGGGTGAGTCATACAGACTCAGTGTGTAACCAAACCATCGAAATCCACCCACATGCTAACCACATAACATCCCAATTATCAAATGCAACATGCAAGTATAATTATTAGACATTACCACAATCTGGGCTTGGCCCACCTTCAAATTATAACAATTACTGGGCTAGGCCCTTTTCACATTAGTCCACTGATCACTGGGTTTGGCCCATGTCCACGTATGTTCCCAAAACATACCTATTCATTGGGCTTGGCCCATTTTCATATTATTTCATAAACGGAATAATGCAATCATGAAACCCAACCCAAGCCTAGGGTCCATCCGCTACACACCCCCTGATCCAGCCTACCACACACCAGGGGACTATCGAGTCACCCTCTCCTTTTCCCTCCAAAAAGGCAACCAATGCCATCCACGATGTAGCGTATAGCTAACATCAAACCACGATGGAGCACATAGCAATCCATCAAGCCACGATATGGCATAAGCCGATATCAATCAAGGTAACCACGCGAACTAAATCGCAAAGATCCACAACGCGACCTCAGTCAGCGCCAATCCACGATGTAGCACAAAGCTGACATCAACCTCGTACTCGAAGTACACCCGTACCTTCTTTTCATAACCCGCCCATGCACATGTAACATAAAATGATGATAAGGTGGTGCATGTACATATTAAACACAATCATAGGCATACTCACATAATAAAATCAGTGATCATATTTACAAACTTTGCTACTAACCTGATCATCTTCATACCCCTTAAGGGTACCATTTTCACATTTAACTGCACTTATTAGCATCATACAACATAAACAGATATACTCAAATCCCGGAAACAATGGTTTAACTACACACCTTATAACCTGGAGCTCTAAACCCTCGATCCCAACGCTATCGACTAGCGAGACTACCGCTATCTGCCTATAGCTATCTCCTGCCGCTGGCCCACACCCCGGTGGCCAATCCCGAACTGCTGAAACCGCTCTTTTCTTGAACTTTGGGATAGGGACCTTCCCTTGCCCACTTTGACTGGTTGTGGCCTCCATCAAAAAGCTTAATCAGGTAAACAGGTTAACCCCCAAAACACCACTTAAGCATTTAATCTAAATAAATATCTCTTACCAACTCAACTTGAATCCCGAACGCTACTCTATGCCACTGCAACTGCTGACTAAACGACCTTGCTAACCACTCCCTATTGCTCCAGCTAGAAACGACCACCACCAAGGAAGTAAGGTTCGGCTCAGGGACTTGTAACCAAAGTGAAGAGAAATGTGAGAATGGGTGATTCGGCAAGGCTCTTAAACAGTGTTTGGGATATTCAGCAATGGTAGTTTTCTATGGATGGTTACGGTTTAAGCAAGGTTTAAAAAGAAAAAGGTGAGAAGGGAGAAGGATATAGGTTCATAAAAGGTTAAGCCCTCTGCTACTTTCGGCTACAAGGAAATAGGATGGAAAAGGGGTTTGCTTGGACTAACTTTCGGCAATGGAGAAGGGAAGAATAAATAAAAATAAAGGGAAGAACTTTTTGCTAAGGGAGAAAGCAAATGGTGAATGAAAAATGAGCACCACCCCCTCCCTTTATATAGCATTCGGCCAAGCCCCAAGCTCCCAAAAAAAAAATCCTAAAATCACTCCTAAAACACCTCCCCTCCATCCATTTTAAAAGTTTGAAAAAGTCAAACCTATCTAGCCAAATTCAAAAAAAATTGACCAAGTCTTTGCCCATCTTTTAAGCCTCCCAAAACCGTCCAACACTCTACCTAGATGACGCAAAAACAAAGCCCCCTGCTACCCTTGCGAATCGAACACTGGCCCCCTTCCCTTGCACCTGAGACGTCACTTCCCCAAGCTCTTAGTGGCGTCTCCCTTGCCACTCCACCAGCCCAATTCTTGTGACATAAACTCCCAAATAATTCTCTTAAGACCCCCTCTATCCAAGTTCCCCTTTTTAGCCCCTAAAACTAAAAATTTTCCAAAACGTTCTACCATCACCTAGGGTTCTCAGGACCCCTAAAACTTACCCAACCACACACTGAAGTGTGCCAACACTTGAGCTAAGCACCAAAAATCCAACCCCTAAAACCAGGGTGTTACAATCCTGACGGCCCAAATCCTCTTTTCTGCTTGTTCCGATCAGAGTACTGTCTCACAGAGTCCTTAATCCCTTCAGCTATCTTAGCTTTCTCCACTAACGCAGAAAATTCCCGTTCCTGATGTGGAGCGACTAACAACCTCAGGTCATCCCTTAATCCATCCTCAAACCAGACACAGCGCTCATGCTCAGCAGCCACTACTCCTCGAGCATACCGGCTCAACCTCAGAAATTCAGCTTCGTACTCAGCTACTGACTTGTTCCCTTGAACCAGCCCCAGAAAAGCTTTCCTCTGCGCATCAATATATCTGGTTCCCACATACTTCTTCTGATACACCGTCTTAACATATTCCCAGGTCAGATCCTCAGCTGTGGCACCATCCCGAACTGTGAGCCACCACTGATACGCTTCATCGCGTAGCAGTGCCACCATTCCTTTCAGCTTCTCCTCAGGGGTCAGATCCAACTCATCCATAATCCGTTCCGTTGCTTCCAACCAATATTTAGCTGTACTGGTTGCCACACCAGATACTCCACAAAACATTTCAGCCCCATTGGCTCGGAGTCGCTCGGGTACAGATTTCCGAGCTCCCATATTTCCACCCGTGCCAGCCACCATTTCCAAAACTCGCAGCACTGCCTGCGACACAGCATCATCCCCTGTCTGAGCTTGCTGCTCAACACCAACAGCTGGTGGGGGTACCTCTTTGTCAGACCCTTGACCCGATCTAACGGGTTCTGACACGGCCATTCTGCCTCTACCGCGTCCTCGCATGTTACGACCACGTCCTCTAGAACTCATTTCTATGATCGTGCTTTAATCTGATTAAGAAATTTTATGAATTAGCCTTTATTCCACTTATTATTCGCGAAGGAGTTTTATGTAAAGAGTTTAGGAGTAATTCTTTCGATCAATCAAAGTTCAAGTTTTCCATCCTAATTCACAGAAAAGCACATCCATTCCATAATATATCCCATACACATTCACTCTTCGGACATTTCTGTCCGTTCCCAACCTAGGGGTATTTTTGTCATTTGTCCTACAGGGGTATTTTGGTAAATAATCAGGGTCAATTTGAAAATTACAAAAGTCATTTCAAAATTCCTCCAAACTCATGGATACAAAACAAGTTGTTGCAAAAATTTTGGAAATCGGGGTCATTTTGGTAATTTTGGTAAACCAGGGGTAATTTCATAATTTTTTTTTCAAATCGGGGTATTTTGGACTTTCCAAAAATAGGATTTTTAAATACTTTTACAAAATAAGGAAATTTTATTGAAATCGGGGGTGATATGGTAACTTTTAAAACCAAAGGCATTTTCGTTATTTTGCAAATAGGGGTATCTTAGTAATTTTCATAAATCAAGAATACTTCAGAAAAATTTTATGGAATAGCTTTTATAAATCAAAAGGGTAATTTAGTATTTTTTTTAAACTAGGGTTTCCATAAAAATACGGCTAGTCCCTTTCGGGTTTTAGTTAGGGGTTTAGCCTATGAATAAGTCCTCTTGGTTAGGGTGAACCGAAGCTACGCACCAGGTAGGATTCGAGTGGAGAGGAGGTGAGTCACGCAGACTGCTTAAATACCAAGCTCCCACCGAATACCAATCCTAGACATGCGCACAATGGTTGCCACACCCTAACTCGGCGACTTAGACACAGGTGTGTTTAATTAGGCAATTAAGTCTTATGTAATGGTTGGGGTAACCTAGTCCTAGGGTTCAAGTACTTATCATACTATTCTACGTTCCATTCCATTTCTACCCTTCTACAAATCACAATATAAATCACACAAAGGGTAGGGGTACTTACCTGGTGGACTTCGGGTCGCAGACTTAGGTGCCATGCTAGAAAAACCTGCTTTTCACAAAATTTTCTCAAAAATTTCTTTTGGGCTTAATTTTGAAAACATTTTGGGCCTTAAACCCAAGGCCGAGAGTTTAAAACTGGGCTCTGATACCAAACTAAAACACCCCTAACCCAGCCCACGAGTCTCGACCAGATCTGGTATGTTCCTCGAGTAAAGACAGTTCAAATTCATGGGTTCTTTTGAAAATCTTTAAGTGATTTCGGAAAAACTCGATTTGGGTTGGGCTCAAGTTGGAAAACCAATTTAGTTTTTGAAATATAAGTTTTATGAAATCTCATTGTCAAGTTTCAAAAACATTAAGTTAGAAAATTTGCTGAATTCCTTCTTTAATTAGAAATCACATGAATTCAAGTGTTAAATCATTTAGGGTTTAGTTTTAAATAATACATTTGATCTTTAATTTGATAAATTTCATAACATAGTGAAATAAATAAATGCATGGATAAACAGTTTATCACTCTGGCCTTATTACATCAAAATAATCCCAGATAAATTTAAAGTACTTAAAATAAAAATGTCCAAATCATAAAAATTTTCTTGCTGAGCATGGCCACCTTTAAGCTCCTGCCGACCCGGTCCATTACTGATCGTCACCTAAAAAATGTTCCCAACGGGGTGAGTCAAACAGACTCAATGTGTAACCAACACCAAAATTTAACAATTTAGGCATACATTATCATATCACATACACATTCATATAACAGATAGGGAATAATGATGCAACCCGAACCCAAACCTATATGCCATCCGCTACACATCACCCGTACCATCCTGCACACTGTGGGGACTACTAAGTCAACCCTCCATCCGCTACACACCATCGAAGGCAGTCGCTGCAGTCGACGTGCTCATCGCCCTTATAAAATTCGTGGCATAGCCACCAGATACATATTTCGTGTCATGAGACACCATATTCAGATATCGTGGTCTTAGGTCACCACATTTGTAACATCCTGAAATTGGGCCTAGTAGAATTGGGCCGATTGGGCCATGGGCTTTAGGAAACATTTGCATGGCATCTAGTTATTTGTGTTAGCTCGGGTATGAATTTTTGTGTGCTTAGTATATTTGTGTGAAGGCTTGGAAATATTAGGAAGCTAGAATAAATTTTAGTATGGTTTATTTAATGAAGTGGATTAAGTGAGCTTAGCACTTAAGTTAATTTAAGTGTTAATTAAAGCACAAGAGGAGTAAGTGGCAAGTTGGTTAAGGCTCTTGAAAGGTTGCTTGAGGTTAGTGGTTCGAGTAGCATGTTTAGCATTTTGAGGTTTTTATTTCATGATAGCATTAATGGCCGGTCAACCTATGTTTATGATAGGTGGACTAATAACTTTTGGTAAGTTGAATTTATTTTTAAGGAAAGCATGGGAAAAAGGGATAAGATTCCTAAGGTTATGGAAGGATATCTTGAAGTTATGGTAAATTGAGGGGACAAAGGCTTGGTTTGTGGGAAATGTTTTGGAAACAAATTCATGGCCTTTATGCCATGAACTTGGATGGCAAAGTGGCTAAAGGGGGGAGCCGAAATTTTACCTTAGTTTGGCTAGGATTGAAGTCTTTTCTTTTTGGTCATTTCTTTCATTTGGTGCAAAAGTTGCAAAACATTTTCTCTCAAACACTTTTCTTTTTGGCCGAATTCTACATTGTGGTAAGCCTAAACTCTTTTGACCATTTGGTCATTTTTGATCATTTGCTATTTTCTCCTTTTCATTCTCTCAAAAACCGAAACTTGCATTAACCTTTTGTTCTCCCATTCGTTTTGCTTAAACATCAAAAAACTCCTATACACTCTTCTTTGCCGAAATTATATTTCTCTTCCCATTATTTCCTTTTTTGTCATATAGCCGAATATACCTCTTTGTTGTGCCGAAAATATTCTTCTTCTATCTTGAATCTCTTAGGCCGAATATTGAAGGTAACATAGTTTTCTTTGGGACTTCTCTAGCAATCGGTTTTTGGTAAGGTGGTAAGGGTTTATTTCAAAGGATTATTCTTTTAAGTTTCGTTTAAGCCGAAGGCTAATAAACCTTAATGATGATGGTTGATTGTAGGGAAGTGAGACCGATTCTTTTAGGAGTGTGTTGGATAGTGTTCGAAGGCTTTTGGGGACAAGGAAAGTTTGTGTGGCCGATTTGTCTAATCGGGATTTAAGGCTTTCGTTAAATACAGGTGTGTGTACATACACATCTTATAACTTTTTAATATGCTAAGTGCTATATTATGCCTAATCGATTTATGTAGACATAGATGTAATATCATCATGGTATTAACAAGGATTCGGGTAAGTCTTTGTGACTATGAGATTATTATTTGATGCTTTTGGGAAGCATGACACATTTGGTATGTGTATTATTGGATATATGGCAATGATAAATTTATTAATGTTGTTAAAATAAACCTTTTTGCATGATTTCAGTAAATATACATAATTGTTTGATATGGGTTGATGAGTGGAGGGGGCAGTGATATTCGTGTCGACAGACACCAGTGTTTTGGTAACACATTGTGACTACGGTCACCAGAGGTTTGGTACCTCCAGAGGTTTGGCACCTCATAGCGACTTGTCCCTGTGGTTAATTCCACCGTGGGTTGGCCCCACTTTGAGATATGGGATCGTCTGCCAGTGATTTGGTATCACACGATGGGTTAGCCCCATCACTTGATTTGTGACTTCGGTCACCAGTGTTTTGGTAACACAATTGTGTCTTCGGACACCAGAGATTTGGTATCTCCAGTGATTTGGTATCACATTTGTGACTATATGTCACCAGTGGTTTGGCACCACCAGTGGTTTGGTACCACACGGGGTAGAAAAAGGCGTATGGATGGTTAGGTTGGGTGCATTTAAACTTATGCATGTTAATTGGTTATGATTTGTGTATGTTATTGCACTAAATCGGGGAAGGGTTACACATTGAGTCTTGGTGACTCACCTTCTCCTTTAATTTTTCAGGTGACTCGTAGATCGCGGGTGAGGAGCCGGATGGACTCGAGGTGGCCATGCAGTGGAGACTTTTTAATAAATGAATTTTGGATTTTATCTATTTTTCTTTTGGGTTTATGTTGCTTATTTGTAATAAGGCCTCCTAGTATTATTTTGTTATTGCTGCGTGTTTGAATGGTTGGTTTAAACTATTTGATGATGTTAAAATGGATGCACATGTTTTCTCAAATTAAACGCAAAATGTTTTAAAGTACCATCGGGTACCTCTGAAATTTTTAAACAACTTGACTCAACAAATATTTTTAAGTGAGGATTTTAACAAATAAAATTTCAATTGAAAGCAATTCGACTAATTTCAAAAATCGGTTTTAAAATGGTTTTCAAAATGTTTTCTCTGTAGCAAACCAAATTCGGTCATATGGTTTGGGCCGGGTTTGGGGTGTTACAACATTCACTTATCGCGGTCTTAGGTCACCACTTTCACTTCCCCTTTTCACAATATCCCATATGCCCCATGTCATACATATTATGTAATACAATGCCTTGTTTCACATTCTTTTCATATTCACATTCATGGCATAACAAATCATTTCATACTCATAGTAGGAGTAGGAAAACGTACCTTAGTATTGTGTACCGTAACATGGTACTTAGCCATATTCACATAAACATGTTCATATTAAGTATTGCCATAAATTTTATTAAAAGATAGTATGGGGTACACACCTGACTCGCTTAAGGCTTCCAATCCAAATCCCGAAAATTCGATCTAAAGCCTTAGATCCCTACATTCGGCCAACCTTAATATGTTAGGACAAAGCCTATTCGGCTATAAATCCAAATCCCAGTAGGATTAGTACACTTAAAACCTACCTTGCTGCAGATTGACTTAAGAATCAAGTCCCGAAACTTTGTTGTATTCCTTCTTGCATTCGGCCAAACATTAGATCATTCATATGTTAGTTTCGGCTTTTTAAACAAATAAGAAATAGATCTTAATCATAAATTAAGGCCTTGGCCGAATGTACCTATGGACTTACCTTGTGGATCTAAATCCCGAAAACAACCTCTTGGCTATGGAGATGTCGAAATCCCTATAACTACATGTTAGATAAATTTCTAACATTTATTCACAACAATTAGCCCTTAGTCGAATGTTAAGTATGACTTACCTTAGATTTTAGAAGTCTCGGACTATCCCTTCTTGAAGTCGACAGTTGCAGAACCTCGAAACACTACTTATATTTTCGGCCACAAAATAATAATGGTATTAGTTCCTATGTTCCGGCTTTAAGAAAAGAATAAAACGATGACAATAAAATTCTTACCCTTAATACTTGAAATCGACAACACTTCTTCTTGATACCCCTTGAGATATTCGGCTATAGGCTAGAAAGAACTTGATTTCGGCTTCCTTGAATAATCGGCTATGGTCTTAAAAAGGCTTACTTTCGGCTTCAACAAAGGGTGAAAGGAGAGGGATATGAGCTTTGGAAGAATCGGCTAAGATGAGTTTTGAGAAGGAACTATTCTTTGACAAAAATAGAAGAGAAGAGAGCTTTACTTAGAAAATTTGGCAGAGACTTTAGAGAAATGAAAAGAAAATACGAAGAATGGCCTTGCTTGCCTTCCTTGGCCGAAAATACACCAAGAGAGTCCCCTTGGCCAGCCATCACATGCTCCCTCATCCCTCATTTTTCTCCTCTTATCACCTCATCTAGATTTAATAAAATAAAAAGAAGTAATCCACCATTTATCCATCATTTATCTCTCAAAATAAAAGGGATAAAAACTCCTAAAAATTAGCCTTAGTGCTGTCCCCCTGCTCCCTTCTTATTGACGTCATAGTCAAAATAAAAAGCCTTAAAAATTTGCCTCCCACGCGACTCGAACTCAGGACCATTAGCACTGTACGGGCGTCACTTGCTAGGCCCTTAAGTAGCGCATCTTTGCCACATTTCCAAGCCCATTTGTGTGTCATATACTCACTACTATTTCTCTTAAGGCCACCTTGCTTTAGTTTCCTCTTTCTAAGCTCAAAACTTAATAATTCCTAAGACATTTCCTTACATTTCCAAGGTTCTAAAAATGCACACAACACATCCATAACACATAAGACATGCTATTTCATATAATTAAGCATAAATGCATAAGCCCATTTCCAGGATATTACACAAAGGGCAGTAGATCCGATTAGCGAGGGTATCGACATAGAGAGTAGTACTACGTGTTATCAGGTGTGTAACATTCTCACACCATTTGGATTGCCTGTAAGAATATGTTTATAAATCTGTTATATTCTGTTAAATGTTGAAATACCAGCATGGCTATTGAAAACCCGAGGAGGGTAAAGGCGAATCACCAGGTTAGTGATCTCTGTCATTCTAAGGTGAATGGTTCTGTTAATTTGATATGATAAACATGTATGCCGATTTCTGTGATTGCACAGGGTTTGATGAAAGGGGAAGTGTTCTGTTGTAGTGGCTTTTGCCATGATCTGTTGTAGTGGCTATTGCCATGCCATGATCTGTTGTAGTGGCTTTTTTCCATGATCTGTTGTAGTGGCTATTGCCATGATTTGACGATGAGCAGCTAACTGCAGCATGACTACCATCGATGGTGTGTAGCGGTGTGGGTTGATTGTAGAAATCCCCAATGGTGTGATTGGCAGGTAAGGGTGGTGTGTAGCGGATGGAAACCTAGGATTGGGTTGGGCTTTGCATAATACCTTATATATTATATTTTTTTATTGCTCTGTGGGGCTAAGGCCCAGTCTGATGGTGCACGAGGGTTGCACACTGAGTCCTTTGACTCACCCTATCATTTAACATTTTACAGGAGACACCTAGAGCATCGGACCGGGCTGGAAAGGAGCGCAGGGTGGCCATGCATGAGATTATGTTGGATACTGCAAAAGACATTATTTTGTTCATTTATATTTAGTATTTTGGGTTATATTTTATTATAATAAGGCCACGGGCTATTTACTTTATATTTTCGATTTTTGGACTTTACTTTCAGACACTTGAATTATTCGTTAAAAATTTAAACTAAGGCATGTTCTAATTTCGGTTCTTAATTCATGAAGGCATCATATAAAATTATATCTTATATAAATTATCAAATTATTAAGTTTTCCAGTATAAGTTGTAACAGACCGAATTTGACCCTAATCGGAACAGTGGTTTCGGGACCACGAATCCGAGTCTAAGAAATATTTTAATATTATATTTTGAGTCTATTATATGTGAATTGATGTGTGTGAAAGTTTCGTATGAAAATTTTATCATTTAAGTGCTTAATTTGATTAAAAGGACTTAATCGCGTAAAGTGTAAAAGTGGCATATTAAAGTGAAATGTGTTAATTTGAGCATGGCTTTATAATATGAAGTATGGAAAGGGTAAATAACCCATTTTATGAGTTAGTGGCCGGCCATGGACAAGTTTGTCCTTAAGTTAAAATGTTTAGTTATTTTTAATTATAAGGTTAGTTTAGTAATTTGGTAATTATTTATTATATGTTAAAATAACCAAGAAAAGAAAGCCATCACCTTTTGACTCATCCATGGCCGAATGTGGAGGAAGAAAATAAGATTTAGATTCTTTGAAATTTCGGCACTTTGAAGCTAAAATTCAAGGTGAGTTTTTAGTTAGTTTTCGATAAATTTTACGTTTTTGAGATCGTTGCTTCAAACCGTAGCTGACCCATGTTAAAATTTTTGAATCTAAGCATGCTTGATGTTCAGCTATTGATAGGTTTATATGGTTTTTGATGTTTGATGATGTTAGATAAAAGATAAGTTAAAAATTTGTATATTATGTATTGGAAGTTTTGATGAATTTTTGTTTTTAGGGCCAAATTGTAAAAAATGAAATTTTAGAGGGGCTTCTTTGCAAAATAAGTGAAATGTGAGGGCTTGTAAAGTCCCTAGGAATATTCGGCCCTTGTATAGTCTTAGCTAATTTGGTGTATTTTATGTGTTATGCAAATAGGACTAAATTGCAAAGTTGTCAAATATTAGGGGTAAAATTGTAATTTTCCCATTTATGTGTTTTGGGACTAAATTGAAATGAAATGTGCTTGAATGAGATTACTTTTGATATGTTTAGATCAAGAACAAAGAAAAACGGAATTAGATCGGGGAAAGACGAAGGTTCTCGAATAGTCGATTTACACGGTCTATCGACAGCCGAGGTAAGCCCTTAAGCTAAAATATATTAAAGAATTATTTATGAACATATTAAATGATAATGTTTGATAAATTTTAGTACATATTTATGTCATAGCCGAATGTATATAAGTATATTAGATTGATTGCATAATTTGATAATGTGATATGAATAAGTGTCTCGATGCGAATTGTGGGATTGTACAATGACGTAATGATTTTATTTGTTTAATGTGAATAAGCTTAGTTGAATTGGATATGTAATATAGTTATGAAATGTGTGTGGAATGATTGATCACATTGATTTATTTCAGGCTTTAAGCCTAGCAGGCCTAGCGCCGGTGATTTATTTCAGGCTTTAAGCCTAGCAGGCCTAGCGCCGGTGATTTATTTCAGGCTTTAAGCCTAGCAGGCCTAGTGCCGGTGACTTATTACGGGCTCTGAGCCTAGCAGGCCTTGTGCCGGTGTTACTTATCGGGCTTTGACGCCTAGCAGGCTTGATGCCGGTGATGTGTTTTACAAAGGAGAAACCGAATTTTGTTCAAGGCAAACCATAGCTAATGTATCTAGTTAAAGGCTCAGGTAAGCAAGTAAGGTATGTTATGTTTAATGTTACTTGAGTCGAGTTAATACTATGAGAAGAGTGTTATGTACATTTGAGATTAAGATTGATGTGCATGAGTATTATATGATTGAATTTGAGCTCGAATATACTATTATGGAGATTCGGTTTTCAAACAGAAATGCTAAGAGTGAAAGGAATTTTAGTACAATAACATGGTTGATATGAATGCGGTACTTATACGATTTGGAGCATGTGATTCTTGTAATATACTTATTTTGTGCTTCGAAGAGATACAGGTTTATGGAAATGAAGTACAATTACTTAGGTTAATGAACTGTTAGTATTCGGCCCTGTGTAAATCAATATATTTAGATGTTTATGTGCAATGTCATAAGTTGAATGATTTAAATGTTTAAGTGTTTGAATGTTATATTATTATGAGCTTAGGACTTACTAAGCTAGTAAGCTTACTTGTATGAAGTGTTCTCCTCTGTTTTATAGATTAGGTTCAGGCTACAAGCTCAACGGGATCGTCAAGAAAGTCGTCCACACTATCAATCTAATTTGGTACTCTTTCATTTTGGTTTTCGGATAGAGGCATGTATAGGAAAGACTTTGACTTTGTTTTGATGGAAACTTTTTGTTCATGTATATAATAGCCATGCGAAATGGCTAAATTTTCGGTTAAGTACGTTTTTCATGCTTTTGATATAATTGTCGGTTTATATCGTTAATGTTTGTGCAAATTCAATCAAGGTTTAAATCGAATATGGTAAGGAAATATATGTTTGTGAAATGAACATTTGAGTTGGGTAATGTGGTATGAATAATCATTTGTATACTCGATTATATTGAACCATAGTTGTGTTTTGTTCATAGGTTAATGATGTTAGGATTTCATGTGAGTGTTCGAAGTATAAGTTAAATTTATATAATTTATTATGATGCATGGATATTATGAATTGTATGTGGGTATATTCGGTTATAATCTAAGTGCATATCGTATACATATATATGGATAGATATATATAGGTTAGACATGACATATAGGTGTGATGTGTTTAGTTGTGTAATATCCATTATTAAATATGCATGTTTTGCTTAAATGTGAAATGTAGAAATAAATCTCATGAGTTATGTATTCGGCAATACATGGTATTAAGTAGAAAATATATTTGGTTTTGGATTTCATTTGTACATGGCTAATAAACATCATATGCTTAGTTCGAATACGTCATTATAATGATAAGCTCATGATTTATGTATGTATTTTAAGGCAAATTGTGTGACTTTAAGACATGTATATTGACTTGATAAAATGATATATAATTGAAATGAATTCGATTGAACTGTGAGACATAATTTGTATATCAGTTATGACTAATCATTTAAGACTAATATTTAATTAGTAAAATGTTATATACATATATATATATATATGCATTTGTGGATAAGTTCTATGTGGTTATGTGAATGTATGAAAGCTGTATTTTCTTTGAAAATGCCTCGTAACCCTAATTCGGCGACGGATATGGGTTAGGGGTGTTACATAAATGTTTAAACTCGACCAATGTTTTCCAAAGATGCGACAAGTTTTACTAGATCTTCTTAGTGACATGCCAGATCCGGTCGTGGTGTTTGGGCCGGGTTTGGGGTGTTACAAAATAGATGTCCAATAGTGTGATGAAGTTCCTGGCGATCCCCGGTTTCAGGCTAGCTCTGATTTACTATAAAACATAGTAAGTTCGTATGTATATATGAAATAATCAACATCATTCACTAACACTTCCAAATAGATATATAGTTTGCAATTAAAACCTAAATCAATTAGATAACATAAAGTTTAACTAGAAAGCAACTCATAAGTTCTCATCTTCTTATAATTTGTCATTCGTACAGTTTTTTATACATACCTGTACTGATACATATCTATTCTCACCAATTCGCTTATCGAATCACTTTGAGTTTATAAATGCTTACGATATAAGTACATCGATTTTTCGATGCCATAGTCCAACTATGGTCTTACACATACATAATCAAGGCCTTGCCGTGGTCTTACATTCACATGCCATAATCCGGTTATGGTCTTATTATTCTATTTTTCCATAGCCCAACTATAGTCTTACTCAGCAACTCGTTTACTTAAACTGTAACATCCTGAAATAGGGGCTATTAGGTTTGAATTGGTTTGCTTGTGTATGGCTTGATTGTGCATTAATTAGGGTGTTTTAAGATCTAGGTATAAGCCAAGGGTAGGCCCGAGCTGTAGGAAAATTTTTGTTTTGAGTGTTAGTTAAAAGGAGCTAAGGGAGCTAGGCCTTAAGGGAATTACTGTGGAGATTTAAACACAAGAATTCACTTGGCAAAGTGGCAAGGGAGGCGCAACTTAGGGCCTTAAGAGGTGACTCCACAAGCTTTGTGAGGGGGCTTAGGTTCGAATCCCTTGGTTAGCAATTGGAATGGACTTTTATTTTGTTTTCTTTCCTAGTATGTTGGTCAAACTCTATATTTGGTATGGATGGATTCTCTTTCATTTTTGGATAGTAGACTAAAGGAAAAAGGCAAGTTATTAGTTAAGGTATGGAATCAAGGTGTTATGGAAGGATAAGGGGACATAAGGCATGATGTAAGGTGTTTTGCTATGGAAAGTATTGTGTGGAAAGTTTGACCATGAATGTGGACGGCATGGGTGGCTAGGGGGGTTGGCCGAATGTTGATAGGAATTTGGGGGGATTAGTTGGTCAATTCTTAGCATTTTGTGCATCTTTTGCATTTTTTTTCTTCTTTTCCTCTCCAAAATCTTCCTCCTTAGCCGAATGTGTCTTGGACATTAGGTGCAATTTTGTTTTTGTTTTGGCTTTCATCCTTGAACCAAATTCTAATTGCTTTCTCTCATTTCTCCTTTGAAACCGAAACCACACTTAGCACTTTGTGCTCTTCTCTTTTTCGGCAAACAAGGTGTTTGGCCGAATCTCTTTCTCCCATCTCTCTTTTCTTCTTTTCATAATTGTTCAAAGACTATATCATCTTCTTTTTCCTTCTATTTGCCGAGTTCTCCCTCTCCCATTGCAATTTCTTTCTTTTCTCTTTTCCTTTTTCTTTTTCCACTCTAACCGAATCCTATTTGGTTGTCTTCTATCAACCATAGCCGAATCTTCTTTCTTTCTTCTAGTTATTTTGGCCGAATATCATCAAGGGTAGATTTTCTTTGGGCTCTTTTCTATTCAGTTGTGAAGAAGGGTAAGTGTTCTTAGCCGAAATTTTATTCCTATTTTCTCTTTTCTATGTCGACATGTTTAGACAAAAGTCTAAATCCGGCACTTGTTGATAGATTTCTAATCATCTATAGGAATCGATTTCTTTTAGGCTCTTCGGGACTTTGGAAGCAGTCGATCTAAGTCTCAATTCTCTGACAATCGATTTTGGTAAGTCAAGGGTAAGGATTGTGTTAGTTATACGTTATTTCACCCTTTGGGATTTAGTGGTATGGCCGAATGGTCTATGTTATTAATCTAAATATTGGCCGAATGTAGGACAAGGAGATCTAGTGCGGTAGATCGGGTCTTCGGGATTTAGTGATTTCGCTAGTGACAGGTGTGTACCTTACACACTTTATAACTCGGTAATATATATATATATAAACAAACTAATCATGTTATTAAAGCCGAAAACTGTGAGATCTTGATATGATACCTTGATGGGTATGAGCAAGGATTCGGGTAAGTCTTTTTCGATATGATGTTGCTATATGTTGTTTAATATCATGATCTACGATATATATTTCTTATATGTTCATATCAAAGCATGATGGCATGATTTACACTCGTAATACATTGGTTTGGGTGATATGAGAGGAGGGGGAAGATTTGATATCCGTGTCTTTGGGACATCAGTGGTTTGGCACCGCCAGTGGTTTGGTACCACAGATTATTTATGACTTTGGGTCACCATAGGTTTGGCACCTCATAGCGACTCGTCCCAGTGGCTTAGTACCACAGCGGGTTGGTCCCACAGTTGACATATCGGGATCGTCGCCAGTGATTTGGTATCACACGTGGGTTGGCCCCACACTTGGATTATTGATATTTTGTGACTTTGGGTCACCAGAGGTTTGGCACCTCATAGCGACTCGTCCCAGTGGCTTAGTACCACAGTGGGTTGGCCCCACATTTCATATGACGGGATTGTCGCCAGTGATTTGGTATCACAACGTAGGTTGGCCCCACAATCGGATTATTCGTGACTTTGGGTCACCAGTGGTTTGGCACCACCAGTGGTTTGGTACCACACGGGGTAGAAACGGAGTTAAGGATGGCTAGGTTTGGGTGCATTACATATATTGCTTGGTTATGATTTGTGTAAGTATGTGGCTTTAACCGGGAGGAGGATTATGCACTGAGTCTTGGTGACTCACCTTCTCCCTTATCTTTTCAGGTGATTCATAGATCACGGATAAGGAGCCGGGTGGACTCGAGGTTGCCCATGCATTAAATAAATTCGGTTTCACAAGGACTTTGGTTTGGGTACTTTATTTTATTTAAATTCGGTTTTTCATCTTTATTTGGATTTGTAATAAGGCCTTTCAAATTATGTTTTTGGATTATTTATATGCTTTGGACTTGTTTTAAACATGGCTAAGTAAATTATTTGGTTAATTTAATAATATGAGCACAAGGTTTTCTAAACTATAAAAACGCAATGGTTTTCAAAATCTTACCATCGGGTAATATAAATCATTTGAAAATATTTAACAACTTAATTGTTTTCGACAACTCAAACGGTTTCCAAACTTAGGATTCCAAATTCAAATAGAAACGGTTTTCAAATTTTCCATTTGGGTTCTTTTAAAATGCAACTAAGTTTTAAAATTTATTTCCGGGATTTCAAAGTAAACTATCAGTTTTTAACTAATCATGCACCTGTTTTCTACAAGCACATAGTAATAAAGAGTTTTTCCTACAAAATTTAATCGGTAACTCGTTTTTCTTCAAAACGTTTTCCCTTGTGACATGCCAAATTCGGTCGTGGCGTGTTGACCAGGTTTGGGGTGTTACAAATTGGTATCAGAGCCAAGTTTAAAGGCTCAGCTGTGGGCCTGAGTCCCAAAATGTTTTAAAGAATGGACTTTAAAATGTTTTTGTTTGAAATTATATGATTTGAAAGGCATGGCACCGAGTCTACGGCACCAATCCGCCCAGGTAAGTACCCCTAGCCTTTGGTTGTGATTTTTGGATGTTATAAACTTGGAATGACTAGAGTTAGTGGACTATTTTAGAGATTGAAATTTATAGGACTCTATGGACTCGCGAAACAACCTCTTATTAAAACTTTTCATAAAACTGTGCTTTAAAGAAAGTGGAATAATGACTAAAGCATAAAACTTTTAAATCAGATAAGTCGAGACTTTAGACATGAGTACTCGAGGTCGGGGTCATTTTATGCGTGGACGCGGTCGGGGTAGGATGGCTGTGTCTGAACCAGTGAGGTCTGGTCAAGGATCTGAAAATGAGGTACCCCCACCCCCATCACCAGCGGTTGGAGTTGAGCATCAGGATCAAACGGGGGATGACGCAGTGAGTTCTTGAGAGGGTAGCTGGAGTAGGTGGAGGCGCGGGAGCTCGGAAATCTGTACCTGAGCGACTCCGAACCAATGGAGCTGAGGTATTTTGAGGTGTTTCTGGTGTAGCTCCCAGTACGGCTGAGTATTGGTTAGAGGCGACGGAGCGAATCATGGATGACTTGGATCTAACTTCTGAGGATAAGCTGAAAGGGATAATGTCGCTTCTTCGGGATGAGTCATACCAGTGGTGGCTCACGGTGCGGGATAGTGCTGCAGCGGAGGATCTCACTTGGGACTATTTTAAGGTAGTGTATCAGAAGAAATATGTTGGGTCTAGTTACATTGATGCACAACGGAAGGCATTTCTGAGATTGGTTCAGGGGAGTAAATTCGTATCAGAGTATGAGGCAGAATTTTTAAGATTGAGCCGGTATGCTGGAGGTATCGTGGCTACGGAACACGAGCGATGTGTCAGGTTCGAGGACGGACTGAGGGACGAGCTGAGATTGCTGATTGCTCCACAGCAGGAGCGTGAGTTTGCTGTTCTGGTAGAAAAGGCTAAGATAGCCGAAGGGATAAAGGAATCTGTAAGGGCAGAGTCATGACAGGAATAGACATAAGAGAGGTTTTGGATCATCTGGGTCAGCCGGTAATTCTCAGAAGAGGGCTAGGCAGAGTGGGCCAAATCAGCCCGAAAGGCCTGTGGCTGCTAATCAGGGACCAGCACAGTGTAATAAATGTGGAAAATCTCATTGGGGCGAATGTTGGACCGTTGGCAAAGGATGCTTTGAATGTGGCTCGCTGGATCATCGTGTGAGGGACTGTCCACGTAAACTAGCCAGGAATCAGTCTGAGGGTCAGGGTAGTGCTCAGATCAGAAATGAGGGACCGCCACCGCAGAGGGGTCGTGGTAACGGTAGAGGAGGTAATGGTTCTGGCCGAGGTCGTGGAGCATCAGGCAGAGGTGCTGAGGGTGTAGATGCGAGACAGCTAGGGTTGGTTTATGCAGTCAGGCGTCGTGAGGAGGAAGATGCGCCAGATGTGATAACGGGTACGTTCCTTATTTCTGGAATACCTTTTATCGCCTGGTTAGATATAGGGTCAACTCATTCCTGTATTGCTAGTGAAGTATCTAGAACTTTGAGTGTGAACTTTGAGACTGTTCATAGAAAGTACTTTAATTTTATTAAGATCAGAGTGCGCAGCGTGGGCGTATTGTTGTAAGTTAGGATGTACGACTGTTAATTGGTTGGAAATTTCGAGGACGAAATTTCTTTAAGGAGGGTAGAACCGTAACATCCTGAAATAGGGGCTATTAGGTTTGAATTGGTTTGCTTGTGTATGGCTTGATTGTGCATTAATTAGGGTGTTTTAAGATCTAGGTATAAGCCAAGGGTAGGCTCGAGCTGTAGGAAAATTTTTGTTTTGAGTGTTAGTTAAAAGGAGCTAAGGGAGCTAGGCCTTAAGGGAATTAATGTGGAGATTTAAACACAAGAATTCACTTGGCAAAGTGTCAAGGGAGGCGCCACTTAGGGCCTTAAGAGGTGACGCCACAAGCTCTGTGAGGGGGCTTAGGTTCGAATCCCTTGGTTAGCAATTGGAATGGACTTTTATTTTGTTTTCCTTCCTAGTGTGTTGGTCAAACTCTATATTTGGTATGGATGGATTCTCTTTCATTTTTGGATAGTAGACTAAGGGAAAAAGGCAAGTTATTAGTTAAGGTATGGAATCAAGGTGTTATGGAAGGATAAGGGGACATAAGGCATGATGTAAGGTGTTTTGCTATGGAAAGTTTTGTGTGGAAAGTTTGACCATGAATATGGACGGCATGGGTGGCTAGGGGGGTTGGTCGAATGTTGATAGGAATTTGGGGGGATTAGTTGGTCAATTCTTAGCATTTTGTGCATCTTTTGCATTTTTTTTCTTTTTTTCCTCTCCAAAATCTTCCTCCTTAGCCGAATGTGTCTTGGACATTAGGTGCAATTTTGTTTTTGTTTTGGCTTTCATCCTTGAACCAAATTCTAATTGCTTTCTCTCATTTCTCCTTTGAAACCAAAACCACACTTAGCACTTTGTGCTCTTCTTTTTTTCGGCAAACAAGGTGTTTGGCCGAATCTCTGTCTCCCATCTCTCTTTTCTTCTTTTCATAATTGTTCAAAGACCATATCATCTTCTTTTTCCTTCTATTTGCCGAGTTCTCCCTCTCCCATTGCAATTTCTTTCTTTTCTCTTTTCCTTTTTCTTTTTCCACTCTAGCCGAATCCTATTTGGTTGTCTTCTATCAACCATAGCCGAATCTTCTTTCTTTCTTCTAGTTATTTTGGCCGAATATCATCAAGGGTAGATTTTCTTTGGGCTCTTTTCTATTCAGTTGTGAAGAAGGGTAAGTGTTCTTAGCCGAAATTTTATTCCTATTTTCTCTTTTCTATGTCAACATGTTTAGACAAAAGTCTAAATCCGGCACTTGTTGATAGATTTCTAATCATCTATAGGAATCGATTTCTTTTAGGCTCTTTGGGACTTTGGAAGCAGTCGATCTAAGTCTCAATTCTCTGACAATCGATTTTGGTAAGTCAAGGGTAAGGATTGTGTTAGTTATACGTTATTTCACCCTTTGGGATTTAGTGGTATGGCCGAATGGTCTATGTTATTAATCTAAATATTGGCCGAATGTAGGACAAGGAGATCTAGTGCGGTAGATCGGGTCTTCGGGATTTAGTGATTTCGCTAGTGACAGGTGTGTACCTTACACACTTTATAACTCGATAATATATATATAAATAAACTAATCATGTTATTAAAGCCGAAAACTGTGAGATCTTGATATGATACCTTGATGGGTATGAGCAAGGATTCGGGTAAGTCTTTTTCGATATGATGTTGCTATATGTTGTTTAATATCATGATCTACGATATATATTTCTTATATGTTCATATCAAAGCATGATGGCATGATTTACACTCGTAATACATTGGTTTGGGTGATATGAGAGGAGGGGGAAGATTTAATATCTGTGTCTTTGGGACACCAGTGGTTTGGCACCACCAGTGGTTTGGTACCACAGATTATTTGTGACTTTGGGTCACCAGAGGTTTGGCACCTCATAGCGACTCATCCCAGTGGCTTAGTACCACAGTGGGTTGGCCCCACAGTTGACATATCGGGATCGTCGCCAGTGATTTGGATCACACGTGGGTTGGCCCCACACTTGGATTATTGATATTTTGTGACTTTGGGTCACTAGAGGTTTGGCACCTCATAGCGACTCGTCCCAGTGGCTTAGTACCACAGTGGGTTGGCCCCACATTTGATGTGACGAGATTGTCGCCAGTGATTTGGTATCACAACGTAGGTTGGCCCCACAATCGGATTATTCGTGACTTTGGGTCACCAGTGGTTTGGTACCACCAGTGGTTTGGTACCACACGGGGTAGAAACGGAGTTAAGGATGGCTAGGTTTGGATGCATTACATATATTGCTTGGTTATGATTTGTGTGAGTATGTGGCATTAACCGGGAGGAGGCTTATGCACTGAGTCTTGGTAACTCACCTTCTCACTTATCTTTTCAGGTGATTCATAGATCACGGATAAGGAGCCGGGTGGACTCGAGGTGGCCCATGCATTAAATAAATTCGGTTTCACAAGGACTTTGGTTTGGGTACTTTATTTTATTTAAATTCGGTTTTTCATCTTTATTTGGATTTGTAATAAGGCCTTTCAAATTATGTTTTTGGATTATTTATATGCTTTGGACTTGTTTTAAACATGGCTAAGTAAATTATTTGGTTAATTTAATAATATGAGCACAAGGTTTTCTAAACTATAAAAACGCAATGGTTTTCAAAATCTTACCATCGGGTAATATAAATCATTTGATAATATTTAACAACTTAATTGTTTTCGACAACTCAAACGGTTTCCAAACTTAGGATTCCAAATTCAAATAGAAACGGTTTTCAAATTTTCCATTTGGGTTCTTTTAAAATGCAACTAAGTTTTAAAATTTATTTCTGGGATTTCAAAGTAAACTATCAGTTTTTAACTAATCATGCACCTGTTTTCTATAAGCACATAGTAACAAAGAGTTTTTCCCACAAAATTTAATCGGTAACTCATTTTTCTTCAAAACGTTTTCCCCTGTGACATGCCAGATTCGGTCGTGGCGTGTTGACCGGGTTTGGGGTGTTACATAAACCGTGCATTTAATCTTATATCTCCACATTTATCTAATAGAATAAATACTATCTCAATTTCATCCATCAAATAAATAGTTACACATTTAAGTTCAGTTATACGAACTTCCCTTCTATACGGAAATGATGGATCGGGTCGACTACTCGATAACCTTGCTTTTCCCCCGATCTAAATTCGAATTGTTTCTTTCTTAATCTATATGAATTCAAAATTATCTTATTTATTCAACTATTCATTCAGTTTAGTCCAAAACATACATTTAGACCTATTTGCACATTAGCCCCTAAACTTTCGTATTTAATCAATTTAGTCCCTATTTCATAAACACACAAAATTCACACAATTCAAAAAACCCATACTTGGCCAAATTATATACAGTTCCCTAGCAGCCCAAAAATTTCATTTATTTCACATTTCAACCACTCAATTTGCATATTTCATAATTTAATCCCTATTATGCATTTTCAACAAAAAACCACTTAACAAAACATGTAAAACTATCATCAAGCTTTCATAATCTATCATCAATCATCAAAATACTCAAGTATTCAACAATGGCAACATGTTAAATCTTTGACAATTTCAAAATCTAAGGTACGGGCTAGCTAGATTGAGCTGCAACGATTACAAAAACATAGAAATCATCAAAAATTGAGTAAAAATTACTCAACAATTAGACCATGCAATAGCCAAACCTTATAAAACTTCAATGGCTTCTCAAAGCATGAATTTTCGGTGGTGGAAGATGATAATATGAACATAATTTCATTTTGTTTTATTAATATTAACTTTATTAACAAAATTACCTTTTTAACCTTAAATAAAAACCACAAAATTTCATGATATTATGCCCATTAATGTCCACTCAATTTAATTATGGTCTAATTACAACATAAGGACCTCTAATTTAATATTCCATAGCTATTTAATACCTTTAGCTATTAGAACTCACGTTTTACGCTTTATGCGATTTAGTCCTTATTCTCAAACTGAGCAATTAAACAATAAAATTAGCTCACGAAATGTTCACACATATCAAATAGCATGTTGTAAATACCGAAAATAATATTAAAATAATTTTTTGACATCATATTTGTGGTTCCAAAATCACCATTTCGATTTAGCTAAAATCGGGCTGTTACAACTCTCCCCCTTAGGGATTTTCGTCCTCGAAAATCTTACCAGTGAATAGGTTCAGGTATTGTTTACTCATAGCATCTTCAGTTTCCCATGTAGCTTCTTCAACTCCGTGTTGATGCCACAATACTTTCACTAATGCTATTCTCTTTGTAACGCCCCAAAAATGTAGGGTTTGTAAATTTGCATGATTTGGCTTAAATTCTATGTGTGCTTCAATGGCTAAGTATTTGAGGGTATTTGGGAGTTTTTAGGAAGCCTAAGTTCGAGTCTGGGCCTTGGAAAATTTTTAGTTTTTGCTCTTAAGTGGAATTGGCTGTTAACAGTTAGGACTTATGTATAAATGTCTGTGATTGTGTCACAAAAAGAGCTTGTGGCTTGATGGTTGTGGTGTCACTAAGGTGGCAAGGGAATTGGAGTTCAAATCCCATGGCATGCAATAAGGAGATTTTATTTTACATCTCTGTGGCGTAAGAGGTAGAGTTGGAATCAAACTCTGTGGAGGAGGTTGGAGACTTGGTCAACAAATTTGAATGGGAGGCTGGGAGCAAATTAAGGAGGAAACGGTGGAGAGGTTGAAGGAGTTGGGATATGGTGGAGTCTTGGTCGAATGGGAGGGCTTGAGTAGGGGGATTTCGGCTAAGGGAGTCATTTGTGCATTTTCGGAAACCTTGTAAGAGAGTAGAAACTGAAAATCCCCTTTGCCATTTCGGGTTTTCTTTTTGTACATTTCGAGATTTATTTCTTTTGTGGCATCTCGTGCAACATTTTTACCATTCGGGTCTTCTTCCCTTTCATCGTTATTCCTCAACTGTTGCCCACTCTTTGCCGAATCATCTTTTTCTCCTTTTGGTTTCTCCTTTGGCCGAACTCAACTTCATCTTTTCCCTCTCGTTATTCTTTTCTTTTCAAGATAGCCAAATTTTTCTCTCTTAAAACCTTTGTTCTTATTGTGGTGATCAAACCTGCTAAGGCCTAAACACCTTCTTCTCTTCGTTCCTAACTGTTTCTTAATCTCTTCAATTTATTGGTAAGTGGTGACCTTAGTCGAATCTTGGCCGGCTTCCTTCTCCATACTCAGTTTTGTTTCTCTTGGGCCGAAAGGCTATTTCCCCTAGTTGCCGTGGAGATAAGTTTATCTAACACCTTCTTTTTCGTTCAAATGTTACTAGGGACTCGTTTTCCTTAACCAAGGGGTAGGCTGATTACTTTTCCCCTGCAAGATATCTTTTGATTCGTGGTAAGTGCTTTAAACCTAGTATAAATATATTCTTATGGTGATGGATTAACAAGGGTTTGAGATTAATTGATGGGGCTGTTGTTATCATAGGTGTTTAATCTTGGAAGCGCTTCAAACTACAACCCGTAACAGGTGTGTAATCGTACATCCAATATTGTTTCTGTAAAAAAATGATGGATGAATGTGTGTATTCACACCCCTGCGAAATTGTGATTCAGCTAAAGTTGAAAAGCCGAAACTTCGGCATCTGAGGACTCACGAGTGCGCGAATGCTCGTAGGGACAAATCGAGCCACAATCGTTGGCGATAGACCGTAAAGGTCACCACGAACATTCTTGTAGGCTTAGGCCGGAATCGACCTCGATGGGCCATATGTGCCCAATGGGCTCATGGGCCCTACATGGGTAAAATTCACGATGGTGACAAATAATGGATTGGGATGCGAAGTTCGCATAGTCGAGACTGAAATGGGGCTGAAAGGGCCACACAAGCGTGTGGGTCCACTTGGGCCAAGTAACGGGCCTTGGGCCCAATTACACTATTTTGGCCATATAAGTTGTAACATCCCAAAATTAGGCCTAGTAGGATTGGGCCAATTGGGCCTTGGGCTTAGGAGTGTTTAAAATCTTCAAGAATATGAGAATGGTGTTATTGCAAATTTGACTTATTAGTTAAGTGGATTTGGATGGTTACGAGGTTTCTATGAAGTCTCGGGTTTAATTGGGCTTTAGAAAAAAAATTTGGTATTTTAGCACTTTAAGGAGAGATGGTAAGTAGCTTCAAGACATATGGAAATTTATGAGTAAATAGCTTGCATAAATGAGCTATTGGTAAAAAGGATATGATGCCACATGATGGACTTGAAGGGAAGAGGTTCAAATCTCTTGGTGTGCAAATCTTGATTATTTTTGCATGCTTTCCTTAAGTGTCGGTCAAAGAGGTATTTATGGATAAGATGGACATTTTTTTTTATGGCAAGAAGACTTAAGGTTATGGTAAGCATGAAATAAGGGATAGAATTGCTAGATTGTGGGGATAGAATTTCTTTAACTTTGGAAAAGTAGAGGATTACAAGGCATGTATCTAGGTGGATGTTTTGAAAATTATTTCATGGCCATTTTGACCATGAACTTGGACAGTTTTATGGATTAAGGGGGTGGCCAAAATTTTGAAGGCTTTTGGATGAGTTAGGAGTTAGTTGTGCACATCTTTCTTTTAGTCATTTTGTGTCACACAAAGCATTTCTCTCTAATATTCCTCCTCTTAGCCGAATGTATATTAGACAAAAGGTAAACCTTTTTCTTTTCTTTTGGTCATTTGAGTTTTGACCATTTTGGTTTTGAGTTGTCCTTTTTCTCCAAATCATATCTTCTTTCTCTCCTCTTTGTGACCGAAAATACCAAAACATCAAAGACCTTTTTCTTCTCTTTTTTTTCCTGAATTGTCGAATGCACATTGCTTCTAAACTCACCTCTTTTCTTTTGAAAATCGAATCATCATCATCTCCTTCTTTCATCCTTTTATTTTCTTCTCTTCTCTTCTCATTTACCTTGTCAAGGCCGAAATCTCCCTCTCCTTATTTCACCATTGCCGTAACCCCTAAAGCCTCACATTATTCTTCTTTTTATTCTTTTGTTAAGCCGAATCTACCATCTTTCTTCTCTTCTCTTCTTTTCTTTTTATTGTGTTTAGGTCGAACCTCTCTCTCCCAAAGTTCACCATTGCCGCCACCTCTTCAACCCAAAACACCATCATTGCCGAATCTCCCTAAACTGCATTTCTTTTCTTCTTATTTGTTAAGGCCGAATATCTCTTTGGATACCAAAGCTTAATCGCATCAAATCTCAACCTTTTCTCTTCATAATCATTCTTTCAAGTCAAGTATGTCAAAGAAAGCCGAACTCGGGGTATTCATAATCTTCGTGACTCGTTAGAAAATTGAATAGAAGTGTTAAGATTTTTGGGCAAACAAAATAGGTTCGAAAAGAGCGATAAATAGTGTTTGGAAGAGGGGTGGTTCTGCTATACCCTTAAATTTCAAACGAAGGGCTGTGTCGGGAATCCGAGACTTTCCATCGGGTTGTGGACCCTCTGCCGGCGAAAATCGATTATTTGAAGTCGTACGTACCCCCGAGCCATTGTTTGTTCTTGGTTCTTCATCGGGTTATGAACCATCAATCGGAGAGAAATCGCATATAGTTGTTGTTCGAGATTCCGAGGGTAAGGATTTAGATTACTTATCATTTGTATAGTTTTATAAGTATTAGTGTTCTAATCAAGCATGATAAGTATTTAGGTATCGACGAGCGGGAAAGTATAGTTCTCACTGCTATCAAGTGTGTAGCCCTACACTAAACTTCCAATAAATCGATAGTATTAATATTTGCATGTGTTAAATAGTAATATGAATGATTATGGCTTATGGTAGCATTCAATGGTACATGATATTCAGGTACGTTAAACCCCTAATACTTCGTTAATAATGCTATAAGCATGAATATGAAATGTGTATGATTCTGTTATGATTTTGGGGGTATATGGCATGATATCGAAATAATATGTTTATTGCATGGGCATACGGGTGATATTGATAAAGGGGAAGTGTTCCGGTGGTTTTTACCACATTATCCGGTGACTTCGGTAACATATTATGAATCCGGTGATTCTGTCACAATTATCTGGTGGCCATGCCACAATTTATAAGGGCGATGTGCAAGTTGACTGCAGCAACTGCCTTCGATGGTGTGTAGTGGATGGAGGGTCGATTTAGTAATCCCCACGGTGTGATTGGCAGGTGTGGGTGGTGTGTAGCGGATGGTTATCTAGGTTGGGTTCGGGATTGCATTTCATTTTATATGTACATGTGATTTAATCAGTTATTATCTGATTTACTATAATATGGGCTTATGGCTAAATGTGATTTAAATGGGCTTAATTGCTATGATCGATTGGGCTTTTAGTGTATTGTTACACATTGAGTCTGTTGACTCACCCCTCGTGGGATATCTTTTTCAGGTGATACTTAGCGTGTTGGACCGGGTCAGCGAGAACTACGTGGTGGTCATTGCTCAACTCAGTATATGGGTTTTCTTTTAATTAAACTTACTATGTTTTCTTTTATTATTTCGGGATTTATTTTTGGGTTATGTTTTCGTAATAAGGCCGCCATAAACTGTTTTATTTATACGTTTTAAGTTTTTATTCTGCTACGCTCAACTTCAGCTAAATAATTAAATATTTTCGATAACCGAATTAAACTGTTTTGACACCTAAATACCTATGGTTTTCAACTTAATAATAAGTTCTAAATTTGGTTCTTCTTTTGATATATAAATTTTCTAAAAACATAGAGTTAACGATTTTATAATAAACAAAATTAAATCACAACCCGGTTTTCAACAAGATCGTACTTCAAATTTATTTTTCTTTGATAAAAACATGTTTTTTCTACATAACAAAAACGACAAAACAAGTTTTTCTCAAGAAGCATACCAGATCCGGTAGGGGCTTCTGGGCCGGGTTTGGGGTGTTTCAACTTGGTATCAGAGCCCAGTTTTAAAACACTCGGCCTTGGGTTTTAAAAGTCCACAATGTTTTCAAAATTAAGCCCAAATGAGTTTTTGTGAAAAGTTTTGGTTAAACTGGTTTTTATGGAAGCATGGCACCCAAGTTCTCGGCCTAGGTCCGCCAGGTAAGTTCTTTTGTTGATGAATTAGTCTCAGTATGTTAATGTATGATACTTTAGTTGATAAGCCTAAGGAAACTACACTTTAGAGACATGGACCCTAGGTATATGTGTACTTCTACGGAAAAAAACCACTGATTAAAACTCTGTTGCATAAAATTTTCTTTAAACAAGAAAGTGAAAAGACTCTAATGCATAAAATTTTCATAATATCGGATAAGGTGCAAAGTAGACATGAGTTCTAGGGGACGTGGTCGTTATGGACGTGGTAAAGGCCGAGGTGCTAGGGCTAGATCTTCGGCACCGAGGCATATTTCCGAAAATGAGGCGTTAGCATCGCTAGTGGCTGAGACGGGGTCTCATGATCGAGTTGGGATTGATGAGCTGACTCAGATAGTTAAGGAAGTTTTGGAGGAGGTTAAAGGAATCGGTGAAGCACTTCGAGTTGGGTCTGTAGACTGTAAGAAGAAAAGAGATCACGGTTCTCTAGGGTCACAATCTCGTTCTGTAAAGCATGTCAAGGCACGACCAAACTATCCGGCTTGTGATTTTTGCAAGAGGCGTTATTCGGGAGAATGCTGGAGGAGGTTAGGAGCATGCTTGAGATGCGGGTCTAAGGAGCATAAGGCTCGGGATTGTTTCCTCACCCTCAAGTCAGGTATGTTTTGGTTGGAAGTGATTATTGAATGTAGGAAAACTTTTGGTATATGTGGTAGATAACGGTTTGCTATTGTGGTTAGATGTTTGGTTGTGTGAAAAAGGATTCAAGATTATGTTAAAAAGTACATTGTAGTTTTTAAGGGCAGAGTGCGCAGCGAAAGCATAGTGGTGTGATTTGAGCAGTGTGTTAGTAGTTGGTTGGAAATTTCAAGGACGAAATTTTTTTTTAGGAGGGTAGAATTGTAACATCCTAAAATTGGGCCTAGTAGGATTGGGCCGATTGGGCCTTGGGCTTAGGAGTGTTTAAAATCTTCAAGAATATGAGAATGGTGTTATTGCAAATTTGACTTATTAGTTAAGTGGATTTGGATGGTTACGAGGTTTCTATGAAGTCTCGGGTTTAATTGGGCTTTAGAAAAAAAATTTGGTATTTTAGCACTTTAAGGAGAGATGGTAAGTAGCTTCAAGACATATGGAAATTTATGAGTAAATAGCTTGCATAAATGAGCTATTGGTAAAAAGGATATGATGCCACATGATGGACTTGAAGGGAAGAGGTTCGAATCTCTTGGTGTGCAAATCTTGATTATTTTTGCATGCTTTCCTTAAGTGTCGGTCAAAGAGGTATTTATGGATAAGATGGACATTTTTTTTTATGGCAAGAAGACTTAAGGTTATGGTAAGCATGAAATAAGGGATAGAATTGCTAGATTGTGGGGATAGAATTTCTTTAACTTTGGAAAAGTAGAGGATTACAAGGCATGTATCTAGGTGGATGTTTTGAAAATTATTTCATGGCCATTTTGACCATGAACTTGGACAATTTTATGGATTAGGGGGGGTGGCCAAAATTTTGAAGGCTTTTGGATGAGTTAGGAGTTAGTTGTGCACATCTTTCTTTTAGTCATTTTGTGTCACACAAAGCATTTCTCTCTAATATTCCTCCTCTTAGCCGAATGTATATTAGACAAAAGGTAAACCTTTTTCTTTTCTTTTGGTCATTTGAGTTTTGACCATTTTGGTTTTGAGTTGTCCTTTTTCTCCAAATCATATCTTCTTTCTCTCCTCTTTGTGACCGAAAATACCAAAACATCAAAGACCTTTTTCTTCTCTTTTTTTTTTCCTCGATTGCCGAATGCACATTGCTTCTAAACTCACCTCTTATCTTTTGAAAACCGAATCATCATCATCTCCTTCTTTCATCCTTTTATTTTCTTCTATTCTCTTCTCATTTACCTTGTCAAGGCCGAAATCTTCCTCTCTTTATTTCACCATTACCGTAACCCCTAAAGCCTCACATTATTCTTCTTTTTATTCTTTTGTTAAGCTGAATCTACCATCTTTCTTCTCTTCTCTTCTTTTCTTTTTATTGTGTTTAGGCCGAACCTCTCTCTCCCAAAGTTCACCATTGCTGCAACCTCTTCAACCCAAAACACCATCATTGCTGAATCTCCCTAAACTACATTTCTTTTCTTCTTATTTGTTAAGGCCGAATATCTCTTTGGATACCAAAGCTTAATCGCATCAAATCTCAACCTTTTGTCTTCATAATCATTCTTTCAAGTCAAGTGTGTCAAAGAAAGCCGAACTCGGGGTATTCATAATCTTCGTGACTCGTTAGAAATAGAAGTGTTAAGATTTTGGGGCAAACAAAATAGGTTCGAAAAGAGCGGTAAATAGTGTTTGGAAGAGGGGTGGTTCTGCTATACCCTCAAATTTCAAACGAAGGGCTGTGTCGGGAATCCGAGACTTTCCATCGGGTTGTGGACCCTCTGCCTGCGAAAATCAATTATTTGAAGTCGTATGTACCCCCGAGCCATTGTTTGTTCGTGGTTCTTTATCGGGTTATGAACCATCAATCGGAGAGAAATCGCATATAGTTGTTGTTCGAGATTCCGAGGGTAAGGATTTAGATGACTTATCATTTGTATAGTTTTATAAGTATTAGTGTTCTAATCAAGCGTGATAAATATTTAGGTATCGACGAGCGGGAAAGTATAGTTCTCACTGTTATCAAGTGTGTAGCCCTACACTAAACTTCCAATAAATCGATAGGATTAATATTTGCATGTGTTAAATAGAAATATGATTGATTATGGCTTCGGGTAGCATTCAATGGTACATGATATTCAGGTACGTTAAACCCCTAATACTTCGTTAATAATGCTATAAGCATGAATATGAAATGTGTATGATTCTGTTATGATTTTGGGGGTATATGGCATGATATCGAAATAATATGTTTATTGCATGGGCATACGGGTGATATGGATAAAGGGGAAGTGTTCCGGTGGTTTTTACCTCATTATCCGGTGACTATGTCACATATGATGAATCCGGTGACTTCGGTCACATATTATGAATCCGGTGACTTCGGTCACATATTATGAATCCGGTGACTTCGGTCACATATTATGAATCCGGTGACTCTGTCACAATTATCTGGTGGCCATGCCACAATTTATAAGGGCGATGTGCAAGTTGACTGCAGCAACTGCCTTCGATGGTGTGTAGCGGATGGAAGGTCGATTTAGTAATCCCCACGGTGTGATTGGCAGGTACGGGTGGTGTGTATCGGATGGTTATCTAGGTTGGGTTCGGGATTGCATTTCATTTTATATGTACATGTGATTTAATCAGTTATTATCTGATTTGCTATAATATGGGCTTATGGCTAAATGTGATTTAAATGGGCTTAATTGTTATGATCGATTGGGCTTTTAGTGTATTGTTACACATTGAGTCTGTTGACTCACCCCTCGTGGGATATCTTTTTCAGGTGATACTTAGCGTGTTGGACCGGGTCAGCGAGAACTACGTGGTGGCCATTGCTCAACTCAGTATATGGGAAACTTACTATGTTTTCTTTTATTATTTCGGGATTTATTTTTGGGTTATGTTTTTGTAATAAGGCCGCCATAAACTGTTTTATTTATACGTTTTAAGTTTTTATTCTGCTACGCTCAACTTCAACTAAATAGTTAAATATTTTCGATAACCGAATTAAACTGTTTTAACACCTAAATACCTATGGTTTTCAACTTAGTAATAAGTTCTAAATTTGGTTCTTCTTTTGATATATAAATTTTCTAAAAACATAGAGTTAACGATTTTATAATAAACAAAATTAAATCACAACCCGGTTTTCAACAAAATCGTACTTCAAATTTATTTTTCTTTGAAAAAAAACATGTTTTTTCTACATAACAAAAACGACAAAATGAGTTTTTCTCAAGAAGCATACCATATCCGATCAGGGCTTCTGGGCCGGGTTTGGGGTGTTTCATAAGTTATCTAAGTCGTCCGAGACAACAGTAGGCCTTTGGAAAGGTCGTTACCTGTACCAAAATGCCCTTGAAGGGTAACTTTACCAAAATACAAAATTACCAAAATACCCTCGCAGGGTAAAATTATCGAAATACCCTCGAAGGGTAAAATTACCAAAATAACCTCTAAGGGTAAATTTACCGAAATACCCTCGAATGGTAGAATTACCAATATACCCTCGAAGAGTAGAATTACCAAAATACCCTCTAAGGGTAAAATTACCTGAATGCCCTAGAAGGGTAAAATTATCGAAATACCCTCATAGAGTAGAATTACCAAAATACCCCTGAGGGGTGAAAATTACCGTTTTACCCCTAACCGACAGAATGACCATTATACCCCTAGTGGTAGTTTAAGTGATGTGTGTATGATATTTAGATGACTGATTATGAGTATGTCGTACTGCATACATGTAATATTTATGACACGACATTCTGCATTGGGGTTGGGTTTCTAATTTGGAGGAAGTACTGTACTAGTGGCTCTGCCATGTTTTTACCGTTCTAGTGGATTCGCCATGTATACTGATTTTAGTGGCTTCGCCACGTTTACTGTTATTAGTAGCTTTGCTGCGTTACTATTAGTAGTTATGTTGCGATATTGGTGTGCTGGCTGGGTGGGTCGACTTAGTCCCCACATGGTATGTTGGTTGGTACGAGTGGTGTGTTGGCTAGATTGGGTTGGGTTGCATCTCTGTTCTGCACTATTATGACTTTGGGCTTAGACCCACTCTGTTACTGTACAGGGCTAAAGCCCAAACTGATCTGTTACTGAATAGGGCTCGAGCGTAGACTGTTACTACATTATAGGGGATTACACACTAAGTTCTCGTAACTCACCCTTTTCTTTTAACTTTACAGGTAATCCCCAACCTTAGAGGATTTGGAGCTACGAGGGACTCAGCGGTGGCCACACGTATACAAGTATTTTGATTTATACCCAGTTTTATTTAAGTTATTTATTTTGGGGAGATATTTATGTAATAAGGCCATTTGAGGTTTTTAACTTTTATTTGGTTTTAACCTTTTACGTTAACCTATTAGATTAGGAAACACGGGTTTTCAAAATAATAACTATTTCCAAAGAAAATCACGCATTTTCAAATTTTAAAGTTTACATTTGGAAAAGCTTCCACGATATTTAATCCCGATTAATAAACTTGTAATAAATGATATGACCAATAAATGAATAACAAGTTTTCATTTTACAACCCCAATGTTTTCAAAAAGGATTTAAAACTTTAGTCACAAATTTGCATCAACAAGATCGGGTTTCAAATCGATACTCTAATGTGACATGTCAGATCCGGTCATAACGTCTAGGTCGGGTTTGGGGTGTTACATTTAGCGGTATCAAAGCCAAGTTGCAAAACTCGACTGTGGAATGGGTTTCTAAAACTTTCCTAATATTGTCTAAATCTTGGTTTGGAAAGAAAATCGAAAGGTTGTTACTGAAAGTGTGGCACACCGAGTCTCCAGCGCCAAATCTGTAAGTTCTCTGACACTGTTTACTGTTATAGATTTAAATGTTATACTGATAAAACTACTATAGATAGTAGTATTGTACTGAAACTCTTTAGTTAGAGTAAACTGAGACTATAGAAGACTGAAAACTGTAGTGAGGCCTCGAGCTGCGAAAACAACCCTAATTACTGTTTATCATAAAATATCCGTTATTAATTACTAGAATTATGAACTGATTTGTAAGACTTTTAAAATAAATAAAAACGCTATATCAATATGAGCACAAGAGGTACTCGCGGAAGCAGTACACGAGGCCACGATAGAGGCCGAGGTGCTAGGACGGGGTCTTCAGTATCGGGACACATGCTTGCTAGGGAGGCACCCGCCTCACCAGTAACTGAGACTGGGTCTCATGACCGAGCAGTTGGGGATGATGCTCTATCTCAAGCAATGCTACGTGTTCTTGAAAGGGTTGTTGGAGCTAGTACTGGATCAGTTGGCCGAGGGTCAATTTCTGAGCGACTCTGGTCTAATGGAGCGAAAATCTTCAGGGGCATTTCTGGTGTAGCCCCGAATGTGGCAGAATATTGGTTAGAGGCTACCGAGCAGATAATGGATGACTTTGACTGTACTGTGGAACAGAAACTAAAGGGAGCAGTGTCCTTACTACGGGACGAGGCATACCAATAGTGGCTTACTGTGAGAGGAGGCACACAGGTCGACCGCTTGACATGGGACTTCTTTAAGGCGGCCTTTCAAGGAAAATATGTTGGGGCGAGTTATGTGGATGCCCAGAGGAAGGGACTTTTGAGCCTGTCTAGGGGAATAGGTCTGTGGCAGAGTATAAGGCAGAGTTTTTGTGGTTGAGCCGATATGCTCAGGGTATAGTCGCAACTGAGTATGAACGCTGTGTGCGTTTCGAGGATGGCCTCCGAGATGAGTTGTAGGTGCTGATAGCTCCACAGAGGGAATGAGACTTTGCTACCCTTGTTGAGAAAGCAAAAATTGCAGAGGATGTAAGGCGCTCAGAGCGCCAGAACCTGAAAAAGATAGGGGCAAAAATAGGAGGGATTTTGGGCCCTAAAATTCTTTTTGTGGGCCTAAGAAGAAGCCTAGATTTGATGGGCCAATCTGAACTGGAGCTCCTATTGTTGCCACTAGACTTTAGCCTTGCGCTGGTTGTGGGAGATCTCACCAGGGTGAATGTTGGAAAAGAACTAGGGAGTGTTTCGGATGTGGGTCCATGGATCATCAGGTTAAGAACTGTACTTAGAGGCCTGTTCAGATGCAAGCCGCAGGTCAGGGCTATGTTCAGTCAGGGAGAGGTGGTCAACAGCCATCGAGAGGCTGTGGTCAGGCCAGAGGAGGAAATGGTTTGGAAAGAGGTCGTGGAGCATCGGGCAAAGGTGCTGGTAATATTGAGGCGAGATAACCAGCTTTGGTCTATGCTGCTCGGCCCCGAGAGGATGCCGACGCTCCTGACGTCATAACTTGTACATTCCTAATTTATAATGTACCATACACAAATTTCATTGGTATTGGGTCTACACACTCGTATGTTGCATGCACTGTGTCTGGGACGTTGGGTTTTCCATTTGAAATTATTGATTGTAACAGTCCGATTTAGGGGCCCGTCGAAATAGTGATCACGAGATCAGCAATCTGAGATTTGAGAAATTTATTTTCATGATATTTTATGAGTCAGAGCATGATTACATTAGTACATGAGAATTTTGGTACTTAAATTTAGTGATTTCTTGTTTAATCGCGAAAAAAGACTAAATCGCATAAAGTGCGAAAGTTCCATTCTATAAACTAAAAGTACCAAACAACTATAGGTTGTTAATTGGAGGTCTTTAAAAGGGAATTTAGCCCCTTGTAAATGCTTGGTCGGCCATAGACTATCATAGGAGACAAAATTGTCAAAGTTGGTCAAAGTTGGTCAAAGTTGGTAAGTAGGTGGACTAAATTGATAGTTTAATACTAGAATAAAGAAAGATAGATATCATCTTTCTTTCCATCTTTCTCCACCGAAATTTGCAAGCAAAATAAGGGTTTTGAAAGCTCAAATTTTTAGCAAGCTCTCCTTCATTCTAGTAGGTGAATTTGATGATTTTTCTTTATGATAATTGTACTTTTAGAACCCCTAGAACTTAAGCTTTCAATTGAGGGGAATAATGTGCAATATGGTGAAGGGTTTAGAGTTTTTCCATGAGAGCTATCATTGTTTTTTGCTGCATTTTTATGGAAGAAATTGAGTCTTAGTGTTAGATGAACAAATTTTGTGAAAGGCGTTGTCATGAAAACACCAAATAGGACCTTAATGAAAAGGTTATAAAGTTTGTAGTAAATATGTGAATGTTGAGTTTTGATGATAGCTATAAGAGTATTAAATGTTCACCTAGGCTTGTTGATGATAAAAATGTGATTAGAATTAATTTCCGAGCCTAAGGGCAAAATGGTCATTTTGCCAAAGTCTAGGGGCAAAATAGTCATTTTTTTGCCAAAGCATGATTATTGAAATGCTTTTATTAATGTGGTGATTAAAATGAGCTAAATTGCTATTATAGAGCAAGAAGAACCGAGAATTTGCCTCGACCGGGGAAAGAACAAAGTCTCGGACTAGACCGTCGAGCTAGCTCATTTTGAAATCGAGGTAAGTTTGTATGTGATAGATTCAACATATATGTTAGCATGTTGAGAATGCTTGGCATTAAATTGATGCATGATGCTCTACTAAATTGAGTAGCTAATGTTGAATGAAATGTTGAAGTCCTAGTGGACCATATTGAATATGAAAATGCTATCATCGAAATATGAAATGGATAAGGTCCCATATAAGACCATGTCCAGGACATGGCCTCAGCACCGAATTGAGATTCCGTATAAGACCATATCCGAGATATGGCTTCGGTAATGAATATGAGAGTCGTATAAGACCATATCCAGGATATGGCCTCGATACTTGATGTGAAAGCCCATATAAGACCATATCCGGGATATGGCATTGGCATTCAAAGGTGACTCCATGTAAGACAACCTCAGGGATGTGGCATTGGCTTCGTACCTACATTTGCTAAACTTTGCATACAATTGCTTCTGAATAAATCAGAATAAATCAGAATGTCATCAATAAAAACTACAATGAAACGATCCAAATACGTTCTGACTATCCAGTTCATCAGATCCATAAACACTGCATAAGCATTCATTAATCTGAAAGGCATAACTAAAAACTCATAATGCTCATACCTCATTCTGAAAGCAGTCTTCAGTACATCTGATTCTTTGACTCGTAGTTGGTAGTAGCCCGATCTCAAATCTATCCTATAAAACATTGTAGCTCCTTTCAGTTGATCAAACAAATCATCAATACGAGGCAACGGCTATTTATTCTTCATCGTCACTTTGTTCAACTATCTATAATCAATACACATTCTCATAGTGCCATCTTTCCTTTTCACGAACAACACAGGAGCACCCAGGGCGAGAAACTTGGTCGTGCAAATCATCTATCTGTCAAATCTTGCAACTAAGATTCAACTCTTTCAATTCTGTTGGTGCCATTCTATACGGAGCTATTGAAATAGGAGTTGTTCCCGGCACCAATTCAATTCCAAATTCAACTTCTCGAATCGGAGGTAATCCCGATAGTTCTTCAAGAAACACATCAGCGAATTCACAATCCACAGGTACATATTCAACTTTCTTTTCTGTCACTTTTGTATCCATCACATTTGCCAGATAAGCTTCGCAACCCTTTCTCACATAGTTCAAAGCTTTCATCAAAGATACAACAGCTAGCAATCCATTCAAATCACTGGATTCAATTCAAACTATCTCACCATTCTGGCTTCTCAATTCAATACTCTTTCGTTTACAATTCACAATGGCATTATGCAAAGTGAGCCAATCCATACCCAGAATTATATCAAATTCATCGAATGGTACCAACATCAAATTAGTCGGAATGCATATATCCCGAAATATCAATGGGCAATTCTTTCACACTTTATCCACCAAGACACACTTGCCTAAGGGGTTCAATACTCTAATCACAAATTTAGTAGACTCAATAGGTAGAGTCTTACTTTATACTAGATTCACACACAAATACGAATGAGTAAATCCTGGGTCTATCAATGCAATCACATCAGTATCAAATAGAGTAAAAGTACCAGTAATGACGTCTGGAGATGACACTTCTTCTCGTGCGCGCATAGCATAGGCTCGGGCAGGTGCTCTCACCTTGGATCTCACAGCTGTATCCGTCGTCCCTCTTTGACTTCCACTCACGTTTCTGGTATTTCTGGGTGGTCTATCCCTGGCCGTCACATTACTCGGTCTCACACTCTGAACATTTTCTTCTTTAGCTAACTTTGGGCAATCTCTAATAAAGTGATCTCGTGATCCACACTTATAACAAGTTCGATTATTATACTTGCCCCAACATTCTCCTACATGTCGTCTTCCACACTGTCTACACTCAGGTTTGTTGCTTTTGGCACTTCCAACACTTGATTCAGTCAGAATTTGAACACGTGGACCGATGCTTTGTCTCGGACGATCTCTACTCGAATGTCCAAACAAAACATTTGATTGATTGCTCGCATCTCTAAATCTCTTCGTCGAAGGTTGAGACGATTTACTCATCAATCTTTTTCTTTCATCACGAGCTTCAGAGTCAGCTTTCTTCTTTTCCTTACTGAGCTCATTGACTTTGCAGGCTCTTTCAACTAACACAACAAATTCATTTATGTCAAGTATCCCAACCAACAACTTAATATCTTCATTCAACCCTTGTATAAAGCGTTTACACATGGTAGCTTCAGTCGAAACACATTCCCATCCATACTGACTCAATCTCACAAATTCCCTTTCATACTCAGTAACTGACAAACGGTCTTGTTTCAGCTCAAGAAACTCTTTACGTTTCTGATCAATAAATCATTGACTGATATACTTCTTTCTGAATTCAACTTGAAAGAAATCCTAGGTGATTCTCTCTCTCAGAACCACTAATGTCAATGTCTTCCACCAGTTATAAGCCGTATCCCTCAACAACGAAATAACACATCAAATACATTCATTAGGAGTCAATGACATCTCGTCAAATACTCGAATGGTATTCTCGAGCCATAACTCAGCTTGCTCAGCATCATCATCAGCTGTGGCCCTAAACTTTTCGACCCCGTACTTACAAATCTTATCCACAGAAGGTTTATTCAATTGAATTAGATTAGTCACTTGTGGCATAACAGGCACTTGTGGGGGTGGAGGTTGTAGAGCAGACGGATTCATTTGAACGAACTCTAAAAGTGACTCACTCATCATTCGGAAGAAGGCTTGTTTAGCCTCTCCCTCTTGGCTACCATCATTCTGCCTATATGTGGTCGGCGTTGTCCCTTGAGCGGGAGCAGGCGCGTTACTCTCTCCATCATCAGCAACTGCTCGATCGGGATCCATTACTATATGAAAACACATTTTCAACTGTCACGATTCATCACACTATCGCAATTATATATGGCATGTATAGCTAGACTCACCCACGCTACGTTAGTCCGAGAATCGGCTTAATCGTAGCTCTAATACTAATAAAATGTAACACCTCTAACCCTTAACTGTCGCTGGACTAGGGTTAAGAGGTTACTAAACATTTATGAACATTTCAAAATATCTCACATCCATTTCTCAACACATAGTTAATCATCAATTAAACATATTCAATTATAATCATATAGTCCCTTATTGAGGTCTACGAGACCTTAAACACGTGTTAGAAAGAGGTCGGGACTAAACCAAACACTTACAAAAATTTTAAGAAATTTAAAGATTTTTCAACACTACAGAGGTCACATGCTCGTGCGGTCAGGCCGTTTTCCCAACACAGCTACCAGACACGCCCATGTGTCCAGGCCATGCCAAAACAGGGCATACATACTGACTTATCCACATGGCTACTAGACACGCCTATGTGCCATGGCCGTGTGAAATTAAGCTAGCTACTAACTTGGTCACACGGCCACCAGGTACGTCCGTGTGCAACGACCGTGTAACCTGCCCAGGTACCCTTCGAAGTGGCCCTTGAGCCACATGGCAGAGATACACGCCTGTGTCCCTTGGCCGTGTATGCAAAATAGGCCATTTGTAAGTCCAAAATGCCACTCACACTTGGGTCATGCCTACTAGCACATACAAGCCTATTTTCACACACAATTTGGCAACTAAATACATGTCAAATGATCAACATATCATGCCATCCAATCTCATTTTTAATCATGTCTACTTATATACCAAATTGCACAACTAAAACACATGCATAACCAAGAATGATTCATCCACAATATCACTAGATCACAATGGCATCATTCCATCACTAAGCTTACCATTCATAAGACATTTTCATTGCCATCAAGCCATACCAAAACATACTTCATAAACCATAATCATTCATGCATATTACCAACATTTATCTAGCCACATCACATGGCTATTTACACATCTCAAACATGTTTCAAAACAACTAGCCTATACATGCCATATTCAAATATACACATCTTTAAAAGTACCAAAATAGATCTTCGATAGTGTGATAAAGATGTTGACGATTCTCAGATCTGAGCTAGCTTTACTGACACTGTAAAACAGAGAAACAAATCACACAGTAAGCTTTCAAAGCTTAGTAAGTTCAAAATACAATACATACAACTCAATAATACCACATCACATATAATTAAACCGTCACTTAGATAAATGCACAATTAATGTAACATTCCAGTTTAGACCCTAGTTAGAACAGTGGTTTCGAGACCATAAATTTGACATCGAAATAATATTTTAATATTATTTTCTGTGTGTACAGTATGTGTATAAGCTTGTATGAAAGTTTTGTGTGGAAATTTTATCGACTATGAGTTGAATTGTGAAAAAGGACTTAATCGCATAAAATATAAAAGCTGTGTGTTGATTTATGAGTGCCTAATTGTTGTTCTCTTATTAATATGGAGGCCTTATGAGGCAATTAAACCATGTTTTATGTTAGTGGGTGACAAAGGTTAAATATGCCCTTTATATATATATATATATATATATACATGTTTAGTAAAAGGGTTAATATAGTAAATAGATTGATAATATAATTATTATGCAAACAAAAGGCTAAAATAAGATGAATATGCTCATCTTTGTTCACTGAAAAACACAAAAGAAAAAAAGGAAGAAAAGCTTTGTTATATTCGGCTATTACAAGCCTTAATTTAAAGTATGTTTTTGATCAATTTTTGATAATTTTTATGTTTTTGTGATCGTTGCTTCGTATGCTATAAAACCCATGTTGTAATTTGAAGAATTGGTGATGTTTATGAGATGTTCCATTGATGAAATGGTGAGCTTTGGGATGAGTATTTGTGTTAAATGAAAGATACGTGTTTAATGAACATGTTTTGCTCTTGAATTTTTGATGAATTTAGCTAATTAGGGCTCAATTGAGAAAATAACATTTTGAGGGATTAATTTATGAAATGAAATGTATGGATTGATATGAGCATAGTGTGTATTCGGTCAAGCATGGGTATAAGCAAATTTGGTGTAATTTGTGACTTTATGAAATAAGGACTAAAGTGTCGAAATGTAAAAATGTGAGGGCTATTTTGTAAAATGCTCTAAATAAATGTATGTGGACTAAATTGAATGAATTGGTGATTGAATTGATTGAATTTGAATGTGTATACACCAAGAAAGGAGAGGTTCGGATCGAGATCGGGACAAAGACAAAGTGCTCGATTAATCAACCGTTCCGGTATTTCGACGTCCAAGGTAAGTTCAGACATAATATGGGTACTTAATTATGTTTAATATTATGAAATGAATGGAATGATGTTATCGAATTGTGAGTGCTGAGTGAGGGATCGTGTTATGTGGCACTAAGTGTGCGTATTTGGAAATGTGACCGAGATGATTAGCACTGTGTGTGCGAAATAATATAAGCTACGGCTTTGTGGTTGGCACTGTGTGTGCGATACCGATTTAAGATCGGTTGGATATAAATGCACTGAGTGTTCGGTATTAATTAAGCTTCGGCTAACGATTTGGGCACTAAGTGTGCAGTTGAACCGAAAAATGGACGAAAGTTGATCGAAATGAAGTAGTGAGAATTGAGTAGCATATGTAATCAATAACTAAGTGTTGGCTAAGGTACATTCGAAACCTATGTGGTTGATTAAATTATGAGCGAGTTCATGGAAGGTTAATTGAGCATATTAGCTTTGGATGATATGGTATATGTGTGTTTGTGAATTAATCTATTTGATGGTTTGTTTTAGTATAACGTATTATGTTACGAACTTAGTAAGCTTTGGAAAGCTTACTGTGTGATTTGTTTCTCTGCTTTGCAGTGTCAGTAAAGCTAGCTCGGATCCGGGGATCGTCAGCATCTCAATCACACTATCAGCAATCTATTTTGGTACCTTTAAAGATGTGTATATTTGAATATGGCATGTATAGGCTAGTTAATTGAGACATATTTGAGATGTGTAAATAGCCATGTGATATGGCTATTCATAATGTTGGAAATATGCATGAATGATTATGGTATGTGAAGTGTGTTTTGGTATGGTTTGTTGGTAATGAAAACGTCTTAAGAATGGTAAACTTAGTGATGGATTGATGCTAATATGATTTAGTGATATTGAGGATAAGTCATGTTTGGTAATGTATGTGTTCTAGTTTTGTAATTTGGTTTATAAGTTAACATGATTAGAAATGAGATTGGATGGAATGATATGTTGATTATTTGGTATGTATTTGGTTGCCAAATTGTGTGAGAAAGCATGCTTAAATGTGCTTGTAGGGTTGACTCTTGTGTGGGTGGTAAATTTGTCTTGCAAATGGCTTATTTTATACACATGGCCAAGAGACACGGGCGTGTGTCTCTGCCGTGCGGTTTAAGTATCACTTCTTGGTGTGTCTGGACGGGATACATGGCCGAGGCCCATGAGCGTGCATGGTGGCCGTGCGACCGAGTCAGTAGCTAGCATATTTTCACACGGCCATGACACACAGACGTGTCTGGTAGCCGTGTGGTTAAGTTAGTATACATGCTCTTTTTTGGCACGGTTTGGACACATGGGTGTGTGTGGTAGCCGTGTGAGGCACACGGCCTGACTGCACGGGCGTGTGGCCTCAACAGTGTTGAAGAATGTTTAAATTTCTGAAAACTTTCGTAAGTGTTCGGTTTTATCTCGACCCCTTTTTAGCATGTGATTAAGGTCTCGTAGACCTGAATATGGGACCAATATTATTGATTGATATGTATTGATTGACGAATGACTAGGTGTCGTGATATGGTGGTGAAATGTTCCGAATGTTTGTTAACGCCTCTTAACCTTATTCCAACGACGATCTCGGGTTAGGGGTGTTACATTTTATTGGTATCAGAGCTACAGTTTAGTTGATTCTCGGACTAACGTAGCGTGTGTGAGTCTAGCTATACATGCCATATATGAAATTGCGATAGTGTGATGAATCCTGACAGTTATAAATGTGTTTTCATCTAGCAATGGATCCCGATCGAGCAGTTGCTGACGATGTTGAGAATAATGCGCCTGCTCCCGCTCAAGGGACAGCGCCGGCCACATTTAGGCTGAATGAAAGTAGTGAGGGAGGAGAGGCTAAGCAAGCCTTCTTCTGAATGATGAGCGAGTGGTTTTCGGAGTTCGTTCGAATGAATCTGGCTGTTCTACAACCTCCACCCCCACAAGTACCTGTTGTGCCACAAGTTGTAGATCCGATACGACTGAATAAGCCTCCTGTGGATAAGATTCAAAAGTATGGGGCCGAAGAGTTTAGGGCCACAGCTGATGATGATGCTAAACGAGCAAAGTTGTGGCTCGAGAATACAATCTGGGTATTCGATGAGATGTCATTGACTCCTGATGAATGCATTAAGTGTGCAGTTTCTTTGTTGAGAGATGCGGCTTGTAACTAGTGGAAGAGGTTGACATCTGTGGTTTCGAGAGAGAGAATCACCTGGGATTTCTTTCAAGCTGAATTCAGAAAGAAGTATATTAGTCAATGATTCATTGGTCAGAACGTAAAGAGTTCCTTAAGCTGAAACAAGGTCGTTTGTCAGTTACTGAGTACGAGCGGGAATTTGTGAGATTAAGCCAATATGCACGGGAATGTGTTTCGACCGAAGTTACCATGTGTAAACGCTTCATTAAAGGGTTGTGTAGCAGGACCAATCTACCTGGGCCCACACCATAATTAAAACAAAAAAACCAAAACAAAAAAAAACCAATAATTAACAGTCTTTTAAATGTCCATTATAGCAGCCCAATTGGCAAAATAATCACATAGGCCCGACTAGCCCAAAACCCAAACTAGCCTAAGCCTAGCCCAATACACAAACCCTAACCTAAAACCAAAAAAGAGAAAACCCTAAGGAGCTAGTGCCGCAAGCCTCCAGCGCCACAGCAGCCACACATGCGTGCCACGCCTCTCCGCGTACGGCCTCCGTACAGCCACAACTGGCCACTGTACCTGCGAAAATAAGGGACGAACAACACAACAAAAAAAAGAGAAAAACAATTGTATTTTTATTTTTATTTTCGTTTTGGCTTTAAAAATCTCGAAACAAACCACTTTAAGGGCTTCTTCACGATTTTTGCATACTGAATACAAGAGAAACACACACATTATGAAATAAAAAAATACAATAGCCATCAAAGAGAAAAAAGGTTGTTTTTTCATTTTGATTTCTCTTTCGTTTGTTTTCCTTTCTTTTTTGCTTTGAGTCTCGAAGAATAAGAAAATAAAAAGGGTTTACCTGTGTTTACTCCCTGAATCGCGGCGTCGGATCCCTACTCGCTTTGTCGAAATCGAAGTTCGAAAGGGGGATTTCGAGCGGAAACAGGAGAGTCTTTGGGCCATGGTGTAAAGCGAGGAATAAGGAAATGTTGTCGTACAACACCATCCACCGATGTACAGTGATGGAACGGTGGTCGATTGGCATCAGTCTCTGAGGCAACTGAATGGTGAGAGAAGGGTGCGATTTTTCTAAAACAGGGGCTAGGGTTTTGTTCGTGTAAAAAAAGGGAGGCAGATCGTTCTATTTTAATTTGATTTTAGGGGATTAATTTTCATAGTGAAACAACGCCATTTAGGTTTATGTCAATAGCCTAAAACGACGTCGTATGGGGCCATCCGACCTGCGCAACCCAACCCGCGCCATTCAGGATCCGCGTGTTTCCTATCAGTGGGGAATTTGTGCATTTGGTCCCTCTCTTTCACGCTGTTGTTCGATTAAACTTGCTATACATTCCTTTTAATTCTTAATTGGCCTCTATAATTTGCGCACTATTTCATTTTAGTCCCCGCTTAAACGCAATGTCGTCAAGACTGAAATATTTGCCAGATTAATCCTTAACTATTTATGCGCATTTTAATTTAGTTTTTTTTCCTATTTTTATTTTCTTTAATTATTTTTGCTATATTTTTATTATTTAAATATTATTATTATCGATATTACTATTGTTATTATTAATATTATTATGAATATTATTATTGTTATTATTACTACTAATTAATTTTAGTATTAGTAGTATTATTTTTATTGTTATTATTTTGATAATATATTCTCATTATATCATTGTATTTTTTTTTTGTTATTATTATTATTGTTGCTTAACTATTTTCCAACTATTGTCTATAGTATTTTATTCATTTATTAATTTACTATTAATTTCTATTTGCTATTATTAAATTATTCTTATGTATATACTATTGGTTTCATATTGTTTTTTTTACATATATATTTTCTCTTCTTTTGAATCTATTATGTATATTTCATGCCTATTTTCATTATTTAAAACCCTTTCATGCCATAATGTGTATTACCTCTCTTAATTAGTGTTTATTGATTATTTGTGATTCATCATTGTAATATTTGATGTTAGCTTTGTGTATTAGTATTCCATTGTGCCTTATGAAAAATGTTGTGTTTTAATGTCACTTTAGTTTTAAAGATCATTTTTCTTATTATTCAAAGTTTTTTTTGAAATGAGGCGATGCTCGTGTTTGGGGGTTTTGAGAAAATCGTGCCCTAACTTACTGGGTTCCGATTTTCCTCGTTGAAACCTAGCAACCGAGTACCCTTTTTTCTCTTAAATCCAAATGCACAATATTTAAAGTAAAAAACTTATTCTCGGGAATTTGAGACATTGCGCCCTAACTCACTGGGTGTGATATTTTAGCATCTCGAGATAAGAATTTCAAAAAAAAACAAAGGCAATATTCCGTATTCGGGAATTTTGAGAAATAGTGCCCTAACTTACTGGGCTTAGATTTTTCATTTGACCCAAATAATTGAATATCCTTCTTGATTTTAAATGTACGAGTATTGAATGTCGAAGGATAAGCATATTTTCGAGGATTCGAAATGTTGTATTCCTAACTCACTGGGTACGATACTTTGTTCTCTCGAAATAAGTGGGTCTCGGCATCAGGCTTAATTTCTTCAAGTTTTCCCTAACAAAAAGGATCGTATTTTAAAATCTTTTCAAATTTTTGACGTCAAGACATTAATTAATCAATTAGGTACCAATTTTGGGTGTTACAGGGGTGCTAATCCTTCCTCGTACGTAACTGACTCCCGAACCTATTTTCTCAATTTTTGTGGACCAAAGTCATCGTCTTAATAAATCAAAATGTTTTAATAATCCATCCCAAGGTAATCTGATCACACCTCGAATAAAAGATCAGTGGCGACTCCATTTCCATATTTTTAAAGTCGATCCCCTTTTTTTAAATATGATTAAAAATGGTTTCGACAGGTTGAATGAGAATATTAAGTTGTTGGTTGGGATACTTGACATAAATGAATTTGTTGTGTTAGTTAAAAGAGCCTGCAAAGCTGAGGAGCTCAGTAAAGAAAAGAAGAAAGCTGATTTTGAAGCTCGAGATGAAAGAAAAAGATCGATGAGTAAGTTTTCTCATCCTTCAGCGAAGAGATTTAGAGATGCAGATAATCGTTCAAATGCTTCATTTGGACATCTGAGTAGAGATCGTTCGAGACAAAGTCTTGGTCCACGAATTCAAGCTCCGATTGAATCAAGTGTTGGAAGTGTCAAAAGCAACAAAGCTGAGTGTGGATAGTGTGGTAGGCGACATGTAGGAGAGTGCTGGGGCAAGAATAACAATAGAACTTGCTACAAGTGTGGATCACAAGATCACTTTATTAGAGATTACCCAAAGTTGGCTGAGGAAGAAAACGTTTAGAATGTGAGATCGAGTAATGTGACTGCTAGGGATAGACCACCCAGAAACGTCAGAAATGTGAGTGGGAATAAAAAAGGAACTACCGATACAGCTGTAAGATCGGAGGCGAGAGCACCTGCCCGAGCCTATTCTATACGTGCGCGAGAAGAAGCCTTAATAGATCCAGGATCTACTCATTCATATGTGTGTGTGAATTTAGTATCAAGTAAGACTTTACCTGTTGAGTCTACTGCAATTGTGATTAAAGTATCGAACCCCTTAGGCAAGTGTGTTTTGGTGGATAAAGTGTGCAAGAATTGTCCATTGATGTATCGAGATGCCTCTTTTCCGGCTAATTTGATGTTGCTACCATCCGATGAATTTGATATTATTTTGGGTATGGATTGGCTTACTTTGCATAATGCGATTGTGAATTGTAAAAGAAAAAGCATCGATTTGAAAAGTCAAAATGGTAAGATAGTTCGAATTGAATCCAGTGATTTAAAAGGGTTACCAGTTGTTGTATCTACGATGAAAGCTTTGAACTATGTGAGAAAGGGTTGTGAAGCTTATTTGGCATATGTAATTGATACAAAAGTGACAGAAAAGAAAGTTGAATCTGTGCATTTGGTTTGTGAGTTTACAGATGTGTTTCCTGAAGAGTTACCGGGATTACCTCCTATTAGAGAAGTTGAATTTAGAATTGAATTAGTGCTGGAGACTACTCCTATCTCAATAGCTCCATATAGAATGGCACCAACAGAATTGAAAGAGTTGAAGACTCATTTGCAAGAATTGACTGATAGAGGATTTGCACGACCGAGTTTCTCACCTTGGGGTGCTCTTGTGTTGTTTGTGAAAAAGAAAGATGGCACTATGAGGATGTGTATCAACTATAGATAATTGAATAAAGTGACAATAAAGAATAAGTATATGTTGCCACATATTGACGATTTTTTTGATTAGCTGAAAGGAGCTACAGTGTTTTCTATGATAGATTTGAGATCGGGCTACTATCAGCTGAGAGTTAAAGAATCCGATGTGCCGAAAACTACTTTCAGAATGAGGTACAAACATTATGAATTCTTAATGATGCCTTTTGGACTAACAAATGCTCCTGCAATGTTTATGGATTTGATGAATCAGATATTCAGACCGTATTTGGATTGTTTTGTTGTGGTGTTCATTGATGATATTTTGATTTATTCATGTGATGAGACGCAACATGCCTAGCATTTGAGAATTGTGCTACAGACTCTGCGTGAGAAGTAATTGTATGCAAAGTTTAGCAAATGTGAGTTTTGGTTGCGTGAGGTTGGTTTTCTAGGGCATATTGTATCAGCTGCCAGAATACGAGTTTATCCGAGTAAAATCTCAGCTATTTTAGAATGGAAGCCTCCGAGAAATGTGTCTAAAGTCTGTAGTTTTCTGGGATTAGCGGGATACTATAGACGATTTGTGAAAGGCTTCTCAATGATTGCGACTCCGTTGACGAAGTTGCTACAGAAAGATGTTAAATTCGAGTGGTCGGAAAAGTGTCAAAAGAGTTTTGAGCAGTTGAAAGCATTATTGATGAAAGCACTAGTGTTGGTTCAACCTGAATCGGGTAAAGAATTCACAGTTTACAGTGATGCATCGTTGAATGGTTTGGGCTGTGTGCTAATGCGAGAAGGTAAAGTCATTGCTTATGCTTCGAGGCAGTTAAAGCCGCATGAAAAGAACTATCCGATGCATGACCTTGAATTAGATGCGATTGTGTTTGCATTAAAGATTTGGCGTCACTATCTATTTGGTGAGAAATGTTATATTTTTACCGATCACAAGAGTTTAAAGTACTTGATGACTCAGAAAGAGTTGAATTTGCGACAGGGAAGATGGTTAGAATTGTTGAAAGATTACAAACTTGTGATTAATTATCATCCGGGCAAAGCTAATGTTACTATTGATGCCTTGAGTCGGAAGTCTTTATGTGCTTTGCGAGCAATGAATGCTCTGAAAGATTTGTGTGATGATAGTGCGATCTTGGCCGAGTTGAAAGTAAAGTCGATGTTTGTACATCAGATTTATGATGCCTAGAAAAGTGATGTTGAAATGATGGCTAAACGAACTCAGTGTGAATTGAATGTTGATTCAGAATTTCGAGTTGATAGTGATGATTGTTTGAGATTTAGAGATCAGATTTGTGTTTCGAGAAATTTAGAGTTGATTCTGATGATTTTGAAAGAAGCTCACAATAGTCGTTTGACTATTCACCCAGGGAGTACGAAAATGTATAATGATTTGGAACAGTTTTATTGGTGGCATGGTATGAAACGGGACATCTCTGACTTTGTGTCGAAATGTTTAGTTTGTTAGCAAGTTAAAGCTGAACATTAAGTTCCATCCAGTTTGTTACAGGCGATCATGATTCCTGAATGGAAATGAGAAAGAATTACGATGGACTTTGTGTTGGGATTGCCTTTATCTCCGGGAAAGAAAGATACAATCTGGGTGATAGTTGATAGATTAACGAAATCAGCTCATTTTATTTTGGTGAGAACAGATTATTCACTCGATAGATTAGCTGAATTGTATATTGTTGAGATTGTGAGATTGCACGGGGTACCACTATCTATTGTATCTGATAGAGATCCGAGATTTACCTCGCGATTTTGGAAGAAATTGCAAGAGGCTTTAGGCACGAAGCTACATTTTAGTACTGCATTTCATCCGCAAACCAATGGACAATCCGAGCGGATCATCCAGATTCTTGAAGACATGTTGAGGTGTTGTGTACTTGAGTTTGAGAGTACGTGGGAAAAACATTTGCCGTTGATTGAATTCGCGTATAACAACAGTTTTCAATCTAGTATTAAAATGGCACCATATGAGGCTCTTTACGGTGGAAAGTGCCGAACTCCATTGTATTGGACTGAACTGAGTGAGAATAAGATTCACGGGGTTGATCTTATAAAAGAGACTGAGCAGAAAGTGAAAGTGAATCATGATAGTTTGAAAGCGGCCTCAGATCATCAGAAGTCTTACGCAGATAATTGTCTTTACCTAAGTTAGAAAAGATTCATAATGTGTGTCATGTGTCGATGCTTCGGCGGTACAGATCTGATTCGTCCCATGTGATTACTCCTACTGAGATTGAAATCCAGTCAGACTTATCATATAGTGAAGAACATATCCGAATTTTGGCACGAGAGACCAAAGAGTTGAGAAACAAAAGAATTTCCTTAGTGAAAGTGTTATGGCACAAACACGGAGTGGAAGAGGCTACGTGGGAGCCTGAGAACATTATGAGAGAACAATATTCATATCTATTCACTGGTAAGATTTCCGGGGACGAAAATCCCTAAGGGGGAGAGTTGTAATAGCCCGATTTAGACCCTAGTCGGAACAGTGGTTTCGAGACCACAAATCTGAGATCGAAATAATATTTTAATATTATTTTCTATGTGTACAGTATGTGTATAAACCTGTGTGAAAGTTCTGTGTGGAAATTTTATCTACTGTGTGTTGAATTGTGAAAAAGGACTTAACCGCATAAAATGTAAAAGTTGTGTGCTAATTTATGAGTGCCTAATTGTTTTTGTCTTATTAATGCGAAGGCCTTATGAGGCAATTACACAATGTTTTATGTTAGTAGGTGACAAAGGTCAAATATGCCCTTTATATATATGTATACATGTTTAGTAAAAGGGTTAATATAGTAAATAGATTGATAATATAATAATTATGCAAACAAAAGGCTAAAATAAGATGAATATGCTCATCTTTGTTCACTGAAAAACATAAAAGAAAAGAATGAAGAAAAGCTTTGTTATATTCGGCTATTACAAGCCATAATTTAAGGTATTTTTTTATCGATTTTTGATAATTTTTACGTTTTCGTGATCGATGCTTCGTATGCTATAAAACCCATATTGTAATTTGAAGAATTGATGATGTTTATGAGATGTGCCATTGATGAAATGGTGAGCTTTGTGATGAGTGTTTGTGTTGAATGAAAGATATGTGTTTAATAAACATGTTTTGTTCTTGAATTTTTGAATGAATTTAGCTAATTAGGGCTAAATTGAGAAAATAGCATTTTGGGGGATTAATTTCTGAAATAAAAGAAATGTATGGATTGATATGAGCATAGTGTGTATTCGGTCAAGCATGGGTATAAGCAAATTTGGTGTAATTTGTGACTTTATGAAATAAGGACTATAGTGTCAAAATGTGAAAATGTGAGGGCTATTTTGTAAAATGCCCTAAATAAATGCATGTGGACTAAATTGAATGAATTGGTGATTGAATGGTTTGAATTTGAATGTGTATGGACCAAGAAAGGAGAGGTTCAGATCGAGATCGAGGCAAAGACAAAGTACTCGATTAATCGACCATTTCGGTATTTCGACGTCCGAGGTTAGTTCGGACATAATATGTGTACTTAATTATGATTAATATTATGAAATGAATGGTATGAAGTTATTGAATTGTGAATTCTAAGTGAGGGATCGCGTTATGTGGCACTAAGTGTGCGTATTTGGAAATGTGACCAAGATGATTAGCACTGTGTGTGCGAAATAATATAAGCTACGGCTTTGTGGCTGGCAATGTGTGTGCGATTCTGATTTAAGATCGGTTGGATATAGATGCACTGACTGTGCGGTATTAATTAAGGTTTGGCTAACGATTTGGGCACTAAGTGTGCGATTGAACCGAAGAATGGACGAAAGTTGATCGAAATGAAGTAGTGAGAATTGAGTACCATATGTAATCGATAACTAAGTGTTGGCTAAGGTACGTTCGAAACCTATGTGGTTGATGAAATTATGAGCAAGTTCATGGAAGGTTAATTGAGCATATTAGCTTTGTATGATATGGTATATGTGTGTTTGTGAATTAATCTATGTGATGGTTTGTTCTAGTATAACGTATTATGTTACGAACTTACTAAGCTTTGGAAAGCTTACTGTGTGATTTGTTTCTCTACTTTGCAGTGCCAGTAAAGCTAGCTCGGATCCAGGGATCATCAGCATCTCAATCACACTATCAGCTATCTATTTTGGTACCTTTGAAGATGTGTATATTTGAATATGGCATGTATAGGCTAGTTAATTGACATATTTGAGACGTGTAAATAGCCATGTGATATGGTTAGTCATAATGTTGGAAATATGCATGAATGATTATGGTATGTGAAGTGTGTTTTGGTATGGTTTGTTGGTAATGAAAACGTTTTAAGAATGGTAAACTTAGTGATGGATTGATTCTAATATGTTGAGGATGATTCATGTTTGGTAATGCATGTGTTCTAGTTGTACAATTTGGTTTATAAGTTAACATGATTAGAAATGAGATTGGATGGAATGATATGTTGATTATTTAGTATGTATTTGGTTGCCAAATTATGTGAGAAAGCATGGTTAAATGTGCTTGTAAGGTTGACTCTTGTGTGGGTGGTAAATTGGCCTTGTAAATGGCCTATTTTGTATACATGGCCAAGAGACATGGGCGTGTGTCTCTGCCGTGTGGTTTAAGGATCACTTCTAGGTGTGTCTGGACGGGATACAATACCGAGGCCCACGGGCGTTCATGGTGGTCATGCGACTGAGTCAGTAGCTAGCATACTTTTACACTGCACACGGGCGTGTCTGTTAGCCTTGTGGATAAGTCAGTATACATGCTCTGTTTTGGCACGTTCTGGACACATGGGTGTGTTTGGTAGCCATGTGAGGCACACGGCCTGACTGCACGGGCGTGCGACCTCAACAGTGTTGAAGAATGTTTGAATTTTTAAAAACTTTCGTAAGTGTTCGGTATAGTCCCGACCCTTTTTTAGCATGTGATTAAGGTCGCGTAGACCTCAATAAGGGACCATATGTTATTGATTGATATGTATTGATTGACGAATGACTTGGTGTCGTAATGTGGTGGTGAAATGTTCCGAATGTTTGTTAACGCCTCTTAACCTTATTCCGGCGACGGTCTCGGGTTAGGGGTGTTACAATTAAGCACATCATCAATCTCAACCATATGCTCAAATATATATTCATTCAACTTTTAAAACTATCATCAACCACATAGGTTCAAACTTACCTTGATCAACACATAGTTACTCACCATTCATGCTACTTAATTTCTCGATATTACCTCTCGTGCAACCTTTGCTATTCCTTTGATTTATTCGCACAATTAGTGCCAATTTCATAACCGAAACATAATCGTCGCCGCACATTTAGTGCCAATATGTTAAACCGAACTTATATCGGTATTGCACACACAGTGCCAATTCGTTAAGCCGAGGCTTCTATCTTTTCGCACACACAGTGCTAATCATCTCTATCTCATTTCTAATTTCGCACACTTAGTGCCCTCTAATTCAATTCCGCACATAGCATTTCTAATCTCATAGTTATATATATATATATATTCATGCAATTCACATTACATAGATATAGTTTACAACTAGTATTATATCCGAACTTACCTCGGACGTCGAAATACCGAAACGGTCGATTAATCGAGCACTTTATCTTTGCCTCAATCTCAATCCGAACCTCTCCTTTCTTGTTCTATACACATTCAAATTCAGCCCATTCAATCACCAAATCATTCAATTTAGTCCAAACACATATTTAGGGCATTTTACAAAATAGCCCTCACATTTTCACATTTCGACACTTTAGCCCCTAATTCACAAATCACAAAATACACCAAATTTCTACTCACACAAGCTTAGCCGAATTCTTCCCATGCTAATACTAGCCCACACATTTCATTTATTTCACATCTTAGTCCTTTAATTTACACTTTTCTCAATTTAGCCCAAATTAGCCAATTTCATCAAAAATTCAAAAACAAACTATGTTTACCCAACATCAAACTTTCATATGTCACCAACTATCAACACAAAGCTCATATGTTCATCAATGGCACATCTCAAAATCTTCATCAAATTCTAAAATTAAAGCATGGGTTTGATAGTACACTAAGCAACGATCACAAAAACGTAGAAACTATCAAAAACCGATTAAAACGTACCTTGAATTAAATCAAAAGCTAGCCAAAACCTGGCTTCTTTTTCTTTTCTTCTTCCTTGTATTTTCGGTCAAAAGATGAGTACTATGCTTTATTTTCATGTTGTTTTATCATATTAACATAATAATTCACCTTTTACTAAATTACCCTTATCTAATAACAAATAAAACTTGTTCATTTAATGGCACAACCGTCCACCACCCATCCACTAACTTATAAATGTTTAATTACAACATAAATCCTCCAAATTAAAGACAACAACAATTAAGCACTTAACAATCAGCACACGGCATTTTACACTTTATATGATTAAGTTCTTTTTCATAATATCACTAAGATTTTCACACAGAACTTCCACACAGGCTATATCACATATAATAAACACCAAAAATAATATTAAAATATTTTTACGACCTCAGATTTGTGGTCTCGATACCACTGTTCCGACTAGGGTCTAAACCGGGTTGTTACAATTTTCTTATTCGATGCTGATGCCATATCCTAGATATGGCCTTATACGGGATCTCAATTCGGTGCCGAGGCCATATCCCAGACATGGTCTTATACGAGACCTCATAAATCTCATATCTTGACAAGGGTATCCTCTCATTTCCTAAGGTTCAACCGAGATTTCAACATCATAAATCTTCATCATTTTCTTATCGAAACATAATTGGTCAATTTCATAAAAATAATATAAATCTTCACAAAATGTCAAGCATTTTAAAACATAATAACATGATGTTAAATTATTACACACAAACTTACCTCGGTACCAAAATATGTGTAGTTATACAATTTAGTCCACCACATTGTTCTTTCTTCGATTTAGGTCCGGACTTTGTGTTTTTTGATATATAATGACAATTTCACTTATTTAATGATCACATTAATTAAAATAACTCATGAATCATACTTTGGAAAAATTACAATTTTCCCCTTAAACTTTCACATATTTACAAAATGGTCCCTAGGCTCGTATAATGAAATATACCCATTTTTTTGGTTACCCAAGCCTAGCTGAACATTTATTGAGCTTATAACAGCTCACACTTTCGTTCAAAACTGATTTTTACTACACATTTTATCATCTTTACAAATAAGTCCTTTTCTGTAGTTTCCATGAAAATCACTTAGAAAAAGATGTTTATCACACATCAAACTTTCATATTATTTCATTAAACATCAAAATACATGCATGTCATACATGGGTAAATTTTTAACATGACCTCTAGCTTAAAATATAGCTAGAAATAGCTAAATCGAGCTACGAGGATCTCAAAAATACGAAAAACATTAAAAATGGGGCTAGGATGCACTTACTTTGAGCTTGAAAATGAACAAAACCCTAGCTATGGCTTCTCCTCCAAATTTCGGCACTTAGGAAGAAGATGGACATCCATTTTTGACTTCTTTATCCCTTTTTATTCTTTTATTATCCAAATGACAAAAATGCCCTTAAGGCCCCTTCCTTGAGATTTTTCCTTCCCATATCCATTTTTGTCCATCTTGACATATAATGGTCTAATTTCCAAATAAAGACCTCTAATAATTTTTCTAATGCTATTTCATACTTGAATCTTCTAGAATCTTATATTTTTCAATCTTTGCAATTTAGTCCTAATGAATAAATTGATCACTAAATTATAAAATTTCTTCATGAAATTTTAACACCGTCATGCAAACATGTCATAGACCTCATAAAAACCATAAAACACATATTTCTACTTTGAATTTGTTGTCTCGCGACCACTATTCTGACTAGGCCCTAAATCGGGCTGTTACACTTGTAATGTTATGCTATGGTAACCATATGTATATATTCAGTAGTTGATCAATTCATGTTTAACACATGAATTGAACCAAGGTAGGATAGTAAACATGTATGCATGCAATGATAGACCATGTTGAATGATGAAATTTACTTATTTGAATGCTTAGAATGGTTAGATTGTACTTGGTATGTTTTGGTGATGGAAAATGGTAAATTTGGGTGACAAATGAGGCTAGGAAATGGCTTTATTTTGTCCGCACGGGCGTGTGTTTAGACCGTGTGTGACACACGGCCTACCCCATGGGCATGTGGCTTGGCCATGTGTCCCCTGCACCTTAAATTCGAGAAAATAGAATGCTTAGAATTGAGCAAACGGGCAGAGACACAGGCGTGTGTCTCAGCCGTATGTGTCATACTGCCTAGAACATGGGCGTGTGTCTTGTCCGTGTGAAACCTACACCTAATTCGAATTGAATTAATTAACCACAAAGCCTAGCACACGGACGTGTGGCATGGTCGTGTGGCAGAAGTTAGAGAGCTACTTAGTTTTGAATGTAACAGCTCGATTTAGGGCCTAGTCGGAATAGTGGTGCGAGGACACAAATCCGAGTTAGTAAAATGAGTTTTTAAGGTATTTTAGATGTTTGCGTGATATTATGAAAGTTTCATGTACAGATTTTATGAAATTGGCATTAAAGGATCCATTAGGACTAAATTGAAAAAGTTGCAAAATATGAGATTCTAAAAGCTTTTTGTATGAAATAGCTTTGGAAAATTAATTAGAAGTCCTTAAATAGCAATTTGCCCAAATTATAATTTTTGGACAAAAATGGACATGAGTTAGAAATTTGTGAAAGTTTAGTAAGAAGGGCATTTTGGTCATTTAACAACTAAATGATTAAAAAAGGGAAAAGATGATAAAAATATTATTCATCTTCTTCCCCAAGTGCCGAAAATTTGAGAGACTCCATAACTAGGGTTCTTCAATTTTTGAAGCTTGCTAGTAAGTGCATCTTAGCCCTGTTTTTAATATTCTTCGTATTTTTGGAGTTCTCGTATCATGAATTAGCTATTTGTAGCTATATATTGAGCTATAATTCATGTCCATAAAAATACCCATGTATGAAATTCTTGTAAAATGATGTTTTATGGAAGATTATGAGAGTTAGATGTTAGATAAACATCTTTTCCTAAGTGAATTTCATGAAAAATGTTAGTATGGACTAATTTGTAATAGTTATGAAATTGGTCATTTGTAATAGAAATAATGAGAATTGGTGATTGTTATAGTAGTGAAAATGAATTAGCTAAGCATGAAGTTTAAGAAAGTTGAATGGAAATCACTTTACAAGCCTAAGGGCAAAAGTGTAATTATGAGAAAGTTTAGGGGCAAAATGGTAATTTGCCAAAGTATGAGTTAAGAGTCAATTTAGTCAATGTGAGTATTAAATGAGTTAAATTATTATTATAGATAAAGAAAAACGAAGCCCGGACTGAAACTGAGGCAAGAACAAAGTCGAGGACTAAATTGCATTACCTACATACATTTTGTACATTGAGGTAAGTTTGTATGATTTCTAAGCTTTATGATTAATATCATTGAACTGCTTAGTATGATGTTGAATATTTCTTAATTCCACGAGACTGTTTAATGCTAAGTTAAACAAAGAAATCAATGAGATTAAACATGAGAAAGTCCCAATTGAAGTTGAATTACTTAGGATACTCGATCCATCACTTGAGACAAGAAAGTTCGTATAAGACCAAGCCAAGGCATGTCATCGGCGATCAAGCAAGTTATCATGTAAGACCAAAACAAGTCTTGGCATTGAAGAGTTATTATGGGATGAAGACCCATGTAAGAACAAGCCAAGGCATGGCATTGGTGAGTTTCCAAGCAAAGATGTCATGTAAGTCCAAGACAAGTTTTGGCATTGAAAAGCTATCATGAGATAGAGATCCCATGTAAGTCTAAGACAAGGCATGGCATTGGTGAGTAACAAGGAAGATTTCATGTAAGTCCAAGCCAAGGCTCGGCATTGACCAGTTCATGAGTAAAAGATACCAAGTAAGACCATGTCAAGACATGGCAATGGTAAGTTCCCAAGGGAAGACACAAGGAAGACTTCGTGTAAGTCCATGTCAAGACATGGCATCGATGCCAAGTTGAGAGATCCCATGTAAGGCCATATCTAGGATATGGCTTTGGCATCGAGTTATAGGTGAGATGAGATTCAGTATCCTCGGTTATTCATAGAAATTCATCGGGGAAATAATTAAAGCTTAAATGAGATAGTAAGAAAGTTAAGTAAACAAAGCTATTATCAAGTTGATTATGAGTATTATTCATGTTATGAATGTTGAATTAGAGATTATGATTATCATAGCAGAGTACGCTAATCTATGTGATTAAGTGAGACAGGTACCTTGTTTACCTTACAAGCATGAGACTAGTAAGTACCATGAGATATGTAAGAACCATTAAGAGTAAGTGAGCTCAAGCATATGAGTTCAGTAATGTCTTTGATTATGATGTATAATTTATGTTAAGCAATTAGGTTACTACATTCATTACATGCAAACTTACTAAGCTAAACACTTACGCCTTTAATTCTTTCTTTCCATGTAGTCCCGCCAAGCTAACTTGTGGATCGTTGACGTCGGAGCTCAGAGCACACTATCAATCACGTTTTTGGTATATCCTAGTTGTTTATATTAAGTATGGCATGTACAGGAAGCATTTCAGTTTGAGAATATGTTTTAAGAAGAGCCACAGTATTGGCCGTCAAGTTCATTATTCTTTTTGTATATGGCTAAAGAGATTGGCCAAGCTTGACTAAGTATGTATGTTTTTTTTTTAAATGTTAATGAAGTATAAATCATTGTTCATGTTAGATAAAATACTTGAGTTGATGAATTTAGTTTGAGATTGATCTTGATTTCAGGGTGGCAATTGGCTTGGTAAATAGCCCCTAAGTGCCCATATGGATAGACACACGGGCATGTGTCTAGGCCGTGTGTTCGCTGCATGTTAGTGTCTTAAGTCAAAATAGACCACGGGCTAACCCCACGGTCATTTGTATAGGTCGTGTGTGACATACGGGTAGTACATGGGCGTGTGCCCCAGGCCGTGTGAATAAGTCAGTATGTCAAGATATGGCACACGGTCTAGGGCCATGGGCGCGTCAAGGTCGTGTGTAATTAGTCAGTGTCGACTACGGGTGAAAGACACGGGCATGTCTTAGGGGTACACGGGAGTGTCCCAAGTCACACGGGCGTGTGACCCCTATTGTAAGGAAAAGATTCCAGACGCAAGTTTAAAGCCTCGTAGGCCCATGAAATGTATGTTTGACTAAGAAAGAGAAGTTTTTAATTCGGAACGAAATTTTATAGCTCGTAAGTATATGTTTAAGAAAGTTCAAGTATAGTAATGTCTCGTGTCCAGTCCCAGCCCTTGACTCGAGTATGGGATGTTACATTTAGTGGTATCATATCCAGGTTTAGTCATTTTTAGGACTAACGTAGCATAAGCATGAGTTTAGCTATAAATGCCATACATAAGAATGTTTTTATAATGATAGTGTGACGACTCCTGACGACTTAAATTATGTTTATACATATAGTAAATGGATCCCGAAAGAGCTGTAGCGGATGACGTAGAATGTAATGCGCCGGCTCCCACTGAAGGGACGGTGCCTGATGAGAATGAGAATAGACCCACTACGGTGAGTCAGAGAGGAGGAGAAGAGGCTAGAGAAGCCTTCCTCCACATGATGAACACATGGTATACGGAGTTCGTTCGTACGAACCCGAACGCACAACCCCCTCCACCCCCGCTTATTCCTCAGCCTATCCCAGTAGCCCCTCAAGTTGTAGAGGTGGTAAGAGGTGATAAACCTCCTGTTGATAAGATCAGGAAACACGGGGCAAAACAATTTCGGGCTAAAAGAGATGATGATCCATAAAAAGCCAAGTTTTGGTTAGAAAATACCATCAGGGTATTTAATGAATTGTCATGCACATCTAAGGAATGCATGAAGTGTGTAGTTTCTCTTTTAAGAGATTCTGCCTATCAATGGTGGAACACCTTGGTATCGGTAGTACCAAGAGAGAAGATTACTTGGGAATTCTTCCAAGAAGAGTTCGAGAAAAAGTATATCAGTCAAAGGTTTATGGACCAGAAAAGAAATGAATTCCTATAACTGAAGCAAGGCAAGATGTCTGTGACTGATTATGAGCGCGAGTTTGTACGAATCAGTAAATACGCTCGAGAGTGTGTATCCATCGAGGCCATCATGAGCAAGAGATTCAAAGATGGACTGAATGAGGACATTAAGTTGTTTGTGGCTGTCCTAGAATTAAAAGAATTTGTTGTGCTAGTAGAGTGTGCTTGTAAAGCCGAAGAGCTAGTAAAAGAGAAGAGAAAATCTGAAATGAAGTCTCTTGACTTGAGAAAGAGATAGTGGAATAAGTCCTTCCAAACCTCTTCCAAGAAGTCAAGAGATTTCTCCACCCGATCGGCTACTTCCACTGGGTTTTCAAGGAAGGACAAGAGTAAGTAGTATTCAGGAAATAAGGCACAGACTATTTCAGTCGCTAGTGTGGGGAATATTCGATCTGATAGACCTGAATGTTCACAGTGTGGCAGACGTCATCTCGGTGAATGCCAAGCGCATGAAAATGCATGTTTTAGATGTGGTTCTCAAGACCATTTTATAAAAGACTATCCATAGACGATGAAAGAAGAGAGAACTCAGAACCTGAGATCCGGGAGTATGGTCAGAGGAAGACCGCAAAGGAACCCTGGGAGTGGAGTAAGTGGTAGAGGTAACCCTAGAGAGCAGGGTGCGACACCCGAGGGTAAGGCGCCTGCGAGGACTTATGCCATTCGCGCTCGCAAAGAGGCAACTTCTCCTGATGTCATTACGGGTACCTTTCTCTTCATGATATTAAAGTTATTGCTTTAATAGATCCCAGATCCACACACTCTTACATTTGCATGAAACTAGTACCCAGTATGAGTATGCCTATAGAGTCTACAGAATTTGTGATTAAGGTGTCTAATCCTTTAGGTAAGAGTGTTTTAGTTAATGAAGTATGTAAAGACTGTCCCTTGATGATTAGAGGTCATTGTTTTAAAGTAAACCTTATGTTGTTACCATTTGATGAGTTTGACCTCATTCTTGGTATGGACTGGTTGACCACCCATGAAGTAATAGTTAATTGTGGGAAGAAATACATTGAGATGATATGTGAGAATGGGGACATTCTCCATGTAGAATCAGATGAACAGGGTAGATCGCCAATAATGATTTCTCATATGACAGCACAGAGATATATAAGAAAAGGGTATGAGGCGTATCATTCCTTTGTGATGAATACTAGAGAGACAGAGCTAAAGATTGAGTCAGTACCGATATTATGTGAGTATTTGGATGTTTTTCCTGAGGAATTATCAGGACTACCACCAGTTAGAGAAGTTGAGTTCAGCATTGATCTAGCTCCCGGTACTGTACCAATATCTATTACTCCTTACAGAATGGCTCCAACAGAGTTGAGCAAGTTGAAGTCACAGTTGCAAGAGTTAACAGATAAAGGTTTTGTAAGATTAAGTTGTTCTCCATGGGGTGCTCCAGTTTTATTTGTGAAGAAGAAAGATGGCACCATGAGATTGTGCATAGACTACCGTCAGCTTAATAAAGTGACGGTGAAGAACAAGTACCCATTGCCTAGAATCAATGATTTGTTCGATCAATTGAAGGGAGCCATTGTATTCTCCAAAATAGATTTGAGATCGGGGTACTACCAGTTGAGAGTAAAGAATTCAGATGTATCCAAGACCGCTTTTCGAACAAGGTATGGGCATTATGAATTTTTAGTCATGCCCTTTGGGTTGACCAATGCTCCTGCGGTATTCATGGACCTAATGAACCGCATCTTTAGGCCATACCTCGACAAGTTTGTGGTCATTTTTATTGACGAAATATTGATTTATTCTCGAGATGAGATCGAGCATGCTGAGCACCAACGGACAATTTTACAGATTCTACGAGAAAATCAGTTGTATGCCAAGTTCAGTAAAAGTGAATTTTGGCTCAAGGAAGTAAGATTTTTGGGACATATTGTCTCGGGAGATGGAGTACGAGTGGAACCAAGTAAGATTTCAGCTATAATGGACTAGAAACCACCGAGGAATATCTCTGAGATTAGAAGATTTCTAGGCCTAGCCGGTTATTATAGGCGATTCATCAAGGGTTTTCCATGATTGCAACTCCGATGACGAAATTGTTATAGAAAAATGTGAAGTTTGAGTGGACAGAAAGATGCCAACAAAGTTTCGAGAAACTGAAAGCATTATTGACAGAAGCTCCGGTTTTAGTACAACCTAAGACGGGGAAAGAATTTGTGATTTACAATGATGCATCCTTAAATGGATTAGGCTGTGTACTTATGCAAGAAGGCAAGGTTATTACTTATGCCTCCAGACAGTTGAAGCCTCATGAGAAGAATTATCCGACGTATGATTTAAAGTTGGATTCCATATTCTTCGCCTTGAAGATTTGGAAACACCATTTATATGGTGAAAGATGTCGGATTTTCACTGATCCCAAAAGTTTGAAGTACTTGATGACACAAAAAGAGTTGAACCTAAGACAGCGGAGATGGTTAGAATTGATAAAAGACTATGAGTTGGTCATTGACTACCATCCTAGAAAGGCGAATGTGGTCACCAATGCTTTGAGCAGAAAGTCCCTATTTGCATTAAGGGTAATGAATTTGCGGATGACTTTATCCGACGATGGTTCTATTCTAGCTGAGTTGAGAGCTAGACCAATGTTCCTCCAATAGATCTTTGAAGCTCAAAAAGAAGATAGTGAATTGCAAGCCAAGAGAACTCAGTGTGAGTCAGGTGTTGAGTCCGATTTCCGAATTAGTTCCAATGGAAGTCTGATGTTCAAAGATAGAGTTTGTGTACTGAGAAAGGAAGAGCTTATTCAGAGAATTTTGCATGAGGCACATAACGATTGTTTATCTGTACATCCGGGTAGTACCAAGGTGTATAATGATTTGAAGCAATGGTATTGGTGGCCGAGAATGAAGAAAGATATTTCAGAGTTCGCTTCAAGATGCTTAATTTGTCAACGAGTAAAGGCTGAACATCAAGTACCTTCGAGTTTGCTCCAACCAATTATGGTTCCAGAGTGGAAATGGGACCGTATCACTACGGATTTTGTAACGGAATTACCATTGTCTCCGAGCAAGAAAGATGCTGTATGGGTTGTGGTTGATATACTCACAAAGTCAACCCATTTTATACCTGTATGAGTTGACTATTAATTAGACAAGTTGGAAAACTTGTACGTTTCAGAAATAGTAAGGCTTCACGGAGTTCCGTTGTCAATCATATCAGATATAGATCCGAGATTCACATCTAGATTTTGGGAGAAGTTACAAAAGGCCTTGGGTACAAAATTGAGTTTTAGCACAGCTTTTCATCCTCAAACTGACGGTCAGTCGGAGAGGTTAACTCAAGTACTAGAGGATATGCTCAGATGTTGTATTCTCGAATTCCAAGGCGGTTGGGAAAAGTTTCTCCCATTGGTAGAGTTTGCCTACAATAATAGTTTTCATTCCAGCTTAAAGATGGCGCCTTATGAGGCTTTATTGGGCGTAAGTGTCGAACGCCTCTATATTGGACTGAACTCAAGGAAAACGAAATTCACGGGGTTGATTTGGTTAGAGAGACCCAACAGAAGGTGAAAGTAATTCGAGAAAGTTTAAAGGCTGTTTCTGACAGACAAAAGTCCTACTCAGATTTAAAAAGAAAAGAGATAGAGTATCAAGTTGGGGATAAAGTTTTCTTGAAAGTGTCAACATGGAGAAAAGTTCTCAGATTTGGCCGAAAAGCCAAGTTGAGTCCACGTTTTATTAGACCATATGAGATTACTGAGAGAGTTGGGTCGGTAGCTTATCGGTTGGCTTTTCCATTCGAGTTAGAAAAGATACATGATGGTTTCACGTGTCTATGTTGCGACGCTATCGATCAGACCCTTCGCATGTTATTACACCGAAAGAAGTAGAGATTCCACCCGATATGACTTATAGTGAAGAACCAGTTAAGATTTTAGCTCAGGAAGTCAAGCAGTTGAGAAATAAAAATGTCTCCCTTGTTAAAGTATTATGGCAAAGACATGGGGTAGAGGAAGCTACGTGGGAACCAGAAGAAATCATGAGAAACCAGTACCCAAACCTCTTTGTTGGTAAGATTTTCAAGGACGAAAATCCTTAAGGGGAGAATTGTAACAGCCCGATTTAGGGCCTAGACAGAATAGTGGTGCGAGGACACAAATCCGAGTTAGTAAAATGATTTTTTAAGGTATTTGAGATGTTTGCGTCATATTATGAAAGTTTCATGTAGAGATTTTATGAAATTGGCATTAAAGGGTCCATTGGGACTAAATTGCAAAAGTTGCAAAATATTAGATTCTAGAAGCTTTTTGTATGAAATAGCTTTGGAATATTAATTAGAAGTCCTTAAATAGCAATTTTCCCAAATTATAATTTTTGGACAAAAATGGACATGAGTTAGAAATTTGTGAAAGTTTAGTAAGAAGTGCATTTTGGTTATTTACCAACTAAATGATTAAAAAGGGGAAAAGATGATAAAAATATTATTCATCTTCTTCCCCAAGTGCCGAAAATTTGGGAGACTCCATAGCTAGGGTTCTTCAATTTTTGAAGCTTGCTAGTAAGTGCATCTTAGCCCCATTTTTAATATTCTTCGTATTTTTGGAGTTCTCATATCATGAATTAGCTATTTGTAGCTATATATTGAGCTATAATTCATGTCCATAAAAATACCCATGTATGACATTCTTGTAAAATGATGTTTTATGGAAGATTATGAGAGTTAGATGTTAGATAAACATCTTTTCCTAAGTGAATTTCATGAAAAATGTTAGTATGGACTAATTTGTAATAGTTATGAAATTGGTCATGCATAACAGAAATAGTGAGAATTGATGATTGTTGTAGTAGAGAAAATGAATCAGCTAAGCATGAAGTTTAAGAGAGTTGAATGAAAATCACTTTACAAGCCTAAGGGCAAAAGTGTAATTATGATAAAGTTTAGGGGCAAAATGATAATTTTTCCAAAGTATGAGTTAAGAGTCAATTTAGTCAATGTGAGTATTAAATGAGTTAAATTATTATTTTAGATAAAGAAAAACGAAGCCCGGACCGAAAACGAGGCAAGAACAAAGTCGAGGACTAAATTGCATTACCTACATACATTTTGTACATTGAGGTAAGTTTGTATGATTTCTAAGCTTTATGATTAATATCATTGAACTGCTTAGTATGATGTTGAATATTTCTTAATTCCACGAGATTGTTTAATGGTAAGTTAAACAAAGAAATCAATGAGATTAAACATGAGAAAGTCCCGATTGAAGTTGAATTACTTAGGATACTCGACCCATCACCTGAGACAAGAAAGTCCGTATAAGATCAAGCCAAGGCATGCCATCGGCGATCAAGTAAGTAATCATGTAACACCAAGACAGGTCTTGGCATTGAAGAGTTATTATGGGATGAAGACCCATGTAAGAACAAGCCAAGGCATGGCATTGGTGAGTCTCCAAGCAAAGATGTCATGTAAGTCCAAGACGAGTCCTGACATTGAAAAGCTATCATGAGATAGAGATCCCATGTAAGTCCAAGCCAAGGCATGGCATTGGTGAGTAACAAGGAAGATTTCATGTAAGTCCAAGCCAAGGCTCGGCATTGACCAGTTCATGAGTAAAAGATACCAAGTAAGACCATGTCAAATGGTAAGTTCCCAAGGGAACACACAAGGAAGACTTCGTGTAAGTCCATGTCAAGACATGGCATCGATACCAAGTTGAGAGATCCCATGTAAGACCATATCTAGGATATGGCTTTGGCATCGAGTTATAGGTGAGATGAGATTTAGTATCCTCGGTTATTCATAGAAATTCATCAGGCAAATAATTAAAGCTTAAATGAGATAGTAAGAAAGTTAAGTAAGCAAAGCTATTATCAAGTTGATTATGAGTATTATTCATGTTATGAATGTTGAATTAAAGATTATGATTATCATAGCAGAGTACGCTAATCTATGTGATTAAGTGAGACAGGAACCTTGTTTACCTTACAAGCATGAGACTAGTAAGTACCATGAGATATGTAAGAACCATTAAGAGTAAGTGAGCTCAAGCATATCAGTTCGGTAATGTCTTTGATTATGATGTATAAGTTATGTTAAGCAATTAGGTTGCTACATTCATTACATGCAAACTTACTAAGCTAAACGCTTACACCTTTAATTCTTTCTTTCCATGTAGTCTCGCCAAGCTAACTTGTGGATCGTTGACGTCGGAGCTCAGAGCACACTATCAATCACTATTTTGGTATAGCCCAGTTGTTTATATTAAGTATGGCATGTATAGGAAGCATTTCAGTTTGAGAATATGATTTAAGAAGAGCCAAAGTATTGGCCATCAAGTTCATTATTCTTTTTGTATATGGCTAAAGAGATTGGCCAAGCTTGACTAAGTATGTATGTTTTTTTTTAAATGTCAATGAAGGATACATCATTTTTCATGTTAGATAAAATATTTGAGTTGATGAATTTAGTTTGAGATTGATCTTGATTTCACGGTGGCAATTGGCTTGATAAATAGCCACTAAGTGCCCATATGGATAGACACACGGACGTGTGTCTAGGCCATGTGTTCCCTGCATGTTAGTGTCTTAAGTAAGAATAGACCACGGGCTAACCCCATGGCCGTTTGTATAGGCCGTGTGTGGCATACGGGTAGTACATGGGCGTGTGCCCCAGGCCATGTGAATAAGTCAGTATGTCAAGATATGGTACATGGTCTAGGGCCACGGGCGTGTCAAGGCCGTGTGTAATTAGTCAGTATCGACCACGGGTGAAAGACACGGGCGTGTCAAGGCCGTGTGTAATTAGTTAGTGTCGACCACGACACGGGCATGTCTTAGGGGTACACGGGCGTGTGAACCCTGTTGTAAGGAAAAGTTTCCAATTGAGTTCCGAAAGATTCCAAACTCAAGTTTAAAGCCCCGTAGGCCCATGAAATGTATGTTTGACTAAGAAAGAGAAGTTTTTAATTCGAAACGAAATTTTGTAGCCCGTAAGTATATGTTTAAGAAAGTTCAAGTATAGTAATGTCTCGTGTCCAGTCCCAGCCCTGGACTCGGGTATGGGATGTTACATTGAACACGGCCTGCAGCACAGGCATGTCCCAAGGTCACATGGGCGTGTCCCTTGGACCACATGGGCGTGTGACCCTGTACCTTGGAAAAGTTTGGAATTTCGTGAAAAATTCCCTGAATTCTTGATTCAGTCCAGACTTGTTTCTAATGCTCGTATTGGGCCTCGAGGGTCCATTTAAGGGACATTATGAATGACCTCGGTGAATGAATAGTAACTTCCCTGAATTAAGCGATAAATGTTCTGAATGTTTCGGTAATGCTCTGAAATCCTGTTCCGGCAATAGATACAGGTTAAGGGTGTTACACTATCTCACTTCCACTCAGGAAGCATAATAGGCTGTAATAAACCTGGCGGCACTTGATGTTCAGCTTTAACTTACTGACAAATCAAACATTTCGAAACAAATTCTGAGATATCTTGTTTCATGTCGTGCCACCAATAAAGCTATTTCAAATCATTATACATTTTTGTGCTTCCCGGATGTACTGATAAACAACTACTGTGTGCTTCGTTAGACTCTTTCAAATAAGCTCAGAATTTCTTGGTACACATATTCTCTCACGAAACATCAAATAGTCATCGTGCCCTATTTGAAACTCTGAATCAAAAGTTGACTCACACTGAGCTCGTTTTACTTGCAATTCATTATCAAAATTTTTAACCTCACAAATCTGTTGCAGAAATAACGGTCTCGCTTTCAACTCGGCTATTATCGAACCATCGTCAAACAAAGTGAATTGTGTATTCAAAGCAAGTAAAGCAAATAAGGACTTTCAACTCAAAGCATCAGCAACTACATTCGCTTTCCCCGGATGATAGTCAATCCCTAATTCATAATATTTTAGAAATTTTAACCATCTCCGCTGTTGTAAAGTCAAATATTTCTTAGTCATCAGATATTTCAAACTTTTATGGTCGGTATAAATATGGCATTTCTTACCAAACAAGTAATGACGCCAAATTTTCAATGCAAACACTATCGTGACTAACTTTAGATCGTGCGTCGGATAATTCTTTTCGTGTGGCTTCAACTATCTTGAGGCATAAGCTAAAACTTTGCCTTCCTATATCAAAACACAACCCAGGCCATTTAACGGTGCATCACTGAAAACTACAAATTCTTTACCCGACTCAGGCTGAACTAACACTGGTGCCTCTGTCAATAATGCTTTCAACTGCTCAAAGCTCTGCTGACACTTTTCTAACCACTCAAAATTAACATATTTTTGAAGCAATCGTGTCATCGGAGTCACAATCATCGAGAAGCCTGTCACAAATAATCTATAATAGCCGGCTAGTCCTAGAAAACTACGGACTTTGATACATTTCTCGGAGGCTTCCAATCTATAATAGCAGAAATTTTGCTTGGGTCAACTCAAATACCCTTGGCTGAAACTATATGTCCCAAAAAACCAACCTCTCATTGCCAAAACTCACATTTTCTGAACTTTGCAAACAACTGTTTATCTCTCAAAGTTTGTAACACGACTCTCAAATGCTCGGCATGCTCAGATTCATCACGAGAGTAAATCAAAATATCATCAATAAACACAACTACGAATTGATCTAAGTACGGCCTAAAAATCCGGTTCATCAAATCCATAAAAATAGCAAGTGCATTTGTTAGTCCGAAAGGCATAACAAGAAATTCGTAGTGTCCGTACCTTGTTCTAAATGCAGTCTTTGGCACATCTGCGTCTTTAACTCGCAACTGGTAATAACCCGATCTCAGATCAATTTTCGAAAACACCGTTGCCCCTTTTAACTGATCAAACAAATCATCTATTCGTGGCAAAGGGTATTTATTCTTGATCGTCACTTTGTTGAGCTGTTGATAGTCTATACACATTCTCATCGTGCCATCTTTCTTTTTCACAAATAACACCGGTGTACCCCAAGGAGAGAAACTCGGTCTAGCAAAACCTTTATCTGTCAACTCTTGCAACTGAGCTTTCAATTCTTTTAACTCTATCGGAGCCATTCTGTACGGAGCTATCGATATCGGCGTTGTACCCGGTACTAATTCAATACCAAACTCAACCTCTCTGATAGGTGGTAAACGAGGTAACTCTTCAGGAAATACATCTGGATACTCGCACACAACTGGTACTAATTCAATCTTGTTTCTATCACTTTTGTATCAAGTACATAAGCAAGATAAGCTTCACACCCCTTTTTCATAAATCTCTGAGCTAACATAGACGAGATTACAACTAGCAAACTATTCAGATCATCAGATTCAATTCGAAGAATTTCACCGTTTTGTCATTTCAATTCGATAATCTTTCGTCTACAATTCACTACAACATCATGCATTGTTAGCTAATCCATACCCAAAATCACATCAAATTCATCAAATGGCAACAACATCAGATTAGCCAGAAAACAGAAATCCCGCTTCATTAATGAACAATTCTTGCAGACTTTGTCAACCAAAATACATTTGCCTAAAGGGTTTGATACTCTAATCACAAATTCAGTAGACTCTATAGGCAAAATCTTACTAGATACTAAATTCACATATATATAAGAATGAGTTGATCCTGGATCTATCAATACAATCACATTATTATCATAGAGAGTGAAAGTACCTCTGATAACATCTGGAGATGACGCTTCTTCGTGAGCGCGAATAGCGTAGGCTCTAACAGGTGCTCTGGCCTCGGATCTCACAGTAGTATCTAGTGTTGTACTTCTACCACCACTCACATTTCCAGCATTACGGAATGGTTTTCCTCTCACAGTCGTGTTGCTTTGTCTTGCACTCTGAGATTTATCTTTCTCATCTAATTCAAGACAATCTCGAATGAAGTGTTCATGCGAACCACATCTAAAACAACTTTATCATTCAGTCTACACTCTCCAAAATGTCGTTTTCTACGTCGTCCACATTCAAGTTTGTTCGGTCTAACATTACCCACACTTTCCACTGACATAGCTGGAGTTTCAGAACTCATAAATTGCTTCCCACGATCTCTAGTAGAGTTCTCCACTAGTACATTTGATCGACTATACAAATCTCGAGACTTCTTTGATGAAGAGTGATAGGTTTTATTCATCAATCTCTTTCTCGAATCTCTAGCTTCCGAATCATCCTTTCTCTTTTCTTTGCCCAGTTCTTCAGCTTTGCAAGCACGTTTGACTAACACAACAAATTCTTTTAAATTCAATATCCCGACCAGAAGTTAATGTCTTCGTTCAGCCCATCAACAAACCACTTGCACATTATCTCTTCGGTAGAAACATATTCTCGAGCATACTTGCTCAATCGTATAAATTCTCTTTCATATTCAGTTACGGTCATACGGCCTTATTTCAATTCTAGAAATTCTTTATGCTTTTGATCAAGGAACCGTTGACTGATGTATTTCTTCTGGAACTCGATCTGAAAGAATTCCCAAGTCACTCGCCCTCTCAGCACTATCGACACTAAAGTATTCCACCAATGATACGCAGAGTCTCTCAGAAGAGAAATAGCGCACTTTAAGCATTCAGTTGGCATACCCAAAAGTTCATCAAACACTCGAATAGTATTTTCAAGCTAGAACTTAACTCTCTTAGGTCATCATCAACATTAGCCCTGAACTTTTCAACCCCGTGCTTACAGATCTTATCAATAGGAGGCTTTTTCAATCTTAAAAGCTCGACTCCTTGAGGAGCTACAAGTACAATTTGAGGAATAGGAAGGGTGGAGGTTGTTGAGCAGCCAGGTTTGTCTGGACGTATTGAGTGAACCACTCGTTCATCATCTGGAAAAGGCTTCTTTAGCCTCACCTCCATGACTACTAGACACAGTTCTAGATTCGAAAGGCGCTGTCCCTTGAGCGAGAGCGGGCGCATTACTCTCTACATCATCAGCTATCGCTCGTTCGGGATCCATTACTATACGAAAACTCAATTTAAGCTGTCAGGAATCATCTCATTATCGCAAAGTATATATAGCATGTATAGCTAGACTCTCACACATGCTACGTTAGTCCTAAAATCGACTAAACCATAGCTCTGATACTAATAAAATATAACACCCCTAACCCGTATCCATCGCCAGAGTAGGATTACGAGGTATTACCGATCAATACACAACATATAGCATACATTTATCAAACATAAAGCACTCATTCTCATAAATCATTCGACACAATCACATTGTCCCTTATAAGGGCCTACGAGGCCTTAAACAAGCTTTAGAAGTAGTTCGAGACTAATCCGATAACATATGAAAATTTTGGAAACTTAGAAAAATTTCAACCATTTAGGGGTCACAAGCCCGTGTGAACAGGTCGTGTACCTCACACGGCTCCAGACACGCCTGTGTCTCAGGCTGTGTGGAAACAGGGCATACATATTGACTTGGGTCACACGGCCAACAACACACCCGTGTGTCCAGCCCGTGTACCCTTCAAAGTGGCCACACACGCTTGTGTGCCAGGCCGTGTGCTAGGCCATGCCAAACCTGTAGGGTATACTAGCTTATGCAACACGGCCAAGTCACACACCCGTGTGCTGGGCCATGTGCCATTTAGGGGGTATATTGACTTGTACCATACAGCCAGTCACACGCTCATGTGTGAGATCGTGTGGAGCATATTGACTTTAATTCAATTTCAACACCAACGGACACACGGCTGAGACACGCGCCCGTGTCTCTGCTCGTGTGGAAAAAATAGGCCATTTGCAAGGCCAATTTGCCACCCATTTTGCACATACCTACACAAGCTCAATTGGTACCAATTTAAGACAAAAATATGAAACCAAAAATCATTAACCAATATACAATGATACTATATCCATTTCAACCATTTCAATACTCAATTCAATGCCATTTACCTATTCAAATACCTATCAACTCATCTTGCTTTACTAGACATAATTCACATATATGATTCATTCAACAAAATCATTCCAAATATGCATCATCAATTCAACCTCATTCAGTCATTATAGGTCAATTTACCTAATTCAAAACAAAAGCAATTCACACATCTTTATGCATTGACAAAAACATCATCACAAGTCAACTTAAATGGCCCAATATACATGTTCATCAAACATACCAAAATGACTAAAGTCTATACATGCCATATACCATATATACACAACTCAAAAATACCAAAATAGATGTTCGATTGTGTGATGAAGTTCCTGACGATCCTCGGTTTCGAACTAGCTTCGATTTACTATAAAACATAGAAGAAAAATAAATAAAGTAAGCTAAAAAGCTTAGTAAGTTCGTATGTATATATGAAATAATCAACATCATTCATTAACACTTCCAAATAGATACATAATTTGCAATTAAAACCTAAATCAATGAGATAACATAAAGTTTAACTACAAAGCAATTTATAAGTTCTCATCTTCTTATAATTCATCATTCGCACAGTTTTCTGTACATACCTGTACTGATACATATCTATTCTCACCAATTTGCTTCTCGAATCACTTCGAGTTTATAAATGCTTACGATATAAGAACGTCGACTTTCTGATGCCATAGTCCAACTATGGTCTTACACATACATTGCCAAGGCCCTGCCATGGTCTTACATTCAAATGCCATAACCTGGTTATGGTCTTATTATTCGATTTTACCATAGCCCAACTATGATCTTATTCAGCAACTCGTTTACTTAAACCGTGCATTTAATCTAATATATCCACATTTATCTAATAGAATAAATACTATCTCAATTTCATCCATCAAATAAATAGATACACATTTAAGTTTATTTATACGAACTTACCTCGTATACGGAAATAACGGATCGAGTCGACTACTCGATAACCTTGCTTTTCCCCTGATCTAAATCCGAATTCTTTCTTTTTTGATCTATATGAATTCAAAATTAACTTATTTATCCAACCATTCATTTAATTTAGTCCAAAACATACATTTAGGCCTATTTACATTTAGCCCCTCAACTTTCACATTTAATCAATTTAGTCCCTATTTCATAAATACACAAAATTCACACAATTCAACAAAATCCATACTTGGCCAAATTATATATAGGTCCCTAGCAGCCCAAAACTTTCTTTTATTTCACATTTCAACCACTCAATTTGCATATTTCATAATTTAATCCCTATTATGCATTTTCATCAAAAATCACTTAACAAAACATGTAAAACTATCATCAAGCTTTCATAATCTATCATCAATCACCAAAATACTCAAGTATTCAACAATGGAAGCATGTTAAATCTTTAACAATTTCAAAATCTAAGGTACGGGCTAGCTAGATTGAGCTGCAATGATTACAAAAACATAGAAATCATAAAAAACTGAGTAAAAATTACTCACCAGTTAGACCATGCAATAACCGAACCTTAGAAAGCTTCAATGGCTTCTCAAAACATGAATTTTCGGTGGTGGAAGATGATAATATGAACATAATTTCATTTTGTATTATTAATTTTAACTTAATTAACTAAATTACCTTTTTAACCTTAAATAAAAACCACCAAATTTCATGATATTATGCCCATTAATGTCCACTCAATTTAACTATGGTCTAATTATAACATAAAGACCTCTAATTTAATATTCCATAGCTATTAGAACTCATGTTTTACGCTTTACGCGATTTAGTCTTTTTTCTCAAATTAAGCAATTAAACAATAAAATTAGCTCACGAAATTTTCACAAATCAAATAACAAGTTGTAAATACCAAAAATAATATTAAAATAATTTTTTGCCATCAGATTTGTGGTTCCAAAACCATTATTTTGATTTAGCTAAAATCGGGCTATTACAATTCCACCTCTCTAACTGGAGGTAGACCAGGTAGTTCTTCTGGAAATACCTCAGGAAACTCACAAACGACCGGCACCAACTGGATTTTTAACTCTGATACTTTGGTATCCAGTACAATAGCAAGATAAGCCCCATACCCCTTTTTAATATATCTCTATGCCGATATTACTGAAATCACATTAGACAACCCATCCAGTTTCTCAGATTCAACCCAAAGTAACTCACCATTCTGACACTTCAATACAATGTATTTATGCTTACAATTTACCATTGCATCATTTTAGGTTAACCAATCCATTCCCAATATTAAATCAAATTCATCAAAGGTAACAACATCAAATTAGCCGAAAAACAATGACCTTTTATTATCAATAGACAATTCTTACAAATTTTATCCACCATAACATGCTAACCCAAGGGTTTTGAAACTTTAACCACAAAATCGGTGAATTCAACAATCATATTTTTATCAGACAAAAATTTTGTGCATATATATGAATGCGTGGAACCAGGATCAATCAAAGCAAGAATATCAGTATCAAGTAAAGGGAATGTACCAGTGATAATATCTGGTGCTGAGGCATCTTCTCTTGCACGTATCACATATGTTCTTGTCGGAGCCCGAGCCTCAAATTTAGCTATTGAATCTTTTGCAGCACTACGACCACCAACAAAATTTTTGGAATGCCGTGGTGGTCTACCTCTCAAGACAAGATTACTCAGCTTCGGGGTCTGTTCAATGTCTTTCTCAACCCTTTTCAGGTAATCTTTAAGAAAATGGTCAAGAGAACCACATTTAAAGCAAGCCTCACTTTTCATCTGGCACTCTCTGTAATGCAATTTATTACAGAGATTGCATCATGGTTTGGGGTTTCCAACACTCTCGACACTGGTTGTTAAGGGAGATGAAGACCTCGGGTTAGTGTGTTTAGAACTTCATTCCTGTCCCAAATACTCTCTTGATGTAGCAAAACGTTCATGAAAAATCTTTGATTCCTTTGAAGCAGATGATTGCGTCTTGCTAAAAAATCTTTTACTCGGAACCCGAGCTTCCCTTTCTACTTGCTTCTTTTCTTTGCTTAATTCCTCGGCCTTGTGTGCCCGTTCAGCCAACACCGTGAATTCTCTTAATTCCAGAATTCTAATCAACAGGTTGACATTTTTATTAAGCCCTTCTTGAAATTGTTTGCACATTTCGACTTCAGTCTGAACCCATTTACTAGCATACTTGCTCAATCTAACGAACTCTCGTTCATACTCAAACACTATCATATTTCCCTATTTGAGCTCTAAAAATTCCTTTTTTTTGTAGACCAAAAATCTCTGACTAATATATTTCTTTTTGAACTCTGTTTGGAAAATTCCCCATGTAACATTTTCCCGTGTAACATTTTCCCTTGGTACCACAGAAGATATGGTTTCCACCAATGGTAGGTTGTGTCTTTCAACAAAGATACTGCCTGAATAGTATTTTCCAGCCAAAATTTGGCCCTCTCTGGATCGTCATCGGCTGTAGCCCTAAATTATCCAGCCCTATATTTTCTGATTTTATCTACTAAAGCCTTATCAATTCTAACAAGTCTAGTACCCTGTGGCGTTTCATCATGTTGTGAAGTAGGTGGGGGAGGTCGATAAACAGTGGGGTTTGTTCTCATATATTTGCTGAACCACTCATCCATCATTTCGAAGAAGGCTACTTTTGCCATTTCTCAGCCCTCAGACATGGGCCTTCTACTACTACTGGTTGCGGCTCATTGCACGGAAGCTTGAGCTCTACTTTCAGCTTCCTCAGACTCATCTCTCGCTTGGTTGGAAGACATTACTATATGAAAATACATTTAAGAGTGGTCAGGAGATATCACACTATCATGATTTATATAATGGCATGTATAACTAGACTCGTACATGTTACGTTAGTCCAAGAATCGACTAAATCGTAGCTCTGATACCACTAAATGTAGCACCCCTAACCCGTATCCGTATCGAAACAGGGTTACAGAGCATTACTGGGACTTTCAAAACATTTTTCAAATAATTCACACTAATTACTATTCATTAATCGAGATTTCGAGGCCCAGTATGAACAGTAGAAACAAATCGGGACTTAATCGGAACTTCTTAAGAATTTTTCTCAAAATTACAAAAATTTTCTAAGTTGCAGGGCTCACACGCCTGTGTGGTCTAGGGACACGCCCGTGTGGTCAAGCCGTGTGGTCACACACGCCCATGTCCCTAACCCATGTAACTCTTTGACTTGCAAGCATGAAGAAATTGAAGTCACACGGCCAAGTCACAAGCCCGTGTGCTAGGCCGTGTGGCGAATTTAATTTTCAAAATTTAGGTGCAGTTTTCACATGGCCGTGTAACACGCCCGTGCTCATGGCCGTGTCAACCACACGGCTGGGACACACGCCCGTGTGCCTAATTCTAAGCATTTCGTTTTTAAATTTTTAGGTGCAGGGGACACACGGCTAGGCCACGCGCCCATGGGGTAGACCGTGAATCACGCACGGCCTAGACACACGCCCGTGTGTCTACTTGTGTGGACAAAATAAAGCCATTTCCTAGCTTTATTTTCTCACTCAGTTTACCACAAACCTACACCAAATCATGCAAACATATATCAACCAATTCAAACATTATAAACCAAGCCAATTCTAACATCCATCATGACTCATTATCATATGCATTTCATGTTCATGACCATGCTATTAGTAAGCTTATAAGTTAATCATCACCTAATTAACCATACTCAATACATACGAAATAAACATGAAATAACCTTATATAATGTACCAATTAGCCATTACTAGCCATACCAGTGGCTAGATTACAAAACATCACTTACAAGCCACCATTTGGCCAAATGAGCCTACACATGCCATTATACCAAAATGGGATTTCTAATTATACTAAAATGATAGTAGATAGTGTGATGATGCCCTGACCGACCTCCAACCTTCGCGAGCTTTCGAGCACTATAAAACAGGGAAAATTAAACAGAGTAAGCATTATATGCTTAGTAAGTTCGTATAACGAGAATTTGACTTACCGATCATATTTTATAATGTTAAGCATACATAGACATACATTCCATCAATTTTGGTAAGTTACCTAAACACATACACTCAATCAAGAAAGTTAGTCACATAACTTCATATGAATATCAAGTAAATATAGATGAGCTCATCATATTACAAGTCATGTATTTAGTGTGCTGTGTTGCTATTTCGGTGTTTTAGGGGCTTAAGTGTAGGCTAGAAGTGTGCCAGAGTGTATGGGAAAATTTTGGTTTTTGGGTGTTAAGTCAGGGGAGCTGTTGGAGCTGGGGTTTAAGAATTTTAATTGTGGTTTCATTGCACAAATAAGGAGCTAGCTTAGTGGCAAAGCATGCGCTACATGGGGGAGCTGGGTGTGGCGTCATCTACTTGTGGGGGAGGTCCAGTGTTCGAGCTGCAGAGTCCCCATTTTGACTTCTTTTTGGGACAGCATGGAGGAGAGGTAGAAGGCTAGTGAAATTCTACCTTGGACCAAGTCTTCACATTCAAATGGAAGGTGGAGAGCAACTTTAGGAGAAAGACTTGGTCCACTCTTTTGAAATGGGTGGATGTGAGTGCATTGAGGGATATGGCCAAATTTTTGGGGCTTAGAGTGGGGGGAAGTGACGGCATAGTGTGGGTGAGGGGAAGGCCGAATGTACCTTGCATTTTGGTGCATTTTTCGGTCACTTTTGTTGGTAAGCAAAGTTTTCTCAATTTTGTCAAAGAAGCCGATTTTCTCAAAAAGTATGCTCACATTCTTTTTGCTTTTGAAAACCGAAATACCACACTCCTAAACTAGCCGAAATATCTTTGATCTTTGGTGTTCATTGGGTAGCCGAATATTCTCCTCTTCATCTCCTTTTCTTTTGTTCATTGTGAAGCCGAATTCTCCATTTCCCTTCCCCTTTCTTTTTGTGCCGAAACTCTCATCTGTTTCAAACCGAACCCTTCCATTATTTTCTCCATTCATCTTCCCATTTCCTTGTGCCGAAATCACAAACACTTGCATTCCAAACCTTTAATTTCTTTTCTCATTCATTGTTGCCGAAACTCCATTCTCATCTTCTATCTCCTTTTCTTTCCTTTTTCCATTCAAAACTGAATATAGGTGGGTGGTATAAACTGAGGCCGAACCTTCTTTTCTTTTTGGGTTGGCATCTTGGCCGAATCTCTTCTCTCCTAGAAGTTCCCCTTTGGCCGAATTTTGGATATTGGTAAGCTATTGGCCGAATGGCCATTCTTATTATCTCTCAATGGTTATATTGTTTTGGTTTATGGAAGAGGATTAACCATTCGTTTTAACCTCTCATCTTAGGGCAATCAAGGATTTCAAGTAGTCAGTTGGAGTCTTTCCCTTTGTTAATCAATTGGTGTTGGCCGATTGTGGTATCAGAGCCAAGTTCAAAGGCTCGGCTGTGGGCCTGAGGCCCAAAATGTTTTCAAAAGATGTCTCAAGTGTTTTTGGTTTAAATATATGGTTTGAAAGGCATGGCACCGAGTCTCCGGCACCAGTTCGCCCATGTAAGTACCCCGTACTATTACTTGTGATTTGATTGGATATGATATGATTTGATGACTAGCAATAGTATACTACTTTAGAGATTGAAACTGATAGGATTCTGTGAACTTGCGAGAACAAATCCTCTTTAATATTCATAAGACTTGCTTTTAAAAACAAGTGGAATAATTACTGATGCATAAAATTCTTTAATCAGATACGTAGAAAGATTAGACATGAGCACTCGAGGCGGACGTGGTCGTAATACTCGTGGTAGAGGTAGGGGTAGAATGACAGTTTCTGAGCCCGTAGGATCTGGGCAGGGTTCAGAAAATGAGATACCGGTTCCACCACCAGCTGGAGGTGGTGAGTTCCAAGATCAGACCGGGGATGACGCAGTGTCACAGGCGATGCTGCGAGTGTTGGAAAGGGTAGCTGGAGCAGGTGGTGGTGCAGGAGTCAGGAAATCTGTTCCTGAGCGACTCCGGGCAAACGGGGCTGAATTCTTCCGAGGTGTATCTGGTGTTGCTCCTAGCACTGCTGAATACTGGCTGGAGGCAACTGAGTGGATCATGGATGATCTGGACTTGACGGCTGAAGAGAAGCTGAAGGGCATCGTATCGTTTCTTCGGGATGAGTCATATCAGTGGTGGCTCACGGTTCGGGATAGTGTGGCCGCAGAGGATCTGACGTGGGATTATTTTAGGGCTGCATATCAAAAGAAGTACATCGGGGCTAGTTACATCGACTCCCAGCGAAAGGCATTTTTGAGGCTTGTTCAGGGGAGTAAATCTGTTTCTGAGTACGAGGCTGAGTTCCTGAAGCTGAGTAGGTATGCCAGGGGCATTGTAGCCACTGAGCATGAGAGGTGTGTTCGTTTCGAGGATGGTCTGCGAGACGAGTTGAGGCTGCTGATTGCTCCTCAGCAGGAGCGCGAGTTTGCTGTCTTAGTTGAGAAGGCTAAGGTAGCCGAGGGTATTAAAGAGTCGGTAAGACAGGGCATGGACAGGAGTAAGCTTAAGAGGAGCTTTGGGTCTTCTGGATCGTCGGGTAATCCACAGAAGAGGGCTAGACCGAGTGGGCCGAATCTGCCTGCTAGGTTTGTTGCTGCTAGACAGGGACCGCCGCAGTGTAATCAGTGTGGGAAATCTCATTGGGGTGGTTGTTGGACTGGTGGAAAAGGTTGCTTCGAGTGTGGTTCTCTAGAGCATCACATAAGGGACTGTCCGCGTAGGATGGCCAGGATTCAGTCTGAGAGTCAGGGCCGTAATCAGTTCAGAGGTAATGGACCGCCACCGCAGAGGGGCCGTGGTAATGGCAGAGGTGGTAATGGTTCTGGTCGGGGCCGTGGAGCACCGGGCAGAGGTGCGGGTAGTTCTGAGGCACGGCAGCCTGGTTTGGTGTATGCTGCGAGGCGCCGAGAGGAGGGCGACGCACCGGACGTCATAACCGGTACGTTTTTGATTTTTGGTTCTCCTTATACTGCTTTAATTGATGTGGGTTCTACGCACTCTTATGTTGCCAGTAGTATAGTAGAGACAATGGACTTAGACTCTGAGATATCTTCTAGGCAGATGACTGTGATTAGCCCTCTAGGTCACTCTGTAGTAGTAGATAAACTGCTTAGAGAGGTACCCCTAGAACTCCAAGGGGTAGTGTTTGCTGCTGATCTGATGGAACTGCCGTTTGGGGAGTTCGATCTGATTCTTGGGATGGATTGGTTGGTCAAGTATCAGGCGAGGTTGGATTGCGCGGCCAAGCGCATGGTTTTTAAGACGGTTGAGGGTGATGAGGTGGCTATGATAGGTAATAGGAGGGATTACTTATCAAATGTGGTATCTGCTTTGAAAGCGGAGAAGATGGTCAGGAAGGGCTGCGAAGCGTATGTGGTTCATGTGTATGCCTTGGAGGCTAAAGAGTCTGCGGTTGAGAAGGTTCGTACTGTTAAGGAATTTGCTGATGTTTTTCCTGAGGAGCTTCCGGGTTTGCCACCAGATCGCGAAGTAGAGTTCGGGATAGATCTGTTACCCGGGACTGCGCCAGTGTCTATTGCTCCGTATAGGATGGCACCAAATGAATTGGTGGAGCTTAAGGCTCAGATCCAGGAGTTATTGGATAGGGGTTTTATCAGGCCAAGTGTTTCGCCGTGGGGTGCGCCGGTTCTTTTTGTCAAGAAGAAAGATGGTACAATGCGGATGTGCATAGACTACCGCCAGTTGAACAAGCTGACGATTAAAAACAAGTATCCGTTGCCACGGATAGATGACTTGTTTGATCAGCTGAAGGGTGCTGCGGTATTTTCGAAGATCGACTTGAGGTCTGGGTATCACCAGTTAAAGGTTAAGGAGGCTGATATCCATAAAACAGTGTTTCGGACTCGGTATGGGCACTACGAATTCCTGGTAATGCCATTCGGGTTGACTAACGCACCGGCAGCGTTTATGGATATGATGAATAGGGTGTTTCAGCAGTATCTGGATCAGTTCGTCGTGGTTTTCATAGACGACATCTTAGTGTACTCAAGGACAGAGGAAGAACATGATGCGCATTTGAGGGTGGTGCTGCAGATTCTGAGGGAAAAGCAGCTTTATGCTAAGTTTAGTAAGTGCGAGTTCTGGCTTAGAGAAGTGACGTTCTTGGGTCATGTAGTGTCGGCTGAGGGGATTCGAGTAGATCCTCGTAAGATTGAGGCAGTTTTGGATTGGAAGCCGCCTAGGTCAGTGGCTGAGATTCGGAGTTTTCTGGGTTTTGCAGGATACTACCGAAGGTTTGTTGAGGGTTTCTCGTTGATAGCAGCGCCGATGACTAAGTTATTAAGGAAAGAGGTTCCGTTTGTATGGACTGAGAAACAGCAAGAAAGCTTCGACAAGTTAAAGAAGATTTTGACTGAGGCTCCGGTTTTGATTCAACCTGAGGCTGGTAAGGAATACACAGTCTACTGCGATGCATCACATACGGGATTGGGTTGTGTGCTGATGCAAGAAGGTAAGGTTGTGGCCTACGCTTCTCGACAGCTGAGGCCACATGAGGTTAACTATCCGACGCATGATTTGGAGCTAGCGGCTGTAGTTTTCGCCTTAAAGATTTGGAGGCACTACTTGTATGGAGAGAGATCGATAGTCTACACAGATCATAAGAGTCTGAAGTATCTTCTGACTCAGAAGGATTTGAATTTGAGGCAGCGTAGATGGGTTGAGTTGCTGAAAGACTATGACTGCTCGATTGAGTATCATCCGGGCAAGGCTAACATGGTGGCAGACGCGTTGAGCCGTAAAGTTGTTTCGGACTTAAGAGCTTTGTTTGCCCATTTGAGCTTGTACGACGACGGGAGTATTCTGGCAGAGCTGCAGGTTAAGCCTACTTGGGTTGAGCAGATCAGAGAGAAACAGTTAGAGGATGAGGTTCTGAGTGCGCGAAGGTTGCAAGTGCAAGATGGTGGTTTGGAGGGTTACAGTCTGTCTAGTGATGGGGTTCTGTGTTTTCAGGGTAAGGCATGTATGCCTAAGGATGTTGAGCTAAGGCAGAAGATTCTTCAGGACGCACATAGCAGTCCTCATGCTATGCATCCTGGAGGTAGCAAGATGTATAAGGATCTTAGGGAGCAGTTTTGGTGGCCTGGTTTGAAGAAAGAGGTGACAGAGTTTGTTGGGAAGTGTCTGACTTGTCAGCAGGTCAAGGCTGAACATCAGTTGCCGTCGGGTTTGCTTCAGCCTGTAAAGATTCCTCAGTGGAAATGGGAGAGGATAACCATGGATTTCGTCAGTGGGTTGCCGCTTACGCCAAGTAAGAAGGATTCAGTTTGGGTAGTGGTGGATCGACTGACTAAATCAGCTCACTTTATTCCGGTGAGGGTTGACTACTCATTTCAGAAGCTAGCGAAGCTGTATGTTTCAGAGATAGTGAGGTTGCACGGTGTGCCAGTTTCGATAATCTCGGATAGGGATCCCAGGTTTACGTCAAGGTTCTGGAAAGCATTGCATCAAGCATTGGGTACTCGTTTGGATTTCAGCACGGCTTTTCACCCGCAGTCTGACGGTCAATCAGAAAGGGTCATTCAGATCTTAGAGGACATGCTGAGAGGTTGTGTCTTGGATTTCAGGGGTAGTTGGGAGGAGTTTCTACCATTAGCTGAGTTTGCCTACAACAACAGTTACCAAGCGAGCATCAAGATGGCACCATATGAGGCGTTGTATGGTAGGAAGTGTCGCTCACCTACGTGTTGGACGGAGTTGGGTGAACGTCAGTTGTTGGGACCTGAGTTGGTTGCTGAGACTGAAGACAAGGTTAAGTTGATTCAGGCTCGATTAAAGAAAGCTTCGGACCGGTAGAAGTCTTATGCCGTTCTTAAGCAGAGAGATATAGAGTTTGCTGTGGGGGAGCGAGTTTTCCTGAAGGTCTCGCCTTGGAAAAAGGTGCTGAGGTTCGGGAAGAAAGGCAAGCTAAGTCCGAGGTTCATTGGGCCATATAAGGTACTGAGGCGAGTTGGACCAGTAGCGTATCAGCTTGAGTTGCCCGCAGAGCTAAGTCAGATTCACGACGTTTTTCACGTTTCGATGCTTCGGAGGTATCGTTCAGATCCGTCACATGTGGTAGCAGTGGAGGAGATCGAGGTAAATCCAGACTTGACTATGGAGGAGGAACCTGTGCAGATTCTTGATCGGGATGTGAAGGTTCTGCGTAGGAAGTCTGTGCCTTTGGTTAAGGTACTTTGGCGGAATCATGGCGTAGAAGAAGCGACGTGGGAACCCGAGGATATGATGAGACAACAATACCCGCAACTCTTTTGACCAGGTAATTTCGAGGCCGAAATTATTTTTAAGGGGGTAGAACTGTAATATCCCGGGTTAGGGGCTGTTTTGTTGTTGCATGTTATTGCATGTATTTAGTGTGCTGTGTTGCTATTTCGGTGTTTTAGGGGCTTAAGTGTAGGCTAGAAGTGTGCCAGAGTGTATGGGAAAATTTTGGTTTTTGGGTGTTAAGTCAGGGGAGCTGTTGGAGCTGGGGTTTAAGAATTTTAATTGTGGTTTCATTGCACAAATAAGGAGCTAGCTTAGTGGCAAAGCATGCGCTACATGGGGGAGCTGGGTGTGGCGTCATCTACTTGTGGGGGAGGTCTAGTGTTCGAGCTGCAGAGTCCCCATTTTGACTTCTTTTTGGGACGGCATGGAGGAGAGGTAGAAGGCTAGTGAAATTCTACCTTGGACCAAGTCTTCACATTCAAATGGAAGGTGGAGAGCAACTTTAGGAGAAAGACTTGGTCCACTCTTTTGAAATGGGTGGATGTGAGTGCATTGAGGGATATGGCCGAATTTTTGGGGCTTAGAGTGGGGGGAAGTGACGGCATAGTGTGGGTGAGGGGAAGGCCAAATGTACCTTGCATTTTGGTGCATTTTTCGGTCACTTTTATTGGTAAGCAAAGTTTTCTCAATTTTTGTCAAAGAAGCCGATTTTCTCAAAAAGTATGCTCACATTCTTTTTGCTTTTGAAAACCGAAATACCACACTCCTAAACTAGCCGAAATATATTTGATCTTTGGTGTTCATTGGGTAGCCGAATATTCTCCTCTTCATCTCCTTTTCTTTTGTTCATTGTGAAGCCGAATTCTCCATTTCCCTTCCCCTTTCTTTTTGTGCCGAAACTCTCATCTGTTTCAAACCGAACCCTTCCATTATTTTCTCCATTCATCTTCCCATTTCCTTGTGCCGAAATCACAAACACTTGCATTCCAAACCTTTAATTTCTTTTCTCATTCATTGTTGCCGAAACTCCATTCTCATCTTCTATCTCCTTTTCTTTCCTTTTTCCATTCAAAACCGAATATAGGTGGGTGGTATAAACTGAGGCCGAACCTTCTTTTCTTTTTGGGTTGGCATCTTGGCCGAATCTCTTCTCTCCTAGAAGTTCCCCTTTGGCCGAATTTTGGATATTGGTAAGCTATTGGCCGAATGGCCATTCTTATTATCTCTCAATGGTTATATTGTTTTGGTTTATGGAAGAGGATTAACCATTCGTTTTAACCTCTCATCTTAGGGCAATCAAGGATTTCAAGTAGTCAGTTGGAGTCTTTCCCTTTGTTAATCAATTGGTGTTGGCCGATTATCAGAAGAACCACTGTTGGTTCGGGGGTTGGTTGGAAACCAAACCATTCACAAGAGTAAGGAGCTTGACAATCAAGGGGATTTAGATCGTTTTCGTTGGGATTCTAGACTCGTATTTACCAGGTGTGTAACTAACACACTAATACTTAGTAATGTTGTTAAAAAAATCTGTTTGTCTGTTAAAAACCATAACAGTATGATGGATAGTTGGATACCCAAATGGGGTATGTGTACGGATCCGGGTAAGTCTACTTTACTACAAGTCCTATCATGGATACTTTGGACATGATGATCCATACTATATATATATATGCTATGAGATGCTATGTTGGACATGGTTGCATGAGTTACATGACTTGCATATTGTACATGAGTCAGTATGACATGTATGGGCAATGCGAGTGGAGGGAGCAGTGATATTTTGTGCTGACGAGCACCAGTGTTTTGGTAACACACTTTGTGACTTTGGGTCACCAGAGGTTTGGCACCTCCAGAGGTTTGGTACCTCAGCGTCTCGTCCCTGTGGTTTGACCACCGTGGGTTGGCCCCACTTGTGAGATACGGGATTGACGCCAGTGATTTGGTATCACACGATGGGTTGGCCCCATCACCAGATTTGTGACTACGGTCACCAGTGCTTTGGTAGCACATTGTGTCTTTGGGACACCAGAGGTTTGGCACCTCATTGCGACTTGTCCCTGTGGTTTGACCACCGTGGGTTGGCCCCACTTGAGATATGGGATCGTCTGCTAGTGATTTGGTATCACACGATGGGTTGGCCCCATCATTGGATTTGTGACTTCGGTCACCAGTGCTTTGGTAGCACAATTGTGTCTTTGGGACACCAGTGGTTTGGTACCACATTGACGGATATTGTGTCTTTGGGACACCAGTGTTTTGGTAACACATTGTGACTATATGTCACCAGTGGTTTGGCACCACCAGTGGTTTGGTACCACACGGGGTAGAAAAGGCGATATGGATGGTTAGGATCGGGTTGCATTAATTATGTTGCTATGTATGATGTGTGTTAGCATGTTGTTTTATCGGGAGCGGATTTACACACTGAGTCATTCGACTCACCCTCTCCTTTAACATTTCAGGTGACTCGTAGACGCGGACATGGAGCCGGGATGGACTCGGGGTGCACATGCCATGCTTTAATAAAAGTTTTGCTCAGACTATTGCATTTGGGTACTTTAGCTTATTTACTTTATTTGGGTTTTAATTTGGATTTGTAAAAGGCCTTTGATTTATGTTTTATGATGGTTATGGTTTAATTAAATTCTAATATGCCTTAACAAAATAAGTTGGTATGAGTTTTACTAAAACTTGGAAAGATAATGATTTCAAAATCATAACGCAATGTGTTTTTAAACTATACCATCGGGTATCACACTAAGTCTTTATGATAAACAAATACAAATGGTTTTCAATTCAAACTTGTAGTTCTCCTAAGTCTAAAAGTGTTTTATGTATCACTAAGAAACTAATGAGGTTTAAAATGGTATAAACTCGTTTTAACTACACATTTTAGTTAAGTTTTAAAAATCTCCGGGTTTCAAATACTCCAACCGTTTTTCAAACAAGTCTACTCAAATTTGTTTCAAATACACTGTGTTTTCACTCAGTTTTAAATGAAAAATCTGATCTCTCAAAAACGTTTTCCCCGTAACATACCAGATTCGGACGTGGTGTCTTGTCCGGGTTTGGGGTGTTACATCAATGGTCCTCTCCATTGAATTGTCAAAATTTCGATGGACATTCACGTAGTATACATAAAGTATACATATCAATTATCCATCAATTCATGTTCATAGCTACCTATTAGGGAACAAAATTAAAGAGCACACTCTTGGGCCACATATTATGCAATAGGATTACCCGTCCAAGCTCAATCTCATTTTCAACCAATTCTCACAAGAGTTATTCAGGATTGCCAGTCCAGGCTAAATCCCATTTACAACATATGCTCTAAAGAGCTTAATTCAGGGTTACCCGTCTGGGCGAAACTCAATCTATAACATATGCTCGAGAGGGCTTACTTCAGGATTACCCATCCAGGCTAAATCCTATTTGTAACATTTGTCATATTATACCCGTTTCAAGAAATCACCATAATCTATCAAATTTCAATATTCAACCGAGACATGATATTTTGTCAACATTTCCAACTTGTAATTATTTCATTATGTATATAATCACATACATATTATCACAATCACACAATTCAATTCAAACATATTAATGTACCAAATTAAGTTACACGAACTAACTTGGATAGTTGTTCGTATTTGATTTCCAACTAATCCGACACCTTTTGTTTTCCTCGATCTAATTCCGTAGTTGGTCTTTTCGGGACTATATAAACAAATTTAACTATCAATTTATCACATTTCATACACATTTGCATTCTATTACATCCTAGGCAAAATTACCATTTTGCCCATATTCTTTTCAAAAATTCCAATTTCTTCCCTAGGCCTGGAAAATGAAATTTGTGCAATTTACTCCCTATTCCAAGCCTAACCAAAATTCCATCTCAAAATTTACAACACATGTATTCATAAAAATTCAAAATTTTTCATCAATTTTCACAACTTTGCATTTTAGTCCCTAAATCATGTTTTCATCAAAAATCACTTTGTAAAAGTTGTTTATCTATGAATAACTTTTCATTTTCTACCATAAATTTCTAATTTTCAGCATATTCATCCATGACCCAAATTTCATACCTTGATAACTTTTCAAATAAATCCCCTAAATAGAAAGATTAGACTATCCCGATTCTAAAATATAAAAATCATTAAAAATGGGACTTGATTTCATACCTTATTGAGCTTGAAAAGTTTTCATCCTCTCTCCTAGGATTTGCATAAAAATTTTGGGGAAGAAGATGAATAAAAAGATGATAATTTCCTTTTTAATTATTTGTCATCTTTTAATTTTAGTGATTTCTAATTTAGTCCTTGCCCATTTCTAATTTTTCCATGGATGAGTCATTAAAATATCTACTAACTACTCTTCACTGGTCTAATTACCATATAAGGACCTTAAGTTTTGAATTCCATAGCTATTTGATACCTATAGCTACTAGAACCCAACTTTTGCAATTTATGCAATTTAGTCCTTTCCCTAATTAAACATACAATCGATAAATTTTTGTATCAAAATTTTTAGATGACATTCCTATAATAATGCAAACCATAAAATAATATTAAAATAAATTTTGTTTTTGGCTCGGATTTGTGGTCCCAAAACCACTATTCCGATCTCATTGAAATTAGGCTGTTATAGGGAGGCCACCAAGAAATGCGGGAAATGTGAGTGGCAATTGCGGTGCTACGAGAGATTCTACAGTGAGATCTGAGGCCAGAGTACCAGCTAGAGCTTACGCTATTCGCGCTCGCGAAGATGCGTCATTACTAGATGTTATCACCAGTACATTTTCTCTTTACGACACTAATGTTATTGCATTGATTGATCCTGGATCAACTCATTCGTATATATGTATGAATTTGGTGTCTAATAAGAGTTTGCCTGTTGAGTCTACTGAGTTTGTGATTAAAGTATCTAACCCTTTAGGCAAGTATGTTTTAGTTGATAAAGTTTGCAAGAATTGTCCTTTAATGACTCGGGGTTGCTATTTTTCGGCTGATTTGATGCTTTTTCCATTTGATGAGTTTGATGAAACTCTGGGTATGGATTGGTTGATGTTGCATGATGCTATAGTGAATTGTAAATGAAAAACTATTGAATTGAAATGTCAGAACAATGAAATCATTCAAATTGAATCAGATGAGTCGAGTGAATTACCTATTGTAATTTCATCTAAGTCAACTCAGAGATGTGTGAGAAAATGTTGTGAAGTTTATCTTGCTTATGTTTTAGATACAAAAGTGTCTGAATCTAAAATTGAATCAGTGCCAGTTGCCTGTGAATATCCGGATGTATTTCCAGAAGAGTTACCTCGGTTACCACCGATCAGAGAAATCAAATTTGCTATTGAGTTAGTACCAGGAACTTCACCAATATCGATAGCTCTGTACAGAATGGATCCAATCGAGTAGAAAGGGTTAAAAGCTTAGTTGCAAAAATTAACAGATAAAGGTTTTGCACGACCTAGTTTTTCGCCCTGGGGTGTGTCAATATTGTTTGTAAAGAAGAAAGACGGGTTAATGAGAATGTGTATTGACTATGCATAGCTCAACAAGGTTACAATAAAGAATAAGTATCCGTTGGCAAGAATAGATGATTTATTTGATCAGTTGAAAGGCACAACAGTGTTTTCAAAGATTGATTTACGGTCTGGTTATTATCAGTTGTGAGTGAAAGATTCAGATGTGCCGAAAACTGTGTCTAAAACGACGAATGGACATTATGAATTTCTTGTTATGCCTTTCGGATTAACTAATGCTCCTACAGTCTTTTTGGATTTGATGTATCGAATTTTTAGATAGTATTTAGACAGATTCGTTGTTGTGTTCATTGACAACATTCTAATCTATTACTGAGTCTGAACATGCCGAGCATTTGAGGATTGTGCTACAAACCTTGAGAGATAAGCAACTCTAAGCTAAATTCAGTAAATGTGAGTTTTGGCTCAGATAAGTCAGATTTTTGGGTCACATTGTTTCAGTAGAAGGTATACGAGTTGATCCAAGTGAGATTTCCGCAATTGTTGACTAGAAACCACCGAAAAATGCATCTAAAGTTAGAAGTTTTCTGGGGTTAGTCGGCTATTATTGATGTTTTGTTAAGGGATTCTAGATGTTTGCTACACCGATGACCAGATTGCTACAGAAAGATGTGAAATTCGAGTTGTCAGACAAATGTCAACAGAGTTTTGATTAGTTGAAAGCATTGTTAACTGAACAACCAGTGTTGGTTCAACCTAAGTCGGGTAAAGAATTCGTGATCTATAGTGATGCGTCATTAAATGGTTTGGGTTGCGTGTTGATGTAAGAAGGAAAATTTATAGCTTATGCCTCCAGACAGTTGAAACCGCATGAAAAGAACTATCTGACGCATGATTTAGAGTTGGCCGCTATTGTTTTCGCATTGAAAATTTGGCGACATCATTTGTACGATGAAAAGTGTCACATCTTTACTGATCACAAGAGTTTAAAGTATATAATGACTGAGAAAGATCTGAATTTGCAGCAACGAAGATGGCTTGAGTTGCTGAAAGACGATGAGTTAGTAATTGATTATAAACCGGGGAAAGTAAATGTGGTCGCAGATACTTTGAGTAGAAAATCTCTGTTGGCATTGAGAGCAATAAATACGAGACTGACTTTGTTTGATGATGGTTCGATATAGTCGAATTAAAAGCTAAATTAATTTTTCTTCAGCAAATTTATGAAGCTCAAAAGTGTGATACCGAGTGACAAGCAAAAAGAGTGCAATGTGAGTTGAATAGTGATTTAGATTATCAGATCAGAGCCGATGATTGTTTAATGTTCCGAAATAGAATCTGTGTACCAAAGAATTCTGAGCTCATTCAAAAAATTTTGCACGAAGCACACAGTGGATTCACCCGAGGAGTACTGAAATGTACAATTATCTGAAACAATTGTATTGGTGGTTGGGAATGAAACGAGACATTTTAGAATTTGTATCGAGATTTGTTGTGTCAACAAGTAAAAGTCGCGCATCAAGTGCCTTTGGGTTTTCTACAACCTGTGATGATACCAGAATGGAAATGGGATAGAGTTACGATTGATTTCATATCAGGATTACCCCTGTCTCTAAAGAAGAAAGATGTTATTTGGGTTATCGTTGATCAACTGACAAAATCTACGCATTTCATTCTGGTACCTACTGATTATTCACTTGAAAAATTGGCTGAATTGTATATCACTGAGATTGATAGATTACACGGGGTGCCAATTTCGATTATTTCAGATAGAGATGCAAGGTTTACGTCGCGATTTTGGAAGAAACTGCAAGAAGCTTTAGGTACGAAGTTGAACTTTAGTGCTGCATTTCATCCATAAATCGACGGTCATTCTGAGAGAGTAATACAGATTCTCGAAGATATGCTTCGATGTTGTGTTTTAGAGTTGAAGGTAACTGGGAAAGATTTTTGCCGTTGGTTGAATTTGCGTATAACAACAGCTTTCAATCGAGTATAAAGATGGCACCGTATGAAGCTTTGTATGGTCGCAAATGTCAAACTCCATTATATTGGATCGAACTGAGTGAGAAAAAGATTCACGGGGTTGATTTGATCTAAGAGACTGAAGAAAAAGTGAAAGAGATTAGCAACAGTCTGAAAGCAGCTTCAGATTGATAGAAATCGTACGCAGATATGAAACGTAAAGATATTGAATTTCAGATAGGTGATAAAGTATTTCTGAAAGTATCTCCGTGGAAGAAAATCCTTAGATTTGGTCGCAAAGGCAAGCTGAGTCTGCTATTTATCGGGCCGTATGAAATCATTGAAAGAATAGGTTCAGTGGCATATCAGTTAGCACTACCGTCAGAATTATAAAAGATCCACAACATGTTTCATGTGTCGATGCTGCACCGTTATTGATCCGATACATCGCACGTAATTTCTCCGTCGAATATTGAGATTCAACCCGATATGACGTACAATGAAGAACCGATCCAAATTTTAGCCCGTGAGATTAAAGAGTAGAGAAATAAAAGCATAGCTTTAGTGAAAGTACTTTGGCAACGTCACGGGGTTGAAGAAGCTACGTGGCAACCCGAGGAAGCTATGAGAAAATAGTACCCTAACCTTTTTGCTGGAAAGATTTTCGAGGACGAAAATCCCTAAAGGGAGAGTTGTAACAGCCCGTTTTTAGTCAAATCAGAATAGTGGTTCTGGGACCACAAATCCAAAGTTAAAATATTATTTTATTATTATTTTAATGTGTACAGCATGAAACTATGATTGTGTGAAATTTTGTTAAGAAATTTTATCATTTGAGTGTTTAATTTAATAAAAAAGATTAAATCGCGTAAAGTGCAAAAGTGATGTTCTAATCGCTAAAGGTATTAAATAGCTATGGAACCTTAAAGTAAACTCCGTAAGTAGTAATTAGACCTCTATAAGGGTGAGTGGACATTTATGGACACATAATTACGTGTTTTTAAATGTTTACTTAAAGGTTAATGTTGTAATTTGGTTATTAAACATAAAATAAATTAAACAAAATCATTTTATTCATCTTTCATCATCCTCATCAACCGAAATTTGAAGAAAAGAAAAGCCAAAAGCTACGTTTTCTATTCGTTCAAGCTTCTTAGCTCAATTGTAAGTTCGTTTTTGTTCCGTTTTTAATTATTTCTATGTTTTTGAGATCGTTGAAGCTTAGTCTAGCTAGCCCAGGGACTAATTTGCAAAAGTGTTAAATATTTTGAATGATGCCATTGATAAATACATGTGTGTTTTGATGTTTGATGATAGATTATGAATGTTTGTTGTGAATTATACAAGTTTTATAAAGTGATTTTTAGTGAAAATGCAAATTAGGGATTAATTTGTGAAAAGTGTAAAATTCATGGTTAAAATTTGAAATAAATGAAAAATATGAGCTTCTAGAGGGATAATGGTAATTTGGCTGGCATGGGTTAATATTGAATTTCATGAATTTGTGATTTTATGAAATAAGGACTAAATTGTAAAAGTTGTGAAACATTAGGGGCAAATGTGTAAAATTGCCTTAATGATTGTTTTGGACTAAATTGAATAGAGAGATGATTAAATAATTTAATTTTGATTACATATAGATCAAGAAAAGTGAAAGTCGGATCTAGATCGAGGGTATACCCGATTAAATACAATTGCAGCCAATTCAAGATCATGCGTAGGATAATTTGTAACACCCCTTGACCCGAGTCCATCGCTGGATTAGGGTTTACGGGTATTACCATGCAAGCTAACACTTAAGTTAAAACAATTGAATCATGGAAGGTCATCTTTATTAAAGATTATCTTATAAACCACTAATTCACTCATGTGTAACACATACTAAATACTTTTATCCAAGTCATATATAAACGAATCATCGGTGAACATAGGTCATTATACAATGTATATTACGCCAATCTCACATAAACAAGCAGATCTCATGAAAATTCATAAATGTCTAAACTTCTTATAGCCAACTAATCAAATGAGTATACTAGCTTGTCATTACATCATAACATTTATTTAAATCAACTTCTTATAGCATAAAGACTTAGTTACAAATAAACTAATGCATACAACTCAATACACATCTCTTGTACATTCACTTATTTGGCCAAATATGCATGGTTTCGTTTATAGCATTTCACAGACATTACCTAGCACAAACCAAGTTTAGCGGTTTCATGCACTCAATTAAAACAAGCAATTTAACAAGCCAAATACAAATATATATATATATATATACATATATATATATATACGCATACATCTCAGTTATGCACTTTTTTTCATATTCAACTATACCTAAACTACTTTAAACATTTTCAACCACATTTGCAAATGTCACCTAGGTTTGGCCGATTACACATACACGTTTTATACAATATAATTCATCTTATTTAAAACAACCAACATTGATACATACCTAGATACATACTTCACAAGCATATAATTCAAATTCGTATTCATATCAACTTCTTGAAATTCGAATGCCTAACATCTCCCTTTATTAATATATCACATATATACATGATTAAAAATTCTACCTTAATCTATCAAAGTGACCATCAAAGATCGAAATACACATATACATATCATGGCATATAACTATTAAACCATTTCATATAGTGCCTAAACCACATCCAAACACAAATGATAATTCATGGCATGAGCAAACTATATCATCAAAACACGAAACAAGTTAACCAAAATAGATAGCCATTTTCGCATGGCTAAGCATATTTACACGATTTCAAATCATTAGTTATACTGTTTAGTCTAACCTATACATGCCCTTTTTAGTTTAAAACCAAATTATTCAATACCAAAAGAAAGTCGATAGTGCGGTTGACTTCTTCCCAGATCCTTCGAGTCCGTAGCTTGAACCAAAAATCTATAAAATAAAAGTAGACAAAAACACACAGTAAGCTGGCTAGCTTAGCAAGTCCTAAGCAATACTAATATTGATATGATGGTAAAACACTTAAACATCCAACTCATGACTTTAAATAAATGTTTCTTATCTTATACATATATATATACATTATAGCCGAATAGGTATATATATATGTAACACCAACCTGTACATTTCTTTATACCATTATAGTTATCTAACCTCTTATGCTTTCATTTAATCAATCTTTCTTATCATTTGACCTTTCTTTCTCTCAATAGCATCACTTGTTTACATCTATAAATACATATATGCACATTCATAGTTCACTTAAATATGAATAACACATACCATACAATCGAATTATAATTTCACTACTAAATGCTTAAGCAAACTTGATTCATTAGCTAGAGCCTACTAAACATTACCTGAATCTCACACACCAGCACGAAGCCTACTGAACTCGAGGTCCGAAATCATAACACCGGTACGAGGCCTGCTAGGCATAAAGCCCGAAACATACCACCGGCACGAAGCCTGCTAGGCATAAAGCCCGAAATATATCACCGGCACTAAGCCTGCTAGGCATAAAGCCCGAAACATATCACCGGCACGAAGCCTGCTAGGCATAAAGCCCGAAACATATCAATGTGGTCAATCATTCCACACACATTTCATAACAATATTACATATCCAATTCAACTAAGCTTATTCACATTAAACAAATAAAATCATTACGTCATTGTACAATCCCACAATTCACATCGAGACACTTATTCATATCACATTATCAAATTATGCAATCAATCTAATATACTTATATACATTCGGCTATGACATAAATATGTGCTAAAATTTATCAAACATTATCATTTAATATGTTCATAAATAATTATTGTATATATTTCAGCTTAAGGACTTACCTCGGCTGTCGATAGACCGTGTAAATCGGCTATTCGAGAACCTTCGTCTTTCCTCGATCTAATTCCGTTTTTCTTTGTTCTTGATCTAAACATATCAAAAGTAGTCTCATTCAAGCACATTTCATTTCAATTTAGTCCCAAAACACATAAATGGGCAAATTACTATTTTACCCCTAATGTTTCACATTTTTACAATTTAGTCCTATTTGCATAAAACACAAAATACACATAATTTGCACATAAAACCCTAGGGCCGAATCTTCTATACCTTCATACCAAGGCATACATTTCATTTCTTTTGCAACCAAGTCCCTCAAAATTTTTATTTATGTAATTTAGCCCAAATACTCAAATTTACCAAAAATTCAAAGACAAAACATATAAATCTTTAACATATCTATAATTCAAAATCATCAAACATCACAACCTACATGAATCCATCAATGGCCGAATATCACATGTACATTAATCTCAAAAATCTTAGCATGGGTCGGATAATATACTAAGCAACGATCTCAAAAACGTAAAAATTAACAAAAACCAATATCAAACTAACCTTCAATTTGAGCTTCTAAATGCCGAAATTTCAAAGCCACAAACCCTTTTTTTCTTTCCCTAACATTCGGCCAAGAAGAAAGCTAAAAGATGGTGGCTTATTTTATGGTATTTTAACATATATTAGCTTAATAAACTAATTACTAATATAACCTTTTAATAATAATAAAACCAACTTATAAAGCAAGGGTAATTTAGTCCAATGCAGTCCACTATCTTAAATAATGGGCCAATTACCCTTTTAGGACTTCCATTTATAAAGCCACAATCAATTTGGTATATTTCACTATAGTTTACAACTTTTACCTTTTACGCGATTTAGTCCTTTTTCTAAATTAAACACACAAACGATAAAATTCTTCTACGAGACTTTCACACACATTAATTCACATATAATAAACACAAAATATAATATAAAAATATTTCTCAGACTCGGATTCGTGGTCCCGAAACCACCGTTCCGATTAGGGTCAAATTCGGTCTGTCACATAATTCTTCTCATGTGATTGTAATTGTCGAGAAGCACAGGCCATCACTTTTCCTGTATGCATTAATGCACAACCCAAACCATTCAGAGACGTGTCATTATTGTAACAGTCCGAATTTGACCCTAATCGAAACGGTGGTTTTGAGACCACGAATCCGAGTCTGAGATATATTTATATAATATATTCTGTGCTTATTATATGTGAATTAATGCGTGTGGAAGTTTCGTAGGAAAATTTAATCGTTTGTGTTCTTAATTTGACAAAAGGGCTTAATCGCGTAAAATGAAACCTTGATAGTTAAATGTGTAAGGGCTGAATTGTTGTTGTCTCTTTAAATGGGAGTATTTAAAAGACAATTTACCCATTTTTAAGATAGTGGCCGGCCATGTACCATAATAACCTTAACTGGTAATGTTATTTATTTTATAATGGAAGGTTAAACTAGTAATTAAACAAATGGTTAATATATATGATAATTAAAACAAAAAAATAAGCAATGCTTTGTTCATCTTCTTTGGCCGAATGCATGCAAAAGAAGAAAAGAAAATAGCCAAGCATAGTTCGGCACTTATTTAGCTAAATTAAGGTATGTAACTAGCTCGATTTTGGTTAATTTTTACGTTTTTGAGATCGTTGCTTCGAATATTAGTTGACCCATGTTAGAATTTTTGAATTTGAGCATGCTTGATGTTCGGCCATTGCTATGTTCTTGTGGTTTTTGATGTTTGATGATTTTATATTAAAGATATGTTAAAGATTAACAAGTTTTGAATTGGAAATTTTGGTGAATTTGAGTATTTTGGGCTAAATTGCAAAAATGAATTTTTGAGGGGACCAAAATGCAAAATAAATGAAATAAATAGACTAGTAGAGTCCCTATGAATATTCGGCCCTTATGTTTATAATGAAATTTTGTGTAATTTGTGTTTTGAGCAAATAGGACTGAATTGTAAAAATGTGAAACATTAGGGGTAAAATGGTAATTTGTTTGTTTATGTGTTTTGGGACTAATTGAGATGAAATGTACTTGAATGAGCTGAATTTTAATGTGTTTAGATCAAGAACAAAGAAAAACGGATTTGGATCGGGGAAAGGCGAAGGTTATCGAATAGCCGGTCTACGTTGTCCGTCGATAGTCGAGGTAAGTCCTTAAGCAATTATATGCCAAAGAATTACTTATGAACATAGTATATGATGGAATTTGGAAATTTAAAGTATAAAAATATATGTTGGCCGAATGTGGGGGTATGAGTTTGTAGTGAATTTATTTTGTTTAATGTAATGTGAATAAGTATGTTCGGTTTAATATGTGAAAGTAATATGAAGTATATGAGATGGTTGTGATTTTAGTACTAAGTAATGTGTATTGAAATGTTGAATGTGTTGATATTTCGGGCTTCGAGCCTAGCAGGCCTTGTGCCGGTGATTTACTCCGGGCTTCGAGCCTAACAGGCCTTGTGCCGGTGATGTATTTCAGGCTTAATGCCTAGCAGGCCTAGTGCCGGTGAATATATCGGGCTTAATGCCTAGTAGGCTAAATGCTGGTGTCTCGGACTTCGAATCTAGCAGGCCAAGTGCCGGTGTATGCGTTACGGATTAATGCATAACTTGTTATACACTGGTGAGTTTTCAATTCCCGAACTTTGATTATGAAATAGTAAAGTTATGAAACAAACCAAGAAAGCTTAAGTTTGTGAATGCGAATTTGTGAGTTCGGCTATAAGGTATGTATTAAGCATACTTTAATGCTATGACTATATGCTATGATGCTAAGTAAATGAAATGGTGAAAGAAAGTGAGATATATATAATAGATGGAATGTAATTATTGTAACACCCCAAATCCGGCCCATACATTTCGACCAGATCTGGTATGCTACGGGTTGAACGTTAAAATCTTTTGCTTTGTTGGTTTTGGAAATCGTAAGTTAATTAGAAAAAATTTGAATAAATAACTGACATTTGAAAAGAAACCTTGTATTATTATTATTAGGTATAAATAAACCCCTAACATAAATTCATAAGTTGCAAATATTTAAAAAACTACTTAGGCGAATATAAACTATGGGGCCTTATTACCTAAATTTTCCCAAAATAAAACTTAAAGGAAAAACCGAAAATAATCTATAGAAATAAAAACTTGATGGCCCCTCGAGTCCGTCTCGGCTCCCATGTCCACGATCTACTACTCATTTGAAAAGTTAGGGAAAAATAATAGGGTGAGTCACCAAGACTCAGTGTGTAAATCCCGAAAACACATAAAAGGCTTGGGCCCACAAACACATTATGGGCCCTGGCCCATACACAATGGCAACAATCATAATCACATGACGGATAATAAATGATGCAAAGCCCAACCCATCCTAGAATTCCATCCTCTACACACCAACCCGTACCAACCATCACACCTTGGGGATTTCTACAATCAACCCTCCATCTGCTACACACCAAAACGACAGCCGTACTGCCTATTCCTATCAATCAGGAATTTTAACGTGGGTTTTCTACCACCGATCACCAAGTGACCTAACATTTCATTTCGTGGGTTTTCTACCACCGATCACCATGTGATCTAACATTTCATTAAATGTGTTTTCTACCATCGATCACCATGTGATCTAACATTTCATTAGGTGGGTTTTCTACCACCGATTACCATGTGACCAATCATGCTCTTCCCCTTTTCATATCAAACCCATCCCATGCATACATTCATGCAAAATCAAACAATCTACTACCTAAGAGATTACAGTCTTTCGCATACATCGATACTCATAGAGAAGTTCTATGATTACGTACCTGGCATTCCTTGCCTAACCCTTTTTGGGTTTCATTCGACTGTCTACACAGCCACTTTCCGGCTTTTTAGCCCATAACATAAACATACATATATTCATAAAGATTATTAGTGTGTTAGAGATCTACACACGACTGTTCATACAGCCTCATTTTCCGGCTTCTCAGCCCCTAACAGGTATAATACAAAATAAAACTTATGTGATAAGGATCTACACACGACTGTTCATACAGCCTCATTTTCCGGCTTTTCAGCCCCTAATAGGTATAATACAAAATAAAACTTATGTGATAAGGATCTACACACGACTGTTCATACAGCCTCATTTTCCGGCTTTTCAGCCCCTAACAGGTATAATACAAAATAAAACTTTTTTGATAAGGATCTACACACGACTGTTCATATAGCCTCATTTTCCGGCTTTTCAGCCCCTAACAGGTATAATACAAAATAAAACTTATGTGATAAGGATCTACACACGACTGTTCATACAGCCTCATTTTCTGGCTTTTCAGCCCCTAATAGGTATAATACAAAATAAAACTTATGTGATAAGGATCTACACACTTGATTACCGTTATAACGAGACCCTCTAAGTCGACGCTATCCGTAGCCAACACCACCTCTATCTGCCTTGAAATCCCGAAAAGAGATATGAGATTCAGGGACTAGTGTTTCCGGCTTTTAGATCTAAGAGATCTACTTACTAGAGAAGATTCGGCTACTCCCAGAGGATTCTGGCTTTTTGCGAAAATCAGGAAGAGAAGATGATTCGGAGAAATCTATAAAGATTCGGCTTTTAGAAGAAAGAAGAGAAGAGAATAATGGAGTTTTCGTCTTTTAGAAGAAAGAAGAGAAGAGAATAATGGAGTTTTCGGCTTTTAGAAGAAATAAGAGAATAATGGAGTTTTCGGCTTTTAGAAGAAAGAAGAGAATAATGGAGTTTTCGGCTTTTAGAAGAAAGAAGAGAATAATGGAGTTTTCGGCTTTTAGAAGAAAGAAGAGAATAATGGAGTTTTCGACTTTTAGGAGAAAGAAGAGAAAAAGAACAATGGGGTTTTTCAGCTTTTAGAAGAAAGAAGAGAAAAGAATAATGGAGTTTTTGGCTTTTAGAAGAAAGAAAAGAAAGAAAAGGTGGAAACCCTAATTGTCGCAAAATAAAGAAGAGAACCCTCCCTATTTATAGAAATTTTGGCTAACTCCTAGCCTTGTAGATAGCTCCTATCTTTTCTCCTTTTATCTTCCATATTATCAACTATAATATCTACATTATCTTATTCATATAAATCCTCCTATTTTTGAGCCTTGTTGCCATCCACTCCACCTAACCCAAATCCCAAAAATTAGCTAACTTAAACTAAAAGAATTGGGCTCCATGAAACTTAAATTTGGGCCCCTTATTCCGTTGTGTGGCGTCACCTCCTTGCTCCCTAAGTGGCACCACTGACCACTGGGCCACAAGCCCATTTTGATGTTTTAAACACAGATACTACCTTTTAAACCCTATAATGCCCAAACAGATAATTTTAACCAAGGCCTCTTGTAACACCCCAAACCCGGACAAGACACCACGTCCGAATCTGGTATGCTACGGGGAAATCGTTTTTGAAAAGTTAGATTTTCTGTTTAAAAGCTGAGTGAAAACACAGTGTGTTTGAAACAAATTTGAGTAGTCTTGTTTGAAAAGCAGTTGATGTATTTGAAACCCGGAGATTTTGAAAACTTAGCCAGAATGTGTAGTTAAAACGGGTTTATACCATTTAAAACCTCATTAGTTTCTTAGTGATACATTAAACACTTTTAGACTTAGGAGAACTACAAGTTTGAATTGAAAACCATTTGTATTTGTTTATCATAAAGACTTAGTGTGATACCCGATGGTATAGTTTAAGAACACATTGCGTTATGATTTTGAAATCATTATCTTTCCAAGTTTTAGTAAAATTCATACCAACTTATTTTGTTAAGGCATATTAAAATTTAATTAAAACATAAACATCGTAAATCATAAATTAAAGGCCTTTTACAAATCCAAATTAAAACCCAAATAAAAGTAAATAAGTTAAAGTACCCAAATGCAATAGTCTGAGCAAACTCTGATTAAAGCATGGCATGTGCACCCCGAGTCCATCCCGGCTCCATGTCCGCGTCTACGAGTCACCTGAAATGTCAAAGGAGAGGGTGAGTCGAGTGACTCAGTGTGTAAATCCCGCTCCCGAAGAAACAACATGCTAACACACATCATACATAGCAACATAATTAATGCAACCCGATCCTAACCATCCATATCGCCTTTCCTACCCCGTGTGGTACCAAACCACTGGTGGTGCCAAACCACTGGTGACATATAGTCACAATGTGTTACCAAAACACTGGTGTCCCAAAGACACAATATCCGTCAATGTGGTACCAAACCACTGGTGTCCCAAAGACACAATGTGCTACCAAAGCACTGGTGACCGAAGTCACAAATCCAATGATGATGGGGCCAACCCATCGTGTGATACCAAATCACTAGCAGACGATCCCATATCTCAAGTGGGGCCAACCCACGGTGGTGTTAACCACAGGGACAAGTCGCAATGAGGTGCCAAACCTCTGGTGTCCCAAAGACACAATGTGCTACCAAAGCACTGGTGACCGTAGTCACAAATCTGGTGATGGGGCCAACCCATCGTGTGATACCAAATCACTGGCGTCAATCCCGTATAATCATCCGTGGGGCCAACCCACTGTGGTACTGAGCCACTGGGACGAGACGCTGAGGTACCAAACCTCTGGAGGTGCCAAACCTCTGGTGACCCAAAGTCACAAAGTTGTGCTACCAAAGCACTGGTGCTCGTCAGCACAAAATATCACTGCTCCCTCCTCTCATAACACCCATCAACATACCATACTCATGTAATCGTGCATAACATACAATCATGCATATCATGCTAACATGTCTAATCTCTATCCCATGTCACATATATCCACAGCCATGGTATTATGTAAATCATCATTAAACTCATAATAATAATACTGACTTACCCGAGTCCAGATTCCTACCCAAAAAGGGTATCATTTCAATCATCACTGCCATGATTTTTATTAGGCAAACAGGTTTAATAACAATATTACTAAGTATGGGTGTGTTAGTTACACACCTGGTAAAACCGAGTCTAAAGATCCCTACGAATCACTCTGAATCCCTTGATTATCAAGCCCCTAAAACAATCGGCCAACATAGGATTAGGCACTAAGACCATTCGGCCAAAGACATATAAACCCAAAGGGGTTAATTTCAATCCCTTACCTTGAAGATGATCTGGCTTCCTACCAAATCTGAATCAAGCAGTGATTCCTCTTCCAACAATCAGCACCCTAACAAACCAATAGTTTAATCACTAATCACTTTAAACTTAATCGAAATCAACTGATTGCACTAACAAAAATATACCAACTGCTTACCCTTTACTTACCAATCGGTCACTTGCAGTCAAGGCTTCAATTGACTGCCTCACCTAATCACCACCACGATCAAAAGACCCAATACCAATCGATTGAAACAAGGCCTCCAAAACACCACTGATATTCGGCCACTACAACTACTAGGATAAGGGATGGGTTCAGTCAGCACTTTGATCAAAAAGGAGAAAAGATTCGGCCAACAAAACACTAAGAGAAGGGAGGTATTCGGCTTAGAACTCAGAAGTACAACCGAGGAAATATGGCTTAAAAGATGAGAAGAAATCGGCCAACAGATGAGAAGGGTTCGGCTTAAGTGTTTAACACCTCTACTTTCGGCTTTGTATGAGAAGAGAAGAGAGTCTAGCTGAAGAGAAATGAGGTTACGGCAATGGGGTTTGAGAGGGAAAAGAAGAAAGAAATCAACGATGGATAGAGGTTGCACTTTCGGTTTTGAGCAATAAAGAAGATGGAGAAAATGTTTTAGAGGTCAAGTTTCGGCTCAACAAAATGGAAAAGAAGAAGAAGGTATAGGGGAGAGAGCATTCGGTCACACCAAAACAAAGGAAGCAAAGCAAAATTTGGCAAGAAGAGTTTTTTCTAAGAAGAAAGGATGAGAACTTTGTTGAATTTCGGCTAACAAAATGTGACCGAAAGTGTACCAAAATTCCAAAATGAATTTCGGCACACACAACCCCATCCCAAGCCGTCACTTCTTCCCCCCAAACTCTCCCAAAATTCGGCCATGATCCCCCCCATCACTCTAAGCCATAAGTTCAAAATAGTTTGAACAATTCTCCCTCCTACTTTCACTCTCCACCTACCAACCCATCACTTGACCAAGTCTTAGGCAGAGTTTGAATCACACACAACTCCTCCCTCCTATGCCGTCCAAAATGCAACAAAAATGGGGGTTTCGCAGCTCGAACACACGGCCTCCCTCTCTTGCATATGACGCTAACACAAGCCCCCAAGTGGCACATGCCTTGCCACTTTGCCAGCTCTTCCTTTGTGCTATGAAGTACCAAAAATAAATTAAAAACCCCAGCTTCCTCAACTCCCTTCACTTAACACCCTAAAACCAAAATTTTCCCATTCACTCAGGCATACACCTAGGCTACAATTAAGCCCCTAAAACCCCGAAATAACCACACAGCACACTAAACACATGCAATAACATGCAACAACAAAACAGCCCCTAACCCGGGATATTACACCTCTGCCTAAGCCTAAGCCCAATTTGGACCCCTAACACTTAAATTAACTCATTATCCATGTTCACCCATTAAACGCATAGGCCCAAAAATTCAGGATGTTACAATTATAATGTATACTATGAGTGAAATGGTTATAGAAAAGCATGAAAGAAGTAAGTATTTGTACAAGTATAATTATATGCATAAGTGTGTGATTATTTATTCAGTATATAATATACTATTGTAAAGAAATGAAAGTTGATATATGTACAGTGAGAAGGGATATTCGGTTATGGTAAATTAAATATTAAGTTTTGAATGTTTAATGTTAGGAAATGTTTTAATTAAATGCTTGTATACTTGAATGTCATAATGTGGATGCTTAAGACTTACTAAGCTAGCAAGCTTACCTTGTGTGTATCCCTTGTTTGTGTTATAGATTTCGTTCAAGCTACGGGTTCAGAGGATCGTCAGAAGAATCATCCACACTATCAACCCGTTTTTGGTACTTATATATTTGGTTTTTGAATCAAAAAGGCATGTATAGGTTAGACTAAGTTATTAAATCAATGAACATTGGTTTTGTTTATAAGCATAACTTAGCCTTGCGAAAAAGGCTTATTCCTTTTGGTTAACTTTAGTTGTTGTGCTCTTTGATATAATGGTTGGATTTTATAGTCAAGTTGGATATATGTATGAATGGTTGAATGCTTGATGTGTCCGGTGCTTGGCAAATTTATTCTTTGCTTGTTATATGCTAATCTAGGTCGATGTATGATACATAGAGAGTATGTTTGCGGTTAAAATGAATTCACGTGCTTTAAGTTCAATATGTTTACAAATGGATATTAAGTTTGGTCATATGTATTTACGAACATGGCTTTTATTTTGTGTTATGATGAGGATATATATGATTTCTTTTTAATGACTAGATGATGCATATGGTTATGTCATTGTGATGTAAAAGTAGTAAGGATTTGCTTACTTTATATTCGGCCATGGTCTACGTGTATGTAATAGGTACAATTTGGTCTTGCGAGTAATGACACCATAGGCTAATATTAATGTCTTATTAAAATGAAAATAGTCAGGGGATATAAGGTTGATATGTTTGTTATGTTTATGTTTTGTATTCAAGTATGTTTAATGAGGTTTTTTTAAAAACTCACTTCGGTAAATGTGAAATAACACTTGTAATTGGTAAATATGGAACATTTGGTTTATATTTATATATAGGAAATTTGGTATGATTAAATTGGGTTAGAAATAATGAATGTAACCGAATAAGTCGTTATTTATTAGTTCAATGTACGAATTTTGACTATTCTATTTGGTCATTCGAATTATGTGTATTTGTATTTGTTACTTATGTTCAAAATGCTTAAAACGATTATAGACTATGTGATAATTTGGTAATGAATTAAAATGGTATATGTATGATGATTTGGCTATAAAGCAAATGAATTTAGTATGTTAAGAACAGTTCTTTATGTTCATAAATGTAATTTGTGATCATATAGGTATGCGATGTATGTACCACATAAACATCTTAGATTTATTTATATGCATGCAAATGAATTTATGTAAACTTTGAGTTGAGTGATTATTTGATTTAATCTGAATTTTGGTATGAATTATTAGGTGGATATTGAGAAGTTAAATATGCGATTTTTGGATTTGAAAAATGTATGAATTGCTATAAATGCCTGCGATGTTCTGAGTCTAGTTCGGTAATGCCTCATAACTCTAATCCAGCGATGGATACGGGTTAGGGGTGTTACATTTGATTGGTATCAGAGCTTACAGTTTAGTCGATTCTAGGACGATCGTAGCATGTGAGAGTCTAGCTATACATGCCTTTTTTTGTATATACGATAGTGTGGTGACTTCTGACATTTCAAACTGTGTTTTATATAGTAAATGGATTCCGATCCTGACAGAGCCGTAGCAGATGATGTAGAGAGTGTAGCGCCTGATCGCGCATGCGGGTCAGTGCCGGTAGACTCTCGACCAATTTCGGGTAGCCATGGGGGGAGGCTAAACAAGCCTTCTACTAGATGATGAATGAATGGTTTACCCAGTTTGTTCAGAATAACCCGACTGTACAACAACCTCCACCCCTGAATAATCCAACTCTCGTACCTTCAGCACCTCCGATGATAGATCCGATGAGATCCAGTAGGCCTCCTGTTGATAAAATCAAGAAATATGGGGCCGAAGAATTCAAAGCTAATGATGATGATGATGATGTGGAGCGAGCTGAGATGTGGCTTGATAACACAATTCGGGTACTTGATGAGCTATCCTGTACTCTAGATGAATGCCGGAAGTGTGCTATATCTCTACTTCGGGACACTGCGTATCACTGGTGGAATACACTGGTATCAGTGGTTCCAAAAGAAAAAGTGACTTGGGATTTCTTCTAGATCGAGTTTCGTAAGAAATATATCAGTCAAAGATTCATTGATCAGAATTAAAAGAATTTCTGGAACTGAAACAGGGTCGTATGACTGTGACGAAATATGAGCGGAAGTTTGTCAGATTGAGCCGTTATGCCCGAGAGTGTATATCAACTGAAGCCATTATGTGTAAAAGATTTGAAGACGGTCTGAATGAAGACATAAAGTTGCTTGTTGGCATTCTTGAAATCAAAGAGTTCATAGTACTTGTCGAACGAGCTTACAAAACTGAAGAGCTTGGGAAGGAGAAAAGAAAGGCTGAAATAGAAGCTAGAGACACTCGTAAAAGATCATCGAGTAAGACTTTCCATTCAGCGCCTAAGAAGTTCAAAGATGATTTTGGTCGACATAAAGCTACTTCAGACCTGTCTAGACGAAATCGACCTCCAGTGAGTTCCCGAGCCACTTTGATGGCTAGTGTTAGTAATGTTCGGCAGAACTGAGCTGAGTGCAATCATTGTGGAAAATGGCATTCTAGGAGTTGTAGATTCTGTGATCGGTCCTGTTTTAAATGTGGATCGTTATTCGAGAGTGTCCGATGCAAGTCGAGCAAAATACAGCCCAGAATATCAGACCGAGTAACGCGTCAGCACGAGGCAAACCACCCAGACATTCGGGAAATGTTAGTGGCAGTCAGAAAGGAACTAAAAATACTGCAGTTAGATCGGAGGCTCATGCACCAGCTAGAGCATATGCTATTCGTGCCAGAGAGGATGCTTCTTCCCCAGATGTTATCACCGGTACTTTCATTCTTTATGATACTACTGTGATTGCATTGATTGATCCTGGATCGACTCATTCATATGTGTGTGAAACTTTAGTATCCAGTAAGACTCTACCTGTTGAGTCTACTGAGTTTGTGATCCGTGTGTCTAACCCCTTGGGTCGATATGTACTTGTGGATAAACTGTGTAAAGGTTGTCGTTGATAATTCGGGATTCCTGCTTTCTAGCTGATTTAATGTTGTTGCCTTTTGACGAGTTCGACATAATTTTGGGAATGGACTGGTTAACTTTGCATGATGCTGTAGTAAATTGCAAAAGAAAGATTATTGATTTGAGATGTCAGAACGGTGAAATCATACGGGTTGAATCTAATGATCTGAACGGGTTGCCTACAGTAATATCCTCAATGTTAGCCTGAAAGTATGTGAGAAAAGGATGTGAAGCTTACTTGGCTTATGTGTTGGATGATAAAGTGTCCGAAAAGCAGATTGAATCCGTACCAGTTGTGTGTGAATACTCAGATGTGTTTCCCGAAGAATTACCGGTTTTACCGCCAGTACAAGAGATTGAGTTTGGCATTGAATTAGTAACGGGAACGGCTCCGATTTCGATAGCTCCGTATCAGATGGCACCTACTGAGTTGAAAGAGTTGAAAGCACAGTTGCAAGAGTTGACAGATAGGGGCTTTGCACGACCGAGCTTCTCTCCTTGGGGTGCACCAGTTCTATTCGTGAAAAAGAAAGATGGGACTATGCGAATGTGTATTGACTATCGGTAGCTGAACAAGGTAACTATAAAGAATAAATACCCGTGACCTCGGATTGACTATTTGTTTGACCAGTTAAAAGGGGCTTCAGTGTTTTCAAAGATAGATTTGAGATCGGGCTATTATCAGTTGCGAATCAGAGATCCGACATGTCAAAGACTGCATTCCGAACGAGGTACATGCATTTTGAGTTTTTGGTTATGCCTTTTGGACTAATGCACCTGCTATTTTTATGGTTTTGATGAATCGAGTTTTCAGACAATATTTGGATCAGTTTGTGGTAGTGTTTATAGATGATATCCTGATCTACTCCAGGAATGAAACCGAACATGCCGAGCATTTGAGATTGGTGCTACAAACTTTGCGAGATCAACAGTTGTATGCAAAGTTTAGTAAGTGTGAATTCTAGATGAAGGAAGTCAGCTTTTTGGGTCATGTCGTTTCAGCATCAGGTATTCGGGTTGATCCAAACAAAATATCGGCTATACTTGATTGGAAACCACCAAAGAATGTTTCCAAAATTCGAAGCTTTCTGGGACTTGCGGGATACTACAGACGATTCGTCAAAGGTTTTTCCATGATAGCCACACCTTTGACAAGGCTACTTCAGAAAGATGTCAAGTTCGAGTGGTCGAAAAAGTGTCAGAAAAGTTTCGATCAGTTGAAAGTCCTTTTGACAGAAGCTCCAGTGTTAGCTCAGCGTGAATCGGGTAAAGAATTTATTGTTTATAGTGATGCTTCTTGGAATGGTTTGGGTTGCGTTTTGATGCAGGAAGGCAAGGTCATAGCCTACACTTCGAGACAATTGAAGCCTCACGAAAGAAATTATCCGACTCACAATCTAGAATTAGCAGCCATCATTTTCGCGTTGAAAATTTGGCGTCATTACTTATTCGGTGAGAAATGTCATGTTTATTTGGACCACAAAAGTCTGAAGTATTTGATGACTCGGAAAGATTTTAACTTGAGACAACGCAGATGGTTAGAGCTGTTGAAAGACTATGAATTAGTGATTGATTACCATCCGAGAAAAGCTAACATTGTTGCAGATGCCTTAAGTCGAAAATAATTGTTTGCTCTTCGTGCGTTGAACGCACACATGGTTATGTCTGGTGATTGTTCGATCATAGCCGAGTTGAAATCAAGACTGATTTTTATTCAGCAAATTTGTGATGCACAGAAAATTGACAAAGATATGATTGCTAGACGGGTTCAGTGTGAAAATAATGCAAAGTCAGAGTTTCGAATTGATGCAAATGATTGTTTGAACTTCAAAGACTGAATATGTGTTCCGAGGAATGTAGATTTAATTCAGATGATTTTGAACGAGGCTCATAATAGTCGACTGTCGGTACATCCGGGTAGCACGAAAATGTATAATGATTTGAAACAGTTCTATTGGTGGCCTGGCATAAAACGGGATATATCTGAATTTGTTTCAAAGTGTTTAATTTGTCAGCAAGTAAAATCCGAGCATCAAGTACCTTCTGCGTTACTTCAGTCGATTATGATACCTAAATAGAAATGGGATAGAATCACTATGGATTTTGTATCTGGTTTGCCTACGACTCCGAGCAAGAAAGATGCAGTCTGGGTTATAGTGGATAGACTGACCAAATCAGCTCACTTTGTACCGGTTCGTACAGACTATTCGCTCGATAAACTTGCTGAGTTGTATGTATCTCAAATTGTGAGATTACATGGTGTGCCAAGTTCCATTGTTTCAGACAGAGACCCGAGATTCACATCGCGGTTTTGGAAGAAGTTGCAAGATGCTTTGGGTACTAAACTCCACTTTAGCACAGCCTTTCATCCGCAGACAGATGGTCAGTCTGAACGAACCATTCAGATACTTGAGGACATGTTGAGATATTGCGTCCTTGAGTTTGAAGGTACGTGGGAAAGACACTTACCTTTGATTGAATTTGCTTATAATAATAGTTTTCAATCAAGTATCAAAATGGCACCTTACGAAGCTCTATATGGCCGCAAGTGTCGTACACCGTTGTACTGGACCAAGCTCAGCGAAAATAAGATACACGGGGTTGATTTGATTAAAGAGATGGAACAGAAAGTGGCTATAATCAGAAATAGTTTAAAAGCTGCCTTGGATCGTCAAAAGTCCTACACTGATTTGAAACGCAAAGACATTGAGTTTCAGATCGGTGACCGAGTATTCTCGAAAGTTTCTCCGTGAAAGAAAGTTCTTCGTTTTGGTCGGAAAGGCAAGCTAAGTCCGAGATTCATCGGACCGTACGAGATCATTGAACGTATTGGGCCTGTTGCTTATAGATTGAAGTTGCCCTCTGAATTAGAAAAGATACACAATGTATTTCACATTTCGATGCTTCGTAAATATAGATCAGATTCGTCACATGTGATCACTCCGTCTGAGATTGAAATTCGATCCGATATGACGTATGAGGAAGAACCGATCCGTATTTTAGCTCGGGAAATGAAAGAGTTGAGAAACAAGAGAATTCCATTAGTGAAAGTACTATGGAATCGGCACGGAGTCGAAGAGGCTACGTGGGAGCCTGAGGATTCAATGAGGCAACAATATCCGACTTTGTTTAACGGTAATATTTTCGGGGACGAAAATCCCTAAGGGGGAGAGTTGTAATAGTCCGAATTTGACCCTAATAGGAACGGAGGTTTCGGAACCACGAATCTGAGTCCGAGATATATTTATATAATATATTCTGTGCTTATTATATGTGAATTAATGTGTGTGGAAGTTTCGTAGGAAAATTTAATCATTTGTGTGCTTAATTTGACAAAAGAGCTTAATCGCGTAAAATGAAACCTTGATAGTTAAATGTGTAAGGGCTAAATTGTTGTTGTCTCTTTAAATGGGAGTATTTAAAAGACAATTTACCCATTTTTAAGATAGTGGCCGGCCATGTACCATAATAACCTTAAGTGGTAATATTATTTATTTTATAATGGAAGGTTAAACTAGTAATTAAACAAATGGTTAATATATATGATAATTAAAACAAAAAATAAGCAATGCTTTGTTCATCTTCTTTGGCCAAATGCATGCAAAAGAAGAAAAGAAAATAGCCAAGCATAGTTCGACACTTATTTAGCTAAATTAATGCATGTAACTAGCTCGGTTTTTGTTAATTTTTACGTTTTTGAGATCGTTGCTTCGAATATTAATTGACCCATGTTAGAATTTTTGAATTTGAGCATGCTTGATGTTCGGCCATTGCTATGTTCTTGTGGTTTTTGATGTTTGATGATTTTATATTAAAGATATGTTAAAGATTAACAAGTTTTGAATTGGAAATTTTGGTGAATTTGAGTATTTTGGGCTAAATTGCAAAAATGAATTTTTGAGGGGACCAAAATGCAAAATAAATGAAATAAATAGACTATTAGAGTCCCTATGAATATTCGGCTCTTATGTGTTATAATGAAATTTTGTGTAATTTGTGTTTTGAGCAAATAGGACTAAATTGTAAAAATGTGAAACATTAGGGGTAAAATGGTAATTTGTTTGTTTATGTGTTTTGGGACTAATTGAGATGAAATGTACTTGAATGAGCTGAATTTTAATGTGTTTAGATCAAGAACAAAGAAAAACGGATTTGGATCGGGGAAAGGCGAAGGTTATCGAATAGCCGGTCTACGTTGTCCATCGATAGTCGAGGTAAGTCCTTAAGCAAGTATATGCTAAAGAATTACTTATGAACATAGTATATGATGAAATTTGGAAATTTAAAGTATAAAAATATATGTTGGCCGAATGTGGGGGTATGAGTTTGTAGTGAATTTATTTTGTTTAATGTAATGTGAATAAGTATGTTCGGTTTAATATGTGAAAGTAATATGAAGTATATGAGATGGTTGTGATTTTATTACTAAGTAATGTGTATTGAAATGTTGAATGTGTTGATATTTCGGGCTTCGAGCCTAGCAGGCCTTGTGCATAGGTGATTTACTTCGGGCTTCGAGCCTAGCAGGCCTTATGCCGGTGATGTATTTCAGGCTTAATGCCTAGTAGGCCTCGTGCCGGTGAATATATCGGGCTTAATGCCTAGCAGGCTAAATGCTGGTGTTTTAAATTCTCGGACTTCGAGTCTAGCAGGCCAAGTGCCGGTGTATGCGTTACAGATTAAAGCATAACTTGTTATACACTGGTGAGTTTTCAATTCCCGAACTTTGATTATGAAATAGTAAAGTTATGAAACAAACCAAGAAAGCTTAAGTTTGTGAATGCGAATTTGTGAGTTCGGCTATAAGGTATGTATTAAGCATACTTTAATGCTATGACTATATGCTATGATGCTAAGTAAATAAAATGGTGAAAGAAAGTGATATATATATATATATAATAGATGGAATGTAATTATAATGTATACTATGAGTGAAATGGTTATAGAAAAGCATGAAAGAAGTAAGTATTTGTACTAGTATAATTATATGCATAAGTGTGTGATTATTTATTCAGTATATAATATACTGTTGTAAAGAAATGAAAGTTGATATATGTACAGTGAGAAGGGATATTCGGTTATGGTAAATTAAATATTAAGTTTTGAATGTTTAATGTTAGGAAATGTTTTTATTAAATACTTGTATACTTGAATGTCATAATGTGGATGCTTAAGACTTACTAAGCTAGCAAGCTTACCTTGTGTGTATCCCTTGTTTGTGTTATAGATTTCGTTCAAGCTACGAGTTCAGAGGATCGTCAGAAGAATCATCCACACTATCAACCCCTTTTTGGTACTTATATATTTGGTTTTTGAATCAAAAAGGCATGTATAGGTTAGACTAAGTTATTAAATCAATGAACTTTGGTTTTGTTTATAAGCATAACTTAGCCTTGCGAAAAAGGCTTATTCCTTTTGGTTAACTTTAGTTGTTGTGCTCTTTGATATAATGGTTGGATTTTATAGTCAAGTTGGATACATGTATGAATGGTTGAATGCTTGATGTGTCCGGTGCTTGGCAAATTTATTCTTGGCTTGTTATATGCTAATCTAGGTCGATGTATGATACATAGAGAGTATGTTTGCGGTTAAAATGAATTCACGTGCTTTAAGTTCAATATGTTTACAAATGGATATTAAGTTTGGTCATATGTATTATATGAACATGGCTTTTATTTTGTGTTATGATGAGGATACATATGATTTCTTTTTAATGACTAGATGATGCATATGGTTATGTCATTGTGATGTAAAAGTAGTAAGGATTTGCTTACTTTATATTCGGCCATGGTCTACGTGTATGTAATAGGTACAATTTGGTCTTGCGAGTAATGACACCATAGGCTAATATTAATGTCCTATTAATATGAAATTAGTCAGGGGATATAAGGTTGATATGTTTGTTATGTTTATGTTTTGTATTCAAGTATGTTTAATGAGGTTTTTTTTAAAACTCACTTCGGTAAATGTGAAATAACACTTGTAATTGGTAAATATGGAACATTTGGTTTATATTTATATATAGGAAATTTGGTATGATTAAATTGGGTTATAAATAATGAATGTAACCGAATAGGTCGTTATTTATTAATTCAATGTACGAATTTTGACTATTCTATTTGGTCATTCGAATTATGTGTATTTGTATTTGTTACTTATGTTCAAAATGCTTAAAACGATTATAGACTATGTGATAATTTGGTAATGAAATAAAATGGTATATGTATGATGATTTGACTATAAAGCAAATGAATTTAGTATGTTAAGAACTGTTCTTTATGTTCATAAATGTAATTTGTGATCATATAGGTATGCGATGTATGTACCATATAAACATCTTAGATTCATTTATATGCATGCAAATGAATTCATGTGAACTTTGAGTTGAGTGATTATTTGAATTAATCTGAATTTTGGTATGAATTATTAGTTGGATATTGAGAAGTTAAATATGCGATTTTGGGATTTGAAAAATGTATGAATTGCTATAAATGCCTGCGATGTTCTGATTCTAGTTCGGTAATGCCTCATAACTCTAATCTGGCGACGGATATGGGTTAGGGGTGTTACATTTGATTGGTATCAGAGCTTACGGTTTAGTCGATTCTAGGACTACCGTAGCGTGTGAGAGTCTAGCTATACATGCCTTTTTTGTATATACGATAGTGTGGTGACTTCTGACGTTTCAAACTGTGTTTTATATAGTAAATGGATTCCGATCCTGACAGAGCCGTAGCAAATGATGTAGAGAGTGTAGCGCCTGATCGCGTACGCGGGTCAGCGCCGGTAGACTCTCGACCAATTTCGGGTAGCCATGAGGGGGAGGCTAAACAAGCCTTCTACCAGATGATGAATGAATGGTTTACCCAGTTTGTTCAGAATAACTCGGCTGTACAACAACCTCCACCCCTGAATAATCCAACTCCCGTACCTTCAGCACCTCCGATGATAGATCCGATAAGATCCAGTAGGCCTCCTGTTGAAAAAATCAGGAAATATGGGGCCGAAGAATTCAAAGCTAATGATGATGATGATGTGGAGCGAGCTGAGATGTGGCTTGATAACACAATTCGGGTACTTGATGAGCTATTCTGTACTCCAGATGAATGCCTGAAGTGTGCTATATCTCTACTTCGGGACACTGCGTATCACTGGTGGAATACACTGGTATCAGTGGTTCCAAAAGAAAAAGTGACTTGGGATTTCTTCCAGATCGAGTTCCGTAAGAAATATATCAGTCAGAGATTCATTGATCAGAAACGAAAAGAATTTCTGGAACTAAAACAGGGTCGTATGACTGTGACGAAATATGAGCGGAAGTTTGTCAGATTGAGTCGTTATGCCCGAGAGTGTATATCAACTGAAGCCATTATGTGTAAAAGATTTGAAGACAGTCTGAATGAAGACATAAAGTTGCTTGTTGGCATTCTTGAAATCAAAGAGTTCGTAGTACTTGTCGAACGAGCTTGCAAAGCTGAAGAGCTTGGGAAGGAGAAAAGAAAGGCTGAAATAGAAGCTAGAGACACTCGTAAAAGATCATCGAGTAAGACTTTCCATTCAGCGCCTAAGAAGTTCAAAGATGATTTTGGTCGACATAAAGCTACTTCAGACCTGTCTAGACGAGATCGACCTCCAGTGAGTTCCCGAGCCACTTCGATGGCTAGTGTTGGTAATGTTCGACAGAACCGGTCTGAGTGCAATCATTGTGAAAAATGGCATTCTGGAAGTTGTAGCTTCCATGATCGGTCCTGCTTTAAATGTGGATCATCGAACCATTTTGTTCGAGAGTGTCCGATGCAAGTCGAGCAAAATACAGCCCAGAATATCAGACCGAGTAACGCGTCAGCACGAGGCAGACCACCTAGACATTCAGGAAATGTTAGTGGCAGTCAGAAAGGAACTAAAAACACTGCAGTTAGATAGGAGGCTCGTGCACCAGCTAGAGCATATGCTATTCGTGCCAGAGAGGATGCTTCTTCCCCAGATGTTATCACCGGTAATTTCATTCTTTATGATACTACTGTGATTGCATTGATTGATCTTGGATCGACTCATTCATATGTGTGTGAAACTTTAGTATCCAGTAAGACTCTACCTGTTGAGTCTACTGAGTTTGTGATCCGTGTGTCTAACCCCTTGGGTCGATATGTACTTGTGGATAAAGTGTGTAAAGATTGCCGTTGATGATTCGGGATTCCTGCTTTCTAGCTGATTTAATGTTGTTGCCTTTTGACGAGTTCGACATATTTTTGGGAATGGACTGGTTAACTTTGCATGATGCTGTAGTAAATTGCAAAAGAAAGATTATTGATTTGAGATGTCAGGACAGTGAAATCATACGGGTTGAACCTAATGATCTGAACGGGTTGCCTACAATAATATCCTCGATGTTAGCTCGAAAGTATGTGAGAAAAGGATGTGAAGCTTACTTGGCTTATGTGTTGGATAATAAAGTGTCTGAAAAGCATATTGAATCCGTACCAGTTGTATGTGAATACCCAGATGTGTTTGCCGAAGAATTACTGGGTTTACTGCCAGTACGAGAGATTGAGTTTGGCATTGAATTAGTACCGGGAACGGCTCCAATTTTGATAGCTCCGTATCGGATGGCACCTACTGAGTTGAAAGAGTTGAAAGCACAGTTGCAAGAGTTGACAGATAGGGGCTTTGCACAACCGAGCTTCTCTCCTTGGGGTGCACCAGTTCTATTCGTGAAAAAGGAAGATGGGACTATGCGAATGTGTATTGACTATCGGCAGCTGAACAAGGTAACTATAAAGAATAAATACCCGTGACCTAGGATTGACGATTTGTTTGACCAGTTAAAAGGGGCTTCAGTGTTTTCAAAGATAGATTTGAGATCGGGCTATTATCAGTTGCGAGTCAGAGATTCCGACGTGTTAAAGACTGCATTCCGAACGAGGTACGGGCATTTTTGAGTTTCTGGTTATGCCTTTTGGACTTACTAATGCACCTGCTATTTTTATAGATTTGATGAATCGAGTTTTCAGACAATATTTGGATCGGTTTGTGGAAGTGTTTATAGATGATATCCTGATCTACTCCAAGAATGAAACCGAACATGCCGAGCATTTGAGATTGGTGCTACAAACTTTGCGAGATCAATAATTGTATGCAAAGTTTAGTAAGTGTAAATTCTGGATGAAGGAAGTCAGCTTTTTGGGTCATGTCGTTTCAGCATCAGGTATTCGGGTTGATCCGAACAAAATATCGGCTATACTTGATTGGAAACCACCAAAGAATGTTTCCGAAATTCGAAGCTTTCTGGGACTTGCGGGATACTACAGACGATTCGTCAAAGGTTTTTCCATGATAGCCACACCTTTGACAAGGCTACTTCAGAAAGATGTCAAGTTCGAGTGGTCGGAAAAGTATCAGAAAAGTTTCGATCAGTTGAAAGTCCTTTTGACAGAAGCTCCAGTGTTAGCTCAGCGTGAATCGGGTAAAGAATTTATTGTTTATAGTGATGCTTCTTTGAATGGTTTGGGTTACGTTTTGATGCAGGAAGGCAAGGTCATAGCCTATGCTTTGAGACAATTGAAGCCTCACGAAAGAAATTATCCGACTCACGATCTAGAATTAGCAGCCATCATTTTCGCGTTGAAAATTTGGCGTCATTACTTATTCGGTGAGAAGTGTCATGTTTATTCGGACCACAAAAGTCTGAAGTATTTGATGACTCTGAAAGATTTGAACTTGAGACAACGCAGATGGTTAGAGCTGTTGAAAGACTATGAATTAGAGATTGACTACCATCCGGGAAAAGCTAACATTGTTGCAGATGCCTTAAGTTGAAAATCATTGTTTGCTCTTCGTGCGTTGAACGCACACATGGTTATGTCTGGTGATGGTTCGATGATCATAGCTGAGTTGAAATCAAGACCAATTTTTATTCAGCAAATTTGTGATGCACACAAAATTGACAAAGATATGATTGCTAGACGGGTTCAGTGTGAAAATAATGCAGAGTCAGAGTTTCGAATTGATGCGAATGATTGTTTGAACTTCAAAGACCGAATATGTGTTCCGAGGAATGTAGATTTGATTCAGATGATTTTGAACGAGGCTCATAATATTCGACTATCGGTACATCCGGGTAGCACGAAAATGTATAATGATTTGAAACAGTTCTATTGGTGGCCTGGCATGAAACGGGATAAACTGATACAATATGACCCAAAAATCCAACCTCATGTAGCCAAAATTCACATTTGCTAAACTATGCATACAACTGCTTTTCTCTCAAAGTGTGTAGTACAATTTTCAGGTGTTGCGCATGCTCATATTTTGTTTTAGAATAGATCAATATATCATCGATGAACACAACCACAAATCTATCCAAATAAGCCTAAAAAATCCTATTCATTAAATCCATGAAAGCAGCAGGTGCATTAGTCAAGCCAAATGGCATTACTAAAAACTCATAATGACCATACTAAGTTCTGAAAGTAGTCTTTGGCACATCACACTCTTTAACTTTCAACTGATAATACCCAGATCTAAGGTCTATTATCAAAAATATTGCAGCGCCTTTCATTTGGTCAAATAAGTCGTCAATACGAGGCAAAGGATATTTATTTTTAATTGTGACCTTGTTCAACTGTATGTACTCTATACACAATCTCAAAAAAACCATCTTTCTTTTTCACAAATAAGACAGGTGCACCCCAAGGAGACATACTCGGCCTGATGAATCCTTTATCTAGTAATTCTTGCAACTGTGTTTTCAACTCTTTTAACTCTGTTGGTGCCATACGGTATGGTGTTATCGATATCGGAGTTGTTCCCAAAATCACATCGATTACAAATTCAACTTCATGATCATGTGGTAAACCCGGTAATTCCTGAGGAAACACATCAGCAAACACATTAACAACAGATAATTGTTCTAACTTTGATTCAGGAACCCGAGTATCAAGAATGGAGGCTAAAAATGCCTCATTACCTTTACGCAACAATCTCTGAGCTGAAAAGGCTGAAATAATTCTAGCAATGTCTTTTGTATTTCCAAACTCAACCAAAATTACGTCTGGAGCCGTAGCTTCCTCTCTCGCTCGGATAGCATAAGTACGTGCAGGTGCCCTTGCCTCTGACCGGGCAACAGAATCTTTCATACCCGAACAAGTACTCCCAGTAGCACTGTTTTGGCCCGAATGTTTACTTCTTTAAAAAGTGCCATATGTTTCTCTTTCTGCTCTTCTTCTTCTCTTTGCAACTGAGGGCAGTTTCGAATAAAATGATTGGTGGCTCCACATTTATAACAAGCCCCTACCTTACCTCTGCATTCACCTGGATGATATTTTCCACAATATTTTCATTTAGGTCTAGGAGCATTCTGTACACTACCCACACTAGTTGTAGGTCTATTAGTTACCCCAAAATCCTATTGAGCCACTTTATTTTTATTTCATCGTTCCGACATTGGGGTGGCTCGATTGATATCATCTCTGAACTTTTTCGTAGGTGCGGTTGAAAATGACTTGGAGGAACTTCTCTTATAAGATTCTTTACTTCTTCTGTCTCTCTGCATTTTTCTGTTATATACCTCTTCTAATTTCTGAGCACAATCTGATAAAACAACAAATTTCCATATTTTCGTGCCCCCAATCATCATTCTGATTTCATCATTTAGCCCTTCCTCAAACCGAATGCACATCTCTTCCTCGGTTGGTACAATTTCTCAGTCATACTTGCTGAGGTATACGAATTTCCTCTCGTGTTCAACTACCGATCGGTTCCTTATCCATAAGTCAAGAAATTACCTCTTCTTTTTATCTAGATACCTCTTGCCAACATATTTCTTTTTAAATTCACTCTAAAAGAACTCCCAAGTGATTTTCTCTTTCGATACCACATCCACTATGGTCGACCACTAATTATAAGCTTTTTCTTTTAGTAATGACACAGCACATCGCAAATAATCTTCGAGAGAACAAGCTAGTTCCTCAAAATCTCTTATTGTGTTCTGAAGCCAGTACTCAGCTTTGACAAGATCATCATCCGATCTACCCCAGAATTCTTCGGCCCCACACTTTCTAAGTTTTTTTATCAGAGTTCATTTACTAGATTCAATTACTGGTGGAGGTGGAATAGCAACGGGAGGCTCTACAGATGGTGCAGTAGGGGGAAGAGGTTGTTGAGCCTGATTTCTCTCTTGCATTAATTAATTGAACCATTGGTTCATAAACCTATAAAACATGTTTTTAAGTTCTTGTTCTTGAAACGGAGAAATTGGGACGTTACTACTTGTCCCATACTTATATGTCTGTACTCTACTATTAACCTCATCACGTTCAGCATGTTCGGATCTATCTAATATCTTTACAATCTATAAGAAAAATAAGGGTTAGGTCAGATCATATACATCACGCTATTACAAATTTATATGGCATGTATTTCTAGGCACTTTACACGTTACATTCGTTCTGAGAATCGACTAAACTGAAGCTCTGATACCAATAAATGTAACACTCCTAACCATTATCCGTCACCAAAACACGGTTACGAAGCATTACCGGACTTTACGAATTAAATACAAACATTTTACAACCATTAACATACATATCAAGATTCATTCATTTATCACTCATATTGTCCCTTATATGGGTTCTCGAGGCCCAAAATACACCTTAGAAGTGAATCGGGACTAAACCAGACACTTAGGGAATTTTTCCCAAAATCTTAAAAAAAATTTAAGAGTAGGGGACACACGCCCGTGTGGCCGATCATGTGGCACACACGACCAAGAGACACACCCGTGTCTTAGGCCTTGTGGGCATTTGATGTGAGGCATACGGCCGTGTCCCAGCTCGTGTCCAATTTAGGTTAGCTACTGACTTGGGTCACACGACCAACCACACACCCGTATGTTAGGCTGTATATAAAGTGCAAGGGTCACACGACCAAACCACACACCCGTGTGCTAGGCCCTGTGTAAAAACCTAGGCATTCTATTTTGAAATTTTAAGGTGCAGGGGACACACAGCCAAACTACATGCCCATGTGCCAATCCGTGTGTCACACACAACTGAGACACACGCCCGTGTCTCTGCCGGTGTGGACGAAAATAGGCCATTTTAAGGCCACTTTTCTCACCCTTTTATTATCCGCCTACACACAACATTGAAATACACTAATATATCTCAACCAAGCAACCAATTTAAGCCAAAATATGTATTTAACATAATATGTTAGCACAAAAATCAATTATCTAAATTTGCCAAACTAACTTCATTCATTGATTTACCAAAACCTACTCCTTATTATATACATAAAAACACACACACACACACACACACACACACATATATATATATATATAATTGTCATTCATAATTATACTTCAAGTTTATCACTTTTCAATCCATCCCTATACATGCCATTTAAACCATAAAATGTACAACAAAATCTACAGGAATAATTTGGATAGTGTGACACGATGTGTTGATCTGATCCTCCGAACTTCTTGAAAATCTACAGAGAACTTTGAACAACACAAGTGAGCTTAATGACGCTTAATAAGTTTGTTGGCTTTAAACATAAATATTACCGAACATACTAAAACAATTCATTTAAGTAAATCATTCATTTCACATTTCCTGCCAACCACAATTTCAGTTGATGAATTCACTTATTTCATTTTAAAATCAACAATATCATTAAGTCTTCAACCATTAATATCAAATATCACTTACCCAATTATCAACCTTTGTCAAACTAATGAACGTCTTACGGATATGAGTACATCATAAATGGAAGCCCGAGGGCTAAACAGAAACACATAAGTGCTAATGGAAACCCGTAAGGGTTGAACAAAAGCTCATAAGAGCAGAACGAAAACCCAGTAGGGTTAAACTGAAACTCGTAAAAGTTAAGCTGAAACCCATTAGGGTTAACTGAAACTCATATGATTTAACTGAAGCTCATGAGAACTAAACGGAAAGCAAACATGAGTGTTCACAACAAACATTGAACCTCGGTTTACTTGAGCAATTTTTCCATCCATTCCCCTTCTGTACTGAACGATTGTACTCAATCCTGCGTTTCGTTCACTTCGAACACTTGATTCAACTTCGTAATTTTAATAATAATTTTATTTTCAAAAAATATTACAAATAAAGACAAAATACCATTTATCAATTAACATATAATATTAAAATTTAACCATACTAACTTACCTGGATTAAATTGTATAATTCGTAGTAATTCGGGAACTATTCTTCTAATTTCTCTTTTCCTCGTTGATCTACAAGCTCTTGATCTAAAATATAAAACTATTCATCCATTAGCACATGTTTCAGCCTCATTCCACCTTACAATTTATACCCTTTAATTTTTGAAATTACACATTTGCCCCAACTTTTACAGTTTTTACAATTTAGTCCCTCATCAATTTACCCATTAATTGAGCTAATTTTTCTCAATTAACACTTTATATTATAAAGCTTTTGATATTTAGAATTTCAACACCAAACCCTAATTCTTAACCTTTTCACAATTTGGTCCTAAAAATAATTTCTATTAAAATCACTTGATAAAATCATCATATAGTAAAATTAAAGCTTTAATTCCATGTTAATTCATCATAAACTTCCAGCACTCATCAATGGTAACTTTCAAAATTACCCATAGATTAAAAAACTAATGAAATAAATATTTGGACCTAGTTGTAAAAATCTTAAAAACACAAAAATTTCAAAAAAAGAGCAAGAAATGAACTTACATGAAGTAAAATAAATAAAAACATCTTAAAACCTTCTCCTATGGAGTTTTTGGCTAAAAACCTGAAGAAGAATGGCCTAGAAAATTTTAGAATTCAATTTATCTAAGTAAATTTTGTAAAATTTACAATTTTACCCTTTTTCACTTTATTTCATTAATTCTCTGTTTGTGTCGTTTCACTCTTTTAATCTAGGTCTAATTGCTCCATAAGTCCTCCTTTGTTTACCACTTATATCACTTTAGTAATTTTTTTACCTTTTTCAGTTTAGTCCTTTTTAATTAATTAACTATCAAAACGTTAAAATTTTCTAACGAAACTTTAATACTAACTTATTGACACTCTGTAAATATTTGTAAAAAATTTACGGTTTGGTTTATGAAATCGAGGTCTCGATACCTCATTTTCGAGACTAATTAACCTAATAATTCTTTTAAATCAGAAATTTCACTAATTCAAGAATATTTCTAAAATCACACTTGACTCGTAAATAATAATTAATAAAATTTTCAAACTCACTCGTCAGATTTAGTGATCTCGAATCACTATTTCTGACACCACTGAAAATTGGGTTGTTACAATAGTTGTCAAAGCTTCAACTTCAATCCATTTGGTGAGTAGGTGAAGTAGTCCACAACCACTACTATAAACTTTTTTCGTGCCATGGCTATAGGAAACGGGCCAAGGATATCAACCCCCCAAGTTGCGAATGGCTAAGGGCCTGACATGACTTGAAGATGATTCATCTGTTGTCGCTGGATTTGGACATTTCTTTGGCAGGAATCACACATGCAAACCAACTAGTGTGCATCTTTCTAGACTATAGGCCAGTAATACCCTTGCCTAAAGATTTTTTGTGTGAGTAATCTACCCCCTAAGTGATCGCCTTAAACCCCTTCGTGGATTTCTTGCATAACATATTCAGCCTCAGGTGGTAATAGGCATCGTAGTAGTGGGTGCGAAAATCCATTTCTATATAGTACACCCTTAAAAAAGGTGTACCTATCAAATGTAGGATAAAATATGTTGTCTTAATTCATCGTGTAATCATATGGGTTTGTGAAATTTAAATATTCGAATCATATATTGGGAATTTGGAAAATATTTGTAATCTGTAATGCTGACATACCTCGTTGCTCTGTATTGTAGTTTTGCTATCTCCTTCTTGTTTCGGTTGTCTAGTTTTCCTTGGAGGGTGTGAATTATTAGTGTCATCTAGGTCTCCTCCTAATTTATGCATAATACTTATGGTGCGTCATAGCTCGGGGTCTACCTATGCTCAAGTAGGATTTTCCCTCTTTGTTCGATGACAACAGATAATGTTAATTTGGATAAAGCGTTAGCACGCGTGTTGTCACTTCTCGAGAGTTGTTTAATATGAGCTTTGTTGAACCCTGTGAGCAACTGGGCTGCCATTGCATGATATTTTTTCAGTATCGTTTCCTTTACATCGTATTCACCATTCATTTGTTTTGTCACCAACTACGAATCTGTGTGGAAAATCAAGTAATTCAATCTTAGCTGGCATACTAATTGCAGTCTTGATACCAAGGCTTCATATTCAACAATGTTATTGAATGTTTGGAACCCAAATGACAATCCGTACTACCATTCGCTGCCACTAGGGTTGATTATGAGTGCTCCTGCTCCTGACCCTTTTTTTGTTGTGGAACCATCGACATAAACTAGCCAACTTTTTGAATTATCAGGTGCATGTACACTTTCTGAAGTTGGGCTAACTGCTAAACAACGTGCAACAAGTGAAAAAGTAATTTAGTATAAAATACAGAATACATGGTGCTTCATCATAAAGTATAACATATGGAATTGTTAGCATGTTATGCATCATCATAAAATATAGCTAATCAAATTGTTAACTTCCATCAATATTGATACAGCATATAATTTTTATAGGATATTTACTATCCAACATTTCAAGTTGTAACCTACATTACATGCTACATCCTCAGTTCTTTCGAAGGAATACTCCACTACGAAGTCGGCTAGCACCTGTCTTTTTATTGTTGTTCGTGAGGCAAAGCCTATTTTGATTCAGCAAGCTCAATACTCCACTCCGTTACCCATCCTAAAGTATCTGCCTTGGACAACACTTCTTTAATGGGCTAATTGGTAATCACAATGATTAGATGGGCTTGGAAGTACGGGTGTAATTTGCGAGCTACAATTATCAAAGCATAGATACACTTTTCTATTTTTGAGTACCTTAGTTCGCCATTTTGGAGTACCTTGCTAGTGTAGTATACCGGAAATTGGTGGACACCCTCTGACTTAACCAGTACTGCTGCGACTGTCTCTTCCTAGATAGCCAAATATAGGTAGACGGTTTCTCCTACTTGGGGTAATTTCAAGAGTGGAGGGGAGGTGAGATATAGTTTCAATTCCTTGAAGGTCGTCTAACATTCTTCGGGTCCACAAGTAGGAGGTCCTCAAAGCTTTGAAGAAGGGGAGACACTTGTACGCCATCCTAGAAATGAATCTGTTGAGTGTCACCACTCTACATGCGAGGTGCTCACAGCACATTCATGTAGTCATTGTACTACATCAGATGAGCTTGTGAGTCCCTTCTTCCCTCGAACATATCTTTCAAAACCTTGAAGTCACGTGGTAAGTTCACCACTGCCATTTCAAAGATCAATGGGTTAATGGAATAGAACTGCCAATCCATGTCCTACGATTCAGGGTGTAACGCCCTTATGTCTCTACATAACTTGTCCATGACCTTTTGTCATTCTTTGATCCGCATGCCTAGGGCCTCATCCTGCGTGTTTACATTATCCTGAAAACCAGAGTTATCAGAATGCACATTCCTTCGCAACTCATCGTTCTACTTCAGCAGCTCCTGTTAAAGAGCTTGTTGTTGTTCGAACCGCGCCTCCTGAGCGTCCATATATTCCCTCATAAACCTCATTTTCTCCTAAAGGACTAGGAACTACTACGAGGGTGCCTATTGGTTGAAAGGGAGTGGCAACCCCTGACCAATAAAGATATTCAAGTCCAAAGGGCCAGAAGTTCCCCAATAGACCATATTGTTGAGATTTTCTAGTCTATCAGCGAACCACCCGACACATAAGTTTGTTTCATTGTGCTAGTCATCGGAGCCTGATAATCTGGCCTGTCCTAATCAAGAGTTGAAAGGGAAATTTTCACTTAGGTGGGCCATTTGCTTCGAAAACTGAAGAACACTTAATCAAACTCAAAAAAATCTAATGATCGGAAGTCTATCCGCATTCACCGCACCAATTTTTGAGTAATATTTTCTTGTATCTTATTGATAGGAGAGTATTTATACATGTTGTTACAGATGTTATTACAGCTCATGATAATGCTCCACTATTTTGTTTGACTCCGCTGCCTCTAGTACTGACATTTTGTTGGGCACATGTCTACATAGCACGCGGTCTTTTCCGTCCCTGGGCGGACTCCGCACCTACTGGACACGTGTTTGGGTGGCCTGCGGAGCACGTGATCCTTTCTGCAAGCTCATTGGATGTATGCGAGTTGAGACTGTGGCCTTCATTGAGTTCCTGCGAGCTGGATCTTCGACCTTGCCTTGCGAGCTGGGTCCGCAAGCTTGCTTTGTTGTCCTCTCGTGGTTTACCTTGCATTCGATCTTCTGGCGGGACCTATCTAGGTCATAGGTCGGAGACTCGAATCCTTTCTAAGACTTAGATCGATGATTACTAATGTATAACAAACATATTCTCACTTTTACAACTCTTTTCACATTTCAAATTCCTCTCATAATATTTATTATCTGATTATAATTTTCATTGTGGTATCGAATTAACGTGGGGGTGGCGTCAAATGCTACATCTGTAGGAAAAAGACTTGGTAGAAAATTATGAAAATGTGAGCAATAAGTAAGCATCGAAGAATTAAAATCCAACCCTGTTCAATCCAATTTAAAACCACCACTATTTAACATGGTGGACTGCTTGAGTTTATCCATAAACCACCTATCAAATGGGCTATTTGAAGCTCTAACGGTCTTAAGCCCATAATGTACTCTTTTACATAGATATTTTTCAGTTGTTAGAATAGATAAGGCAAACCTTGCAGGCTTCAAAGCTGACCACCATTCCTTTCTGCAAATATTCTACCTTCATTAATTCTCTAACCATGCTCTCTTCAACCTCTTTGAAACCCATCACCAATCCCAAAATTCCCTTCTTTTCTTCTTTTTCAATCCAAAACCCATCTCTTTTATCCTTTCATCTTCCTTTCTCACCTTCAAAAACCCTCATAAAACCCATATCAGCTACTCTCATCCCCTCCACTCCTCAGCCTCAACAGCAACAACTTTATCAACCTTTTAGGCCACCTCCATCTCCACTCCCTCCTAAATTCCGGTCACTTGACGCTCAAGGTCGCTTAGATGTCTTAGCCAACCGGCATGGCCTTTGGTTTGAATATGCGCCACTTATCCCTTCTCTTTACCAGGAAGGTTTCTCACCTCCTTCAATAGAAGAAATAACTGGGATCACTGGGGTTGAACAAAATAGACTGATAGTTGCTTCCCAGGTAAGAGAATCTCTTATTCAATCCAAAACTGATGAAGATGTTATGTCGTTTTTTGATACTGGTGGTGCTGAATTGCTTTATGAGATAAGGCTTTTAAGTGCTTCCCAAAGGGCTGAAGCTGTTCGATATATAGTTGAAAATGGTTTGGATGTTAAAGGTGCACAAGATTTGGCTAGAGCTATGAAGGATTTCCCAAGAAGGAAAATGGATAAAGGCTGGAAAAGTTTTGAATATGGGCTTCCAGGGGATTGTTTGTCATTTATGTATTATAGGCTAAGTAGGGAACATAGAAATCCTTCTGAACAAAGAACAGCTGCTTTAATGCAAGCATTGCAAGTGGCTGAGTCTGAGAGTGCTAAAAAAGAGGTTTCACAAGAGTTGGAAAGTGGGGAAGATGAAAAACCAGAGAAAGATGATGATTTGGAATATAGGGTTCGGGTTCCACTTGTTAGGATGCAGTTTGGTGAAGTTGCTGAGGCTACTAGTGTGGTGGTTTTGCCTGTTTGTATGGCGGAGGAGGATACCAAGGAGATTTTGGAAGCACCTTTGGCATGTAGAAGTGGAGGGGATTTTGGTGTGGTGGAGGCTGAGAAAGGATGGAAGAGGTGGGTGGTTTTGCCAAGTTGGGAACCGCTTGCGGGGTTAAGGCATGGAGGAGTTGTAGTGGCATTCAGTGATGCCAGAGTTATACCATGGAAGTCAAACAGGTGGTATAAGGAAGAGGCTATTTTGGTGGTTACGGATCGGAATAGAAAGGAGGTCGAAGTGGATGCTGCGTTTTACTTGGCGATGGTTGATGGTGGCGGGTTGAAGGTGGATACAGGATCAGCATTGAAGGAAATGGGTGTGAAGGAGTCTCTAGGAACTGTGGTATTGGTGGTCAGGCCACCAAAGGAAGAATCTGATGATCAATTGAGTGATGAAGATTGGGAATGAAAAGAACCGAAAGTGAGTGATTTTGTTTTAATCCTAATTGCAAATAGAGATTACTGGAGGCCTAAAAATGGTGCTTCAGTTCAATGCCCTTGTAGCTACATTTCTGCAACATTCTAGTTGTTGCCAAATGATTTAGCCAATGAACTTCAGTATGATACTCTGCTGCATTATTAGCAAGAGGCAGTTCACTGTTTGTTTTATATACATTTAAAGCATGAATTGATTCTACTACAAATATCATCCTTTCTGTTAATTGTGTACCTGATCTGCGTTCGAATGTTTCTTTAAATGTATCATAAAGATGCCTAAAATTTGAAATGCGTTGCAGTGCTATCATCCTGTTAAACAAATTCATGGAGTACTAATCAGGACTTGAAATTAGAAGGTAACGTCTGAGGTTAGGAAGAAAGATTTCAAGCAATGGAAGTTTCCTTATGTGGCACTTAATCTCATAAACAAGGTTATTGCATAATTGTGGTATACATTGCATATTAATTCAAATTCTCTTGGAGAGGTTTGATGACACTAGATCAAAGGATTTTCATACTGGTTCTTTGTGTCTTTGTATTGATCATGGCTTTGGAGTTTGGATGTTTTTCTCTTCAGCACTCTGAAAAACAGAGAAGCACGTGTTTAAATGAGAGTAGGAAGCATTGATGGATCAATATTGTTGGGGTGGTTGTTTATCATGTTGCATATTCAAATCATAATTGTTCAAAACAAGGTTGTCGCATCCTGTGTATCGTTCCTTTTCTGGTGAAATTGAAGCCACTATGGGCAGTGGTGAGTTTATGTTGCTTGAACTTGGGTGTACTTAACTTAGGCTCCTAAGGATAATATCTCATGTGTGCATTTGCTAAATAAGAAATGAAAAATCAGATCAACTTTTGACATGCTTATTCAAGCATTTAGTAGTCTGTTATTTAACGTACGCATTACTCATTTTTCTTTGATCATATGATTAATCACAGATACCATCCTTCATCGTTGTTATTAGGGAATTTTCTTTAATTCAAAGTATGCTTGTGATATTCGGAGTTTTTGTTTAGCTTAACCCATGTAGCCTTATTTTAAAGACTGATTGATAGCAATAAAATTAAGACTCTCTCTAATGAGTCCAAGGTCAAAGATTCCCTTTGAAGAGTTCCCAATATTCACCATACGGTATAAGTCCCGTTAAGTTCAATGATTACTTATGAATTATTTGGTGATTTGATTTGTAACTTAAACCGTATCAAAGTCAGACACCATGGGTGGACGCAACATTGGAAGAAGTAAGCATCGACAAGTTGGGCAAAAGGTTATTGCAATATAGTTGCAGATACAAGAATTGATGACTTTCAACCAGAATTGTGAAATGATGAAGGAAATAACAATGTCAACCAAATTGGTAGTCGACAGAATAAGCAATAGAACAGAATTAGAGTCAATAGTGTTGTCATATACAAACTTAGATTTTCCAACCTTCCCTTGATTTGGTTGCATAGGGGAGGGATTTTTCTCAAAGTAGATAAAGTGGGATTGACAACGTGAGAGAAGCGCAATTGTGGTTTTACCAGATGAAAAAGAAGGAACTCAATCTCTCATAGCCTGCTTTTAAAGAGTATTGTAAGATTAGATTTGGACCACCTAGGAGAACTGATGGAGTTGAGGCACACAGGAATGATAGAGGAATGCCAGTGTCGATTTCAAAAGTTGGTAGCCCATGCTGAATTTGTACAAGTAGAACAACAAGTTGACATATTTACTATAGGGCTTTCAAGTTTCATTCAACTACATACGGGGATGCAAAAACCTCTAAATTTAATTTAGACAATGAACGTAATAAGAACTTTCGAGAAAAACAAACAGTTAATCAAATCGATCAACCTGCGTAGAGCTCCGTGGCAAAATACAAAAATACAATTTCGAACTCGAGAAAAACTTCTATAGTAACACCTATAGTAGTAGTAGTCAAAATCAATTTGAATAGGAGTTGGGCATCAATAAGAGACTTTATGTTAGCAAGACAATTTTTTTTTCAAGACGGAAGTAATGTTAGATGTCAATTATTGCTTTGGTATTAAAGAAATATGGATGGAATGAAAATGCATGGTTGGGAAATGATTTATTAATAGATTAATACAATACTTTTGTTTTGAACGGTGATGATATTATTCAAACTGTAGTTGAATAAGCTTTTATTTGGTTGAAGCATTATAACCATTTGGCTGAGTCTTCTCAAATCAAAACGTTGTATCACTAGGTCCAACGGATGGTTTTAAAAGGTTGGGTTGAAATGATTTCTTGAAACCAAAAAGTGCAACTTGAAAAATGATGTAGATTGGTGCTTTATAAATTGACAATAAGTTAATTGAAATCTAATTCTTTCTATTCAAATTGTAAGTGTGAATTTTCACTACAAAAGTATTATTTCTTTCTCATGAACTTAAGCTACGTAATGATTTGTTCAAATCATGATATTAGTAACTAGCATTTGGGTGTGTTCATAAGATATTTATTTTTAAATGTATTCATTGGTAAAAATGAAAGTTTGTATATAATCATATTATGTGAAGAATCTTGGATTAAAAAAAAAAACAAAAGCTAAATGTGTTTGGTATATGATTGCACATTTTCTTTAGTTTATGTTATAAAGGTTGGACTAGAAGTGATTTTGATTGGAAATGAAATAAGTTATACGGCATATGCATATTTAATTTTTCTAGTCAATGTAGAATAGTGGAGAACATTAGTTGATATCACAAAATCCTATTCTGATATGAAATCTTCTAGTAGAAACATGAACGTGATAATCATATATTTGAAATGAGATCATATTGTGCATGTTTATGATGGTGCACATTGTATATATGTGGCTTGAATATGATCTATAATCTCATGATTCTATAAATTTGAGATATAGTGAAATTTTGAAATTTACTTTAGAAGCTATGAATTAAAGATCTCGTGAATACAAAAATAACAATATTAATGATATTTGGCCCACTTAGGTGATAGACATGGTTTTGATAACAATCACAAAATGATTAGTAATGTCCATGATAAAAGATGTATATATGTGTAATTTTATAGTCAAATGATTGGATGAATGATGTCCTCTAATGTGACTATGTTATAAAAAAAAAACATATGAAACACCCTTGGTTTGTCAAGAAAAAATGAAGTTATTTGAGTATGCACACAATAAGTTTTTAAAGTCATATCTTGACTATGAAAAGAAGCTATGAAAATAACAAATATGTTGTCTTATTTCACTATAAGGGATTTGAGGCTTCTTTACAACAACTTACTTGATGAAAAAGGCATGATAAGAAAATATAAAGTGATCATTATAAATTGATAATAATAGAAAGTATATCCTTGATAACATTCTTTTACGAAAGAATGGATAACTGAACATGGTGAGGATGTTGATCTTGTGAATTTTCAAGACACAAATAAATATGAAGTTTCACCTTGTGGTATAGATAACATAGCTATGTTGGAAATTTGAAAATCTAGGGATGAGGTTCAAGTTCATACTATTTGAGTCACATATGATGGAAACTCGACTCAACGCTTAGTATAATGTCAAGTCTTGAGTTCAATGAGACAAAGTACATCATCAGTACGTGGCTGCTAGCACTATAAAATAATATACAATATATCATCTCAGGAAAAAGAGTGCTAGGTACCCGAAATGATAAGGGAAATAATGAGTAATATACTCTTAATAGAAGCATAACATAAATATGTTAGAGTGTTATAATTACGGGGACACTCTTGATGGGATTTACCTATGTTAGTGTGAAGTGTAGTCGCTTCTAGGAGCTCAAGGGCTTCATTCTAACACACTCACAAAAAGAGGTTACAAACACATGACCATAATTAGGGGTGAGCAAAACTCGATTCGACTCGAAAAAATCGAAAAAAAAGTTCGAATTTCGAGTTAAACGAATCGAGTTATTCGAGTTAATCGAGTTATTCGAGTCAACTCGATTTTTTTTTCGAATTTCGAGTTCGAATCGAGTTGAGTTTTCGAATTCAAATAACTCGAATAATTCGAATATTAAACTATAATATTTTACATTTTTACCCCAAACTCCAAAACCTTTTTACTTTTCCCTCAAAACTTTTACTCCTTTCCACTTTCCCCCAAAACTTTTACTCCCCTCCCATCCCAACCCCCAATCTACCCAAAATCCATTTCCCACCAAAATTTTACTCTCCCATTTACTTTTTCTCAAAATTTTACTCCCAAAAATCCTCAAAACTTTTATTTTCCCCCAAAATTTTACTCCCTCCCACTTTTCCCCTAAAACTTTCACTCCCTTCCCATCACACCTCCTATCTACCCCAAACACATCCCCCCTCCAATTTTTTTTAATATTTTCCCTTTAAAATTTTACTCCCCCTATTTTTTCCCTCAAACTTTTATTCTCCAAAACTTTTATTTTTCCCCTAAACTTTTACTTCTCACCCTTTACTCTCAAATAAAAAATCAAATTATCCAAAAAAAAATCACTAAACATAAATAGTAATAATTTTATTTATATCTACTATTTATATTATTAAATTAAAATTCACATTTATATTATTTATATTATTGAATTGTTTAGTCATATTGAATATTTATATTAAAATTGAATTATTAATTATGCCATAAAATATTCGTGTTAAAATTTTATATTGGTATCAATTACACATTTTATCTTTAAAATAACTTTTATTAAAAAATCACATTTTTACGTTTAATATTTTTTAATTCCAAAATACATAGTGACAAGAATATGAAGATAATTGAAAGAACTAAACAAGCAAAGAAGCTAACCCGTATATAAAAGATTAATAAATAAATTATTTGGTGTGAAAGTTAATAAAAAAAATTGGTTAAGGTGGACAAATTTTATTACGATAGGTGACAATGGTTACAAGGACCCAAAATTATTTTTTAAAATTTAACTCGAACAAATATATTCGATTCGATTCGATTCGAATTCCATCTCACTCGACTCGATTCGAGAAAATTTCAAATCAAATTAGGATGATAAAATATGATTCGTCAACTCGATTAACTCGAAATTTTTTCATTCGATTCGATTCGATTCGATCGAACGCTCACCCCTAACCATAATAGTATCCCTGGATACTGTGCATTGACTAGTGTTGAAATCGTTATGTGAGATGTGTTCGGTTAATCAAATAGAATAGCTGGTTCAAAGCATAGTCTACCATGCAATTTTGATTAACTTTGACATGTTTTCTCTAAGTGAATGTTCAATAGCTAAGACACCTTCATTTATGCAATCGATTTCCAAGATTATCAAAATCTAGCATATTTTGAAAATGGGGGGAGATTATTGGAACATTTTCAAAATATTTATAATGTTCCAATAGTTATAATTGAAATGTTACAAGTGACTCAAAAAGTTATTTCACTTGATTATCAACCAAGAGTTATCCTTATTCATGGTGATGAACTATGTCTCTTTTTACCAAAAGTTATGTCAATTAATAACAAAGAGTCATAATTATTCAAGTAGATATTTGTTGAATAATTATGTTCATTGTTAAAATATGTGATTATACATTTGTATAGTTATATCTCTTTGATGAAACATGAGAACTCCTATAAATAGGAGTCAAATTCATTTGCTTGGCACACCAAAATATATCAATTTTTTTTTTCTTATTCCCATGTATCTTCTAATATTCTTAGATTGTTCTATAAAATTTTTTTACAGTAATTCTTACAAATATAGAAATTTATATTCTTGCTATGCTCCACTTGATGCTCAATGGACTGTTTCTGTCAGTACAAAATGTAGAAAGTTATTAGGTTTTATTGTATTTTCGAGGTCCATTTTCTAATAGCTCTTTAGCACACTAAAATATAGGTGGGAGCAAAGAAAACCTTTAAAAAAGTGTCTTTAATACATGCTTTGAAGCATTTATTAATTTTTCTTATGTTTATTTTTATTCCTACACACCAATAATTTTTACAAATTTTCATTTTGCAATGCCAAAACTTGTCTATTAAGCAACCAAGAAGATAATTATATAAACTATGTTGCACGGACCCAAAACCTACTTGTACATATTTAATATACATAAATTCAGAGGCGACGATATGGGCTGGTAAGGCCAGGCACCTGCCCCTAGTTTTCTTTACAATTTCAATAATATATAATTTATGTTTTGAGTTTTAAAGTTTGACATCTTTTTATAAAAAATTGTAAATTAACATTTTTAAGTTTAAATCTCGTTGATTGAGTTTTAATTTGATTGTTATTGATATAAGAGAACGTGGGTTTAAATGCGTTTTATTCTCTTATTTAAGGGTTAAAGAGGAGTTATACCTAATTCTAAGCATTGTATAAACCTCCCTATTACAATTTCAATTAATTAAATGAATATATTTACATTGATTTGATATTAATATTTTTGGGTTAATGTCATATTACCATTTTATTTTTTAATGCACGTAACCTTATATTTTTTTAAACATAAAATAGTTGTAATTATTTTACTTAATACAACAATTTTTTTAAATGAAGAATTAATTGTATATACAACTTTACTTGTGGTACAAAAAAACTTAGGAAAAAAATTATGTAATATTAGTAATAAGTTTATATATACTCAAATTCTTTATCCTCAGGTTAAAGTAATTTTATTTAGCATTAAAATATGAAAATGATAAAATTTATTACCAGCGAGAACAATTCATACTAAATTACGACCCACATCAATTAAGATGGAGCATTGTTTTACTTGTTTATTGTTCTTTGCTTTTTGCTTTTTACTAAAAACAATTGGAAGTTAGCATAAATAGGTTTGAACGCTAATCACGTTGATGGAAACTACCGGAAACTACCGGAAATTACCAGAAACTACCATATGGTGGTCAAAAATAAAAAAGTAATTTTTTTTAAAATAAAATATCCATATAAAATGAATCTGGACAAACGATTACCTAGATTTATTTTGATCAAGTAAAAAATTTAAAAACTTTGAAAATTAATAATAATAATTTTAAAAAAAATTAAATGTAAAAATTAGTATTTATTATTAGTGCATATATAATTACTTTTTTAATTCTTAATATTTTTTTCGTGGAAGTTAAGGAACATATAGCTTTTACTATGTTCACATCATTCATGTATAAGCCAAACTCAATAACATATAGGCATGAAAAACAATAATAATAAAGCAAAATTAGAGATGTTTATTTCTTTATTACAAATTGTTTATTTATTTAGTTCAAAATAAAATTATTGACTAAGAATAAAAGTAATTATTGACTATATAAATTTGAATTAAAAATAATTATATACACACTAAAAATAAATAATAATTTTTGAGATTTTATACATTTGAATTTTTTTATATTTTTATAATTTTTAATAATTGTTAATAAATTATTTTTTTATTTTTATTTTTTTTTAATTTTGCACTCATCTAAAATGAATTTGGCACTAGAATTATTATCCACTTCTTACAAAAGGGCTTATGGACCTATTTTTCATATTGAGTACAATTATATGTGTTATCTGACTTTTAAACCAACTTATAAAAATTTACCAACCCAATAAATATTTTTTAATCCAAAATATTAATTAAGTAATTAATTAAATGAATTTAATTAATTTCCTAAATAAATTAACTTGTTGGCTAAAACTGTGATAGACCACTTCGAACTTCAATTATTTAATTTAAATCAATTAAATAATAATTCAAAGAAATTAAATTAATCTCTAAGCCATCTCTTGTATACAGCGAGAAAACATATTCATTGTGAATAATGATACATATAATATATTTCTATAATTCATTGTTTTCATTCATTCAGCATATTGATTTGTTTGTAAACTGTTAAGGGTTTTATAGAGCTAGTTAAGAGATCGATTGAAAATATATAATTAGAGCTTAAATAATTTGTAATTAAATTCTAATTCTTTCTCTATTAATTACAACATTATTTAGTCATTGAGTCATTCCACTATAGTACTATGACTGAATTCCCCCTTATCATATACCATTACGAAAGCTACTTCATCAAGTGCTCATTCAAAAACCTTGTCATATATATGTTACCCTCATAGGATATCCTTAATCTCTTTGGAATAAATACGTTCACCTAATATGATTATTTTTAATGTCATATCAACCATTACATCTTTTTTTCATGAAAAAAGTTAGTAAAGAACTCATAGTGATTAAATCATTCGTCTTAGAGAAATGACTTGTGGGTATGTTACTTTTACCTCTATTATGTAATGTTAATGATAGGATATCATTTATCTTTTATTGAGCTATGAATTTCACTATTATAAGTCAAGTCATGTCATGCAAAAGAAGATTAAGGGAAGAGAAAAAGAGATAAATTTAATGTTAAATAAAATTTAATGTTAAATAAATGATATTTTTATTTAATTAAAAAATTATCCAAGTAACAGAATCAAAATTTAAGCTCCGTATAAAATCATATGATTATCCAAAGGTTTTTAGTTACATGAATCTCTTTTTCACAAAAGAAAAACAATATATAGAACGACTTGTGTGGCAAAGGAAACAAAACTCTTCTAAGAGACCATTACTGACTTACTCGTTTGATATATATTACCTGTAAAGTTCTTAATAACAAACTTCCCTATAAGCTAACAATTTCATAGCTATAAATGAGATTGAGAGGGCTCTTCAACTTCATCAATGGCTACCGGTAAGTTCTTTGAAAAAAAAGACTGATATTTGACTACAATCCCATCACTGTTATGGATTGATTTTAGATGGAAAACTTGTAACAATTCGGGATAATCCCTGGGACTATTCTTGCCTTGAATCTAATCTTCAGGTATGATCGAACATACTCTGTGTCAAACATGTACATGTATCACCAGAAGTTTAAACAGTAAAACGAAGTGGGTCAAGTCAGTTTGGAGCAAATACTCGGAGCCAGTTTCCGTTTCTGTCGAGGGTTTTATAAGATGGATTGCACACAATGATCAAACAAATGCTTGGAGATGAAAGGCTTAGTGAGACTCTGACCAATGTCATAATCCCCTCTTTTGATATCAGGCTTCTTCAACCCATAGTTTTCTCCACTTTAAAGGTTGTATACATCACAAAAAGCACTAATGTCAACTCAGGACTTGGACACAATCACTCCACCTATTGTTAATTCCACATTGTCATACCCATATTAGTTATATAATTAACTTCTGATTTTTTACTCAAATGCTTGCAGGCGAGACGTGATGGTACAGACAATTCCTCATTATCTTTTTTTTTTCAATCCACATTGTCATCCCCGCATTCTCATTGGCTGCCATAGATGATATGGTTGAAATATATTTATCTGTTTCCTCTCAAGGCTCCAGCTTTGGAGGATAAAAGGAGGCGTCGCAAAATCCTGAATCAGCTGAATAATACCCCCTCTTGAATAAAAATATAAATATCAATATCTTCAATTATTCTTAGATACAAATTTTGTTTTCCTTGTGTTGCCTCATGCATGACTTCAATCAAGAGTATATTTGCACATTAAAGAGATTATTATAGCCAATCAGCCAAGCAGGCTCAAAACAAAACAGATTCTGTTCTATTAACTAGATATAATTCTAGAGCAGTGCTCAAGTGAAAGAAAAACACGGTACTTAAGCATTCCCTGCATCTGCATCAATTCTCTTCTACCTGACCACAGTCTTCAATCACAACAGGTTGCAAAGTCCTCCCACTTTCTGAGCCTACTTTTTCCATTTCCTTCACAACGCTATAACCATCCACTACTTTACCAAAGACAACATGTTTTCCATCCAGCCATGGGGTCTTCTCAGTGCATATAAAGAACTGAGAACCGTTAGTGTTTGGTCCAGCATTTGCCATTGATAGACAACCAGGTCCAGTGTGTTTGAGCTTGAAGTTTTCATCCGCAAATTTCATGCCATAGATAGATTCTCCACCCGTGCCATTCCCCCTAGTGAAATCTCCACCTTGACACATGAAGCTCGGGATGATTCGGTGAAATGCTGAGCCTTTATAGTGCAACGGCTTCCCGCACTGTCCAACACCTTTCTCCCCAGTACAGAGGGCACGGAAATTTTCAGCAGTTTTTGGTACAGCATCAGCAAATAGCTCCATTACAACTCGGCCAGCTTTTGTTTTTCCGATCAAAATATCAAAGAAAACTTTGGGGTTTGACATTTTGCTAACCCAGTTAACAAACCTGCAGACAAGAATCAGAACCTCGAGTTATCTTCAAATTCAAACATTGTACACATGCAAAGGAACTAACAGAAGAAATAAATCCTCCTAATTACTTGCAAAACACATTCCATATCATAATCAATCAAGATTTATCTACTAATACCCACTTGTTGTTCAGGCATAAGTCTAGTCACACCTAGATGTGGCAGCTTAGCAGATGCACGCCTAATGTGCCTATACACCCCTTTCTCTACTTGATCAAAATCTTGCATACCAGCCAATACAAGAAAAACAAAATTTAGCACATTTGTAGGACAAACTTGGCCACTCTTTATACAGCCTATTACCATATTTATACACCTTAAAATTGTTTGTATATATAGGCACGCATGCAAATGCCTGTATAGCTTAAATTTGTTTTGCATATATCTTAAAACATTTATGCATACAAATTGCACCTTACTCAATCAAGGTATCAACTCAAGCAATATAAGGATTCTAGCACCTAGGATGCAAAATTTTCAAGAAAATTAAATATTAGAGAGAAATAAAACTATAAAACCCCATACCCAAAAGAAAACTAATCAAACAAAAACATTTTCATCATCAGATTGAAACAGCTCGTTACTTTGTAAGGTACAAGTTTTCACCATAAGGTTGTTAATTTACCAAATATTTAACTACACAAAAAAAGAAAGAAACTCTTAAACCTCTGCATCTGCAATAACAGATTAACAAAAAGGAACTCACGGGCTATTCTAATAACCAAATATTAGTAAATGGGTATTAAGAAAATGTAATCATCTACCATTCAAACCTCATGATAAATGATGGTTATTTATCAAAAGGAGAAATTCATTGAAGGGGATGATACTCATGATATTGCACAGCTATTGAGCTCACAAGTTCTCAAGAAAACAATCACCTGCAAGCCTTCGATGTGTGCTAATATAAACATAAAAATCAAGCAAAAAATGAGGGGGGGGGGGGGAACTGAAGAAATGATTCACCTTTGGGTGAGATAAGAAGAGGTAGAGATTGGAGACGCCGAATAACGGAGATACCAGCGTTTGGGGTTTTAGGTGAACTTATATATTGGCAATGGATGGGAGATTTTTAGGGTTTTAACTGAGATTTCTTTTTGTACATTGTTACCCTTATTTTAATGTATATTTTTTTCTCCCCACTTAGTTTTTGAAATTGCACTTTTATCCTAAAAGTATGGTTTTATTTTATTTATTTTGATACACTTACCTCCATTTAACAAAAGTAATCTAATCGAAATATTAAAAACATATTATTTTAATAAATAATATTTTAAAATTAGATAAACCCTTAAATCATATCATTCTATTGGGCTAAATTTTTATTTTCTATTATATTCGAATATATTTTTAATTTAATGGGCCTAATATACCATTTGTTACTTGAATTTGACACTTTTCTAATATGGTATGTAAGACCCATAATTTGCCCGGGGCCCATTAAAGTCCCAACCCAAAATCGAAGCCCATTTTTACAACCTAAAAACCCAACAAACCTAAACTACCCAAACCAAACATAACCCGAACCCGAAAGCCCAATTACAAACCCACGAAAACCCAAAACTAATCAGCCCACTTGGACTGAACCCAATCAAAAAACAAACAAACCCTAGGTACGCCGCACCTAGGGTCTTCAGCCTTCTGACGCCGCCCCTCTGACATCCACTTGCCCTACACCGTGGTCTTGTCCACCGCCCAGCACCCCCTCTGACCTGCAAACATTAAACGAGAAGAGACAGAAAGTAACAAAGTGTAAAGAAACAAAGGCTATAAAAGCTGATTAATTTCTTTGTAAAAGGGGGGATTTTCCGAATTCAAAAAAAAAAAAACGAATACAGAGAAATCAAAAAAACAAGAATAAAATTTCCAAGGTTGATTTTCGTTTTTCCTTTCGACTTTATTACTATTACTGTTGATCCCTATCTATTTTTGTTTATTTTTTTAAACTTTTAAAACAAACTAAGAGAAAAGAGCAAAGGAGAAAGAAAACGAACCTGGCCTTGTGCACCATCGGCCACCGTACGCGGTGGTGTTGCGATGGTCGACAGCAAGAACCCAATCGCCGGGCATGAAAGAATGAGAGGGAGAGAAGGCTGAAGGCTGCTGGTTTTCTGAAGGAAAATTTAGGGTTAAAAATATGATTTTTTAGGAAATTTTGGGCCTTATATGCCCTTGATAAAACGGCACCGTTTGGTTCAAAGGGAGACTGCGCCTATCCCTTTAAGGGGATATTTGCGCGATGACCCCTTTCCCTCTTCTACACCTTTGATTTCAGCCCAGTTTAGCATTTCTTCCTTTTTTAATTTTACCCTGTTTTTTCTATTGCATTTTAATTTGGTCTGTGCTCAGGTCATTTGAACGCAGCGCATTAGTGGCTGGGTTATTCACCCCTTTGGTCCCTATGAGTTTACGCGCGTAGCGTTGTGGTCCCTGTTCGCCTTTTCTTTGATTTATTGCAATTTTAGACCCCTGACTTTCATTCTAATTTCATTATAATCCTTGATTTGCTTAATAAATTTATTTATTCATTTGTTTTCCTTATAAATCATATTGTTATTATTATTTATATTTATTATTATTATTACTATTATTTGTTTATTATTGCTATCTATTATTATTATTATCATTATTATTATAGTTACTATTATTATTAGATTGTTATTACTAAATTGATATTTAACATTGAATATTAATCTTTTTAAACTTTATTTACTTCTAATTTTCTTTTATTTTATAATTATTATTATTTTCATTATGATTATTTTTATTCATTACTTATTATTTTTTATGCTTTCAAATATTAGATTACTTATTTTATTATTTTTATCACTACTATTATCATTATTATTATTAGTATTACTATTACAGTCACTATTATTTACTTATCATTATTCTATTATTACTATTCTTATTATTTTATTTTTCTCTTCTAATACCATTAATATTATTTTTTTATTAATTTATATTATTACTTTTACTATTATTATTTTTATTATAACTTCTATCATATATTTCTATATATTTCTACTTATATTTCTATATATTTTTACTTATATACATTTCTATATATTTCTACTTATATGTATATATTAACATCACTTTTCATTATCGCTATTATCATTATTATTTTCCTTTTCTTCTCGTAAAACTTCCATTTTGCTTATTATCTTTTTATTTTTTATTTATTATCCTTTTAGCTTATTGGTTTTATTCGTTGTATTCTATTTTTGTTTTATTATTGTCATTTGTATTTAATGCATTTATTCTATATACTTGCTAGCATCGCAATTCACTTCCCACATTTTGTTATAATTATGCTGCATTTTCACTCGACACAAAATTACTTTCTTTCCCAAAGGCAATATTTCGTATTTAGAAATTCGAGAGATCGTGCCCTAAAGTATTGGTTTTCTATTTTTCTCGTTTAATCTAAATAACGGAATATACTTTTAAATCGCAATAAGTTTTAAATAAATAAAAGCCTATTCTCGAGAATTCGAGATATTGTGTCCTAACGTATTGGATGTGACATTTTGTTACCTCGGGAAAAGATTTCTTAAAATAAAGGCAATATTCTGTATTTGGAACTTTGAGAAATCGTGCCCTAACTTACTGGGTTCCGGTTTTTCATTTAACCCAAATAACCGAATATCCTTCTTAAGCTTAAATGCACGACTTTTTAAAGGTTAAAAGACAAGCTCAATTTCGGGAATTTGAAATGTGGTACCCTAACTCACTGGGCGTGACATTTTATTTCTTCGAAATAAGAGGGTTTCATAGACCAAAATCGTAGATTTGATAAATCGAACTGTTTATTAAAAACAACCGTTTTACGAGGTGACCCGATCACACCTCAACAAAAATGATTGGTGGCGACTCCCGTTTTATTCTCGTTTTATTTTCAAAACCAAAGTCGAGCCCCGTTTTTTTCAAAAACCACTAGGGAGTTCAAATAAGAAAGTCAAGCCACTAGTTGATTACTTCTTGTCTTTTTGTCGAAAATTGAAAACTTGGTTTTAATATACGATCTTTTCTTTGCATTTCATCTGCTTTGTGTTACGATCTTCATCATTGTATTCATATTTCCTTTATTTGCTTCAAGCTTTTGGAAATCTTGCGCACATTGCATTGCATGACCGTTGTGGTCGCACCTTTTAAGTGGGAGTGAGAAACTACTCTTTCGTGAGGTCTTCACCTCCGTGCAGGAAAGTGGATCACTTTCGGGATACATTCGTACCTATGTCTTCGTGAGATTTTCATCTCCGTGCTGCCATAGGGAAATGTATTCCCCTGAACTAAACTCGATCCGTATGAGCCTATAATGGATGAGGATCAAGGAATCTATTAGTTCAGGTACCTCTATTTAGAACCTAACCTCATATAGCAAGCCCTAAGAGCCCACCTTAGGTAAAACCACGTCAAACCCTAGTGGTTACCCGAATAGGTGCTTTATTTCTTGCTTGCTTTAAGCTCTGTGTGAAATACCGACTTGTTTTGTTTTATTCTAATTGAATGGCATTTTCAATCACACTTAGTTCACTTTCGCGCATCATATTGCATAATCGCCCGATTTTTACCCTTTTAAATGGGAGTAAGAAACTATGCCTTCGTGAGGTCTTCACCTCTGCATGGGCTAGTGGATTGCTTCTAGGATACATTCGTACCTATGTGCTTCGTGAGATTTTCATCTCTGCATGGACATAGGGAAATGTATTCCCCTGAACCGAACTCGGTACTTATGAGCCTGTAATGGGTGAGGATCGAGGAATCTGCCGGTTTGGGTACCCTTACCTTAGAACCAAACCCCATATAAAGAGACCTAAGAGCCTACCCTAGGTAAAACTGTACCAAACCCTAGTGGTCACCCAGTTAGGTGTTCTATTTTTGTTGATTATTTTTTCTGTACTGACGTATTTTGTTTTGTTCTGTTTTGATTGCATTGCACCGCATCATCTTAGAAAGGAGGTGTTGATTCATATTCGATTGCTAAATAAAAGAGTTTGTCATAAGGAAATGGGTTACTTGATAAAGTGGATTATAATATGGTCGTTCGAACATAGTCCAGGTAAACAACGAGAGAGGGCTGATAGCCCACAGAAGAATACAAGACTTTGCCCGAGGATTCAAGCCAACAAAAATTATTCGAGAGTCATCATGTCTCCATTTTCTAAAAGAGGCTTATGAACATCGCGGAGGATAAGTGAGTGAAGAGGTACGGTCTGGACCAAGCAACAAGGAGCTAGAAGAGGCATCTATTGGGAAAGTTCACGGGACACGACCATAACATCTGGATACGAAGAAGAGGATTGGTGTTTTCACCTGGACTATGAGGACAAAGCCGTATATGCAATCCGTTTTGTGTAAAGAAATGTATTTTCTAGAAAAGATCTTCTAATAGAATTGAATTCATAATCAACGCCTCACTTTCTTTGTGCATTCATTCCTTGTATTTGCATTGCATTTCATGCATTTGCATTACATCATGTCACATGCATTAAAATTTGTAGAAATACCCTAATTAGGTGAAATTATTTTAGTTAACCTAGAAGACATGGAACAAAGGTTGGAGAGATTAGAGCAAAGGCAAATATTGATGCAAGAGCAGTTGGCCAAAATTCAACAGGGTATGCGAGATCAAATGAATATGATGAGCCAGTTAACCCAATTACTTGTCGAAGGGCTTGAAAAAAGAATAGGCCCAGTTGTCAACAGTGTGGATGATGATGAAGACATCATTTATTCCCCAACAAATATCCCGACTCAACCAGATACGCATTCACATGCGGTACCTGTCATTATCGGATCCCAATGTCAGACTGATACTTCGACCCTGTTGAACTCCCCAATGGGTTCATGTTTTAATCCTGGTGATGATCAAGTTAATCCTGTTGTTCTTGGCCAAGCAGAGACAAAGAAAAAGAGAGAATTGGCTTCAAGGGCCCCGAAGAGGAAGTACAAGGATATGAATAACAAGAGTGGGTATAACAAGGGTTATTCGAAGCCGTTTATAGTGAACCAGCCGAAGAAGGCAGTTACCAGTTGTCTGGTCCCCCCAAAGCAAAAATCCAATCCAAGATCGAATTCAGAAAAACCTCAGTTCACTCATATTCCCATGACGTATAGGGAGTTATACCAGAACCTATTTGATATGCATGTTGTAGCTCATTATTACACGAAACTGATGCACCTCCATACCCAGAATGGTACGACCCAAACGCCCAATGTGAGTACCACGCAGAGGTCACAGGGCATTCGATAGAAAATTGCCTTGCTTTCAAGAAATTGGTAGAAAAATTCATCAACATGGGTATTGTGAAGATAGATGACGCGCCAAATGCAAATATATGCACCTGGGAGCGTTTTGAGCAATGAGACTGTAGAAGAAATTCCTGTAGTATTTAGAAGCTTACTTAGAGTAATGTACAAAACGTACTTGTTGCTTTAAGCCTAGAAGTAATAAGATTTATTTTGTGAAATAGGCTTGTGTCCAGGATTACTATTTCAGTAAAATGCATCTTTTTGAACAAATATTTTTTTCTTTTTCATACTATACATTCTATTGAATATTCTTTTATTCTTCATTCATAAATAATCATTCTTGGAATCATTTATTCTTTGAAATTTAACTTCATACCCACAATGGGTCCCAGATATCAATGACATGAGCGACGCTGTTACTGACTCCCTTTCTAGTGGGATATGTGTCTAGAAGGAACTAAGGACTTGGAAGATGACAGTGTAAGAGTATGCCCAAAGATCAATCATGAGATGGTTGTAATAACATACTTAATTTACCATGTTTATTAATATAAAGCGTTGTCATTATTATTTCAGTTTTTCTTTCTGTGTGTATAGATAAACTGTTTTATAATAATGTCCTGAGAATAATATGATTATTCTTAAAAGATCCTTAGTTGAGTATTATTGTTGACTAGGACAATAATAATGCATTAAGACTAACATGTAGTTGATTGATGATAAAGAGTTGTCATTGATATGGAGTGTCAAAATCAATGCATGAATATGTGTGTTAGAGAACAACATATTGGATTGACCCGCTATGAGTATGTTTCTTGGATTATTATGTAATTGTCACAACATTACTCATAGTGATTAATATGTATATGATCCTCAGACTTGAGATCATTATTATCCCAACATCGTGAGTTGTATATTTTGATACAGTCAAACGTACACCGTAACAGGTTGTTCTATAAAGGCTGATGTTGGATATACCACAATCTATGTAGAGGGATATGGTTGATCAATAAAGGATAAGTCCCTCCTACATAATAGGAGTAATATCTTAGGCCACTTGATTGAGTGAGACTAGAAATGCATGGCCATGCTCAAATAAGTTGATATGAGATGTCATACTAATTTGTATATCATAGTCTACTCAAGATATCATGAAACATGGGATGGATTATGCAAGTGTGACTATCCCATGACTTGTATCCGTTCCAGAGATAAAGGACTTAAGGATTAATGCATGAAAGGTTAATCACGAAAGGTTATGTCGAATCATGACTTCTTGTAACTTAGGTAGCAATGATGCATTGCTAGATGCCACTCATTGTCTGTGACAATAGAATCGTTCTAGTATTACTGCTAACGTTGCAAGAACCTACAGGGTCACACCCTATGGTTGAAATGAACGGAATAAAATATAGTTGGTATTGTGCTTGGTTGTCACATAAATTAAATTAATTAAAGAATTAATTTAATTGGGCAATCAAATATTGAACATATTATATGTACAAGGATGTTGTACACATAATGATAACATAATTTTATTAATATATGAATTTGATTCATATATAAATTTAAATAAATATAGTTTACCGGAATCCTTATTATAATTAATGTAATTATAATTTTCAGATATAATTAATGTAATTATAATTTTCAGTTAAAAACTTTATTGTATTTATTTAATCTTGTAATACATTCAAGACATACCAATTATAAAAGGCCCAATTAAGAGGATACCTATTATAAAAGGCCCAATGAGAAAGGCACCCATTATAAAAGGTATTAAAAGGAGACAAAACAAAATATGAAAAACCCTAAGTGATTGCTTGTTAGGTCTAGCAGCCGTCAAGCAAATAAGCCTCCAAAAGAGTTTTGGAGATTTCTTCCGTTCATAGTCAAACCGGGTGGATTACGTAGAGGCCGACATCGGAAAAGGTTGAGGCTTGATTCGACAGTAGATCAAAACTCTTGTTGCCAAGGCGTCGCTGTCTACTCAGATTGAAGTTTTGGTAATTTCAAAACCTTTATTTCACCCCGATTCGTTCCTCACACATGGATCCATGATTTGGATCGCCGGATCTAATTTTATTCTGCTGCGCCATGGGGTACCGGCGTTCCATCAGACAGAGATTGCAACTTATTTCCTAATTTGTTAAAAATGGTAGATCCTACCTTACGAAGTGACAGCGGACACTACGAGCTAACGAGGAGATGAAGATGGAGGCTTAGTCCACAGCAGGAATAAGGCAAGGAATCATTAAGTTATCTCCAAGAATTCAAAGATTTTATCGTTTGATCACATCAAGACACGCTTAGGCTACTGAAACGTGGGTATGCTGTTAAGATTGGTGTTTAAAGAACCCATGTTAATGGTTCTACAATGGCCAGGAGGTTTGAACTACTGGTTTACGAAGAAAGGGAAATTGAATACAAGACTCATGTGCCTCCTCCCCTTTTTTCTATATGCAGGGCATAGATGTTACGGGGCCAATCTCGTCAAAAGCATCTAGCCGAAACCAATTTATCTTCGTGGTTGTTAATTACTTCACTGAAAGGGTGAAGGTCGCTTCATATGCCAAAGTTACAAAGTCAGCAGTTATCAAATTCAAATTCAAAAAAAAGAAAAAGAAAAAAGAGAGTGGCAATAAAGAATGCCAGAAAAAACGTGTTTAACATAATGGCACAAATTTACAGTCTATTCAAAGATCAGACACCATATCAGTGCAGCAAAGGTAGCCAAAAACCATTCAAAATTTTTGAAAAAAGGACTAATATTTGTAAAAGTTGGCATAGAGAAGTTACCATTTACCTTCTATATTTCCTGAACATCATTCATGATCTTCACCGGGGCAACGTCTTTCTCGTTGGTTCATAAAAGGGGAGCAATGGTTAGAAGTTAAGATTCCTTTTCTCCAGGTTGGATGAAGCAGAATGTCTACAGTACGCTTGATTGAAAGTATTCATGGTCGAATGTACCAAAAATGGATGATACGGGCATATGATAAAAATGTTCGCTCAAGAGTATTTCAGGAGGAGGACTTGGCATTAAGAAGGATTCTTCTTATCTAAAAGGACTCCAGAGGAAAAGTAAATGCCTTATACAGCAAAGGAGGCCTGTTTTGGGGAAACATGGATACTAACCAAGATGGATGGCAAGGACCTGCCCAATCCTGTGAGTTCAGATTTGATAAAAAAGGGTTTTCCAAAAAAAAATGAAAAAACACAAAAAAAAGGAAAGAAAGAAAAAGGAGTGGCCAAAGCGAAAACCCGCAAAGGGCGCTTTAGGATTAAAGGGGTTTGAGTTGAAAATTCGAGAAGGGTGGCTTAAATTTTGATCAAAAGTAGGGCATACATCAATCTTTCTATGCCTGAATTAACAAGGAAGAAGTATGTTGCGTCTTGGGACATCGACAAAGTACTCCGGATCCCCTAAACACATATTGAGCTTCAAATGGTCCTCAAGAAGTTTGAACAGAGAAGCTCAGGCTGCGATATCTGGGGCACCTAGTTTCTATTTTACCCATTTTTGTTATTTATGGTTATTTTATTCCTTTCAAAATACAATACCAATAAACTTCGTTCTTGATTGCATTTGCTAGCTTTGATTAACCTGTTTGTTTCGAGCTATGCTCCCAATCAATTTCCTTCTTTTCTATTGTTACAATCTCTTTCAAGTATTTTGCATTGAAATAATGATTAATGGACTAACAACACTTTCACAAAAGGAGTTTCGCATATTACTATGGGAACTTCTAAATAGTATAAGGACTAAAACAGGACTATTGCTTAAAACTCCTCAAGCGTAAGGGATAGAAATATTGGTAGAGGAAAAGTCTGAACTAAGGCTATCTATTCAGATTTTGTCAAAAATGGTAATTGAACAAAATGACAAGATATTACGTCAGTAATACCATCTTGACGAAAAAGGGGTAATGTTAACCCATGTGTAAATAGGGAATCATTCGCTAAAAAAATGACATTCTGTATCCGTACAAATGTCATGCATACACACTTGGTCATGACACCCAGAGAATGGAAAGGTGTAGTGGACCAAATCGTTTGAATAAGTTACAAATTCTATGCCCCTAATTCGTAGTGGGATAGATTGAAGATGATACAAATTTTATACCCTTGAGTCGCAATGAGATGGATTGAAGATGACACAGACCTTATACCCCCTGAAGTTGCAGAGAAGGGGTCTGAAGATGGTATAAGCCTTAAAGTCCTATAGGTATCATGGAATGGACCTTGAAGTTACATTGGGGCAAGTTATTTGAGCAAAATATGATTGTTTCTTTGAGTTTTTGGCAAAGGTACCAGCAGGGCAAGATAGTAGCGTAATACGTCAGCAATAAGACTCTGATGAATGACGAGCAATGACAACCCTAAGCATTAAAAAGGGATTATTTCATTTTACATTCATTCATCATCATTAGGAGCATTTCAATCATCGCATCCTGATCCTTATACATTTTTAACAAAGAATCATTATCATGACATTCTGCATTCATGCAAATATCCTCCATAATATCATTTAGTTAGGAGCATTAGATTCATTCCGATCATAGCATCCTAATCATTTGGCATAAACACAAGCATATAAAATTGAGTCTACAGGATATGTCCCCAGAGGATGGTGTAGCAACACTGGTGAAGCCACCATCCTATTGCCACTAACCAGCAATGGAATAGGTTGAAGACCATCCTATTGCCACTGACCAGCAGTGGAATAGGTTGAGGATTGTCCTATTGCCACTGACCAGTAGTGGAATAGGTTGAAAATTGTCCTATTGCCACTGACCAGCAGTGGAATAGGTTGAAGATTGTCCTATTGCCACTGACCAGCAATGGAATAGGTTGAAAACCATCTTATTGCCACTAACCAGCAGTGGAATAGGTTGAAGATTTTCCTATTGCCACTGACCAGCAGTGGAATAGGTTGAAGACCATCCTATTGCCACTGACCAGCAGTGGAATAGGTTGAAAACCATCCTATTGCCACTGACCAGTAGTGGAATAGGTTGAAGATTGTCCTATTTCCACTGACCAGCAGTGGAATAGGTTGAAAACCATCCTATTGCCACTAACCAGCAGTGGAATAAGTTGAAGATTGTCCTATTGCCACTGACCAGCAGTGGATTAGGTTGAAAACCATCCTATTGCCACTGACCAGCAGTGGAATAGGTTGAAGATTGTCCTATTGCCACTGATCAGCAGTGGAATAGGTTGAAGACCATCCTATTGCCACTGACCAACAGTGGAATAGGTTGAAAACCATTCTATGGCCACTGACCAGCAGTGGAATAGTTTGAAGATTGTCTTATTGCCACTGACCAGCAGTGGAATAGGTTGAAGACCATCCTATTGCCACTGACCGGCAGTGGAATAGGTTGAAGATTGTCCTGTTGCCACTGACTAGCAGTGGAATAGGTTGAAAACCATCCTATTGCCACTGACCAGCAGTGGAATAGGTTGAAAACCACCCTATTGCCACTGACTAGCAGTGGAATAGGTTGAAGATTGTCCTATTTCCACTGACCAGCAGTGGAGTAGGTTGAAAACCATCCTATTGCCACTGACCAGCAGTGAATAGGTTGAAAACCATCCTATTGCCATTGACCAGCAGTGGAATAGGTTAAAGATTGTCCTATTGCCACTGACCAGTAGTGGAATAGGTTGAATACCATCCTATTGCCACTAACTAGCAGTGGAATAGGTTGAAGATTGTCCTATTGCCACTAACTAGCAGTGGAATAGGTTGAATACCATCCTATTGCCACTAACTAGCAGTGGAATAGGTTGAGGACCATCCTATTGCCACTGACCAGCAGTGGAATAGGTTGAAAATTGTCCTATTGCCACTGACCAGTAGTGGAATAGGTTGAAGACCATCCTATTGCCACTGACCAGCAATGGAATAGGTTGAAGATCATCCTATTTCCTGACCAGCAGCGGAATAGGTTGAAGATTATAGATCTTGTCGCCCTAAACAGTAGTAGGGCAAGATCGAAGGAAAATCTTGGCTCCCTAACTAGTAGGGAACATGATTTAAAGCCATAGTCCTATTGCCCTGACCAGTAGTGGAATAGGTTGAAGATTGTAAATTTTGTCTCCCTAAACAGTAGGGAAACATGATTTAAGCCACAGTCCTATTGCCCTGACCAACAGTGGAATAGGTTGAAGATTGTAAATCCTGTCACCCTAAACAGTAGTGGGGCAAGATCGAAGGCAAATCTTGGCTCCCTAACCAGTAGGGAACATGATTTAAGCCACAGTCCTATTGCCCTGACCAGTAGTGGAATAGGTTGAAGATTGTAGATCTTGTCGCCCTAAACAGTAGTGGAACAAAGATCGAAGGCAAATCTTGTCTCCCTAAACAGTAGGGGAACATGATTTCAGCCACAACCCTAGCTCCCTAACCAGGAGTGGAATAGGCTAAAGATTACAAACTTTATCTCTCTGGAGATCACAATAGAGCAGATCGAAGCACCAATTCCTATACTCTTGAAGATACAGCGGAGCAGGAGCAAATTGAAGCTACAGACTTTATCTCTCTGAAGTAGCAGTGAAGTGTATCGAAGCAACAAGATGCAGTGGACTGGAATGAGGCTACACGAAGAATAGGAGCACCGAAGAATCAAGACTCAGCAGGACCGGGCAAAATTGAATCTTTTTAAGTCTTTGCTCTGTTTCCGTTACACGACAACGAGCAAAGAGGGGCAGCTGTAAGACCCATAATTTGCCCGGGGCCCATTAAAGTCCCAACCCAAAATCGAAGCCCATTTATAAAACCCAAAAACCCAGCAAACCTAAACTACCCAAACCAAACATAACCCGAACCCGAAAGCCCAATTACAAACCCACTAAAACCCAAAACTAATCAGCCCACTAAGACTAAACCCAATCAAAAAACAAACAAACCCTAGGTGCGCCGCACCTAGGGTCTTCAGCCTTCTGACGCCGCCCTTCTGACATCCACTTGCCCTGCACCGTGGTCTTGTCCACTACCCAGCACCGCCTTTGACCTGCAAACATTAAACGAGAAGAGACAGAAAGTAACAAAGTGTAAAGAAACAAAGGCTATAAAAGCCGATTAATTTCTTTGTAAAAGGGGGGATTTTTCGAATTCAAAAAAAAAATGAATATAGAAAAATAAAAAAAACAAGAATAAAATTTCCAAGGTTGATTTTCGTTTTTCCTTTCGACTTTATTACTATTACTGTTGATCCCTATCTATTTTTGTTTATTTTTTTAAAATTTTAAAAAAAAATTAAAAAGAAAAGAGCAAAGGAGAAAGAAAACGAACCTGGCCTTGCGCACCATCGGCCATCGTACGCGGTGGTGTTGCGATGGTCGACAGCAGGAACCCAATCGTCGGGCATGAAAGGATGAGAGGGAGAGAAGGCTGAAGGCTGCTGGTTTTCTGAAGGAAAATTTAGGGTTAAAAATCTGATTTTTTAGGAAATTTTGGGCCTTATATGCCCTTGATAAAACGGCGCCGTTTGGTTCAAAGGGAGACTGCGCCTATCCCTTCAAGGGGATATTTGCGCGATGACCCCTTTCCCTCTTCTACGCCTTTGATTTCAGCCCAATTTAGCATTTCTTCCTTTTTTAATTTTACCCTGTTATTTCTATTGCATTTTAATTTGGTCTGCGCTCAGGTCATTTGAACGCAGCGCATTAGTGGTTGGGTTATTCACCCCTTTGGTCCCTATGAGTTTACGCGCATGGCGTTGTGGTCCCTGTTCGCCTTTTCTTTGATTTATTGCAATTTTAGACCCCTGACTTTCATTCTGATTTCATTATAATCCTTGATTTGCTTAATAAATTTATTTATTCATTTGTTTTCCTTATAAATCATATTGTTATTATTATTTATATATTTATTATTATTATTACTATTATTTGTTTATTATTGCTATCTATTATTATTATTATCATTATTATTATAGTTACTATTATTATTAGATTGTTATTACTAAATTGATATTTAACATTGAATATTAATCTTTTTAAACTTTATTTACTTCTAATTTTCTTTTTATTTTATAATTATTATTATTTTCATTATGATTATTTTTATTCATTACTTATTATTTTTTATGCTTTCAAATATTAGATTACTTATTTTATTATTTTTATCACTACTATTATCATTATTATTATTATTAGTATTACTATTACGGTCACTATTATTTACTTATCATTATTCTATTATTACTATTCTTATTATTTTATTTTTCTCTTCTAATACCATTAATATTATTTTTTTATTAATTTATATTATTACTTTTACTATTTTTATTTTTATTATAACTTCTATCATATATTTCTATATATTTCTACTTATATTTCTATATATTTTTACTTATATACATTTCTATATATTTCTACTTATATGTATATATTAACATCACTTTTCATTATCGCTATTATCATTATTATTTTCCTTTTCTTCTCGTAAAACTTCCATTTTGCTTATAACCTTTTTATTTTTTATTTATTATTCTTTTAGCTTATTGGTTTTATTCGTTGTATTCTATTTTTGTTTTATTATTGTCATTTGTATTTAATGCATTTATTCTATATGCTTGCTAGCATCTTAATTCACTTCCTGCATTTTGTTATAATTATGCTGCATTTTCACTCGACACAAAATTGCGTTCTTTCCTAAAGGCAATATTCCGTATTTAAAAATTCGAGAGATCGTGCCCTAAAGTATTGGTTTTCGATTTTTCTCATTTAATCTAAATAACGGAATATCCTTTTAAATCGCAATAAGTTTTAAATAAATAAAAGCCTATTCTCGAGAATTTGAGATGTTGTGTCCTAACGTATTGGATGTGACATTTTGTTACCTCGGGAAAAGATTTCTTAAAATAAAGGCAATATTTTGTATTTGGAACTTTGAGAAATCGTGCCCTAACTTACTGGGTTCCGGTTTTTCATTTAACCCAAATAACCGAATATCCTTCTTAAGCTTAAATGCACGACTTTTTAAAGGTTAAAAGAAAAGCTGTAACACCCCACACCTGGCCTAAACGCTACGACCGAATCTGGTATGTTACAGGGTTAAGTGAAAACGATTTCCTGACTACTTTGGGCAAAACCATAGTTTTGAAAGCTTCCCGTTTAAGCGATGTTTTGAAAACTAAGATTTGTTAGCTTAGGAAGAATTCCAAGTTTTAGTTAATCAATTACTTACTATACTAGGCGCAATTTGAAAGAAAACGTTATTTTGTGAACTCGTATTTTTAAAACCTCATCGTTAAAATTTGTAACTAAGTAAACATAGCGTCGGGTATAAGTATTAAATAAAACCAAATATCAAATCAAAAAGGCCTTATTACAACAAAAATCCCCAATTTAAAATTAAATTAAAGCAGTAATAAGTTTACGCAAAGAAAAGACTTTATGGCCTCCACGAGTCCGCCTCGGCTCCCAAATCCACGATCTACTGATTACCTGAAAAGTTTAGAGAAAAGGGTGAGTCACAGAGACTCAGTGTGTAAAACCATCAAAACACATAAAACGGTCAACGGCCCACAATCTCGAATTTAGCTTATACATGACATCATATAACTACATGAATGCATCAAGCCCAGCCTAACCTAGTATTTTCCATCCTCTACACGCCATCCCGTACCAACCATCACAGCGTGGGGATTTCTACAATCAACCCTCCATCCGCTACACGCCGTCTTGGCAGTCATGCTGCAAGTTATAATACCGATCACTATGTGACCTTAAAATCCTCTGTGGCTTAGCCACCGATCACCATGTGACCTCATAAATCATTTGTGGCAGAGCCACCGATCACTATGTGACCTTAAAAATCAATGTGGCAGAGTCACCGATCACTACGTGACCTTATCACTTCCCCTTTTATCATCATTCTCATATCCCATGCACTCCATATATGTCATAACGAATGTAACATGCTAATAACAAGGCAATAAATTATCACACATCCAACCTCATATTAAGTCATTACAGACACGTGCCTGGCACTACCTGCCTTACCCACAAGGGTATTTCGACTGTATACACAGCCTTCTCTGGCTTTTCAGCCCATACAATTAATAATACAGTTAAAATAAAGTGTGTTAGGGTTTACACACATGGTAACACGCAAAATAACACTCTCTACGTCGACACTATCGATAGCAGAAACGACTGCTACCTGCCTACGACTCTGTTCTGAAGCCGATCCACAACCCGGTGGCCAATCTCGGACTGCTGACCCGCACGTTTCTTAAACTTAGGGGCTGGGTTCACGGGTCCAACCCCCTCCTTTGCCTGATCGATATTGGATTCCATCAAAAGATCTTGTCAGATGATGCTATAAGGAATTATGGTTGTTTAACAACAACACAGGGTCAAGATAACGAATACGATAAGCGAACCTAAACAAAAATCTAAAGAGAACACCCCTTACCTTAAAATCCCGAAAAGAGAGATAGAGCTCAGAGATTAACGGTTTTTGACTTGAGATTTAGATGATTTACTTTACTTCGATTCCCGAAATAGGCGCCCCAAAAAGAACACAAGAGAATAAGAAGAAACATAAGTCCAATCGATGGCCTCACCAAGCCAATTAGCCATTCGACTTTGGCTTCCAGAAACTGAATGGGGAATAAAGAAATAGAAGAAATAGCCACATACCTTAACATCGGAGATTCAATCGCACCTAAGAGAATTCGGCACTAGCACGGCAAAAGAGAAGATTCGACAATGACTATAGTGGAAGAGAACAAGATGAAAGAGCCGAAAATAAAAATAAAAGAACTTCAAATGGAGGCTTAGGAGTTTCGGCTTTTAGCAAAGAAATGGAGAAGAGAATCGGAGTTTTGGGGTTTCAGGTTCTGAGACAGAACAAATAAAGAAGAGAAAAGATGGGAAACACGTTTCGGCTTTGCAAGGAAGCGAAAGGAATTCGACTAGTAAGGAAAAATGAGAAGAAGAAAAGTGGAGAACCCTAAGCTGATAGATGAGAAAAGAAGTGAAAAGAATAGGATTTGAAGCTACAAAATTCGACACCTATACTCCCAAAGCTGAAAATGCACAAAAGAAATCTATAGGGTCCTATGGCCTAAGCAAATTTCGGCACACCCCAACACAACTCAAAAACCGATTCCCCCCTCTACCAAGTGTTTGAATTTTGGCCAACACCAAGATCACATGCCCATCCCTTTCTTTTCTCCTCAATTTCCTTCTGACCACCCGTTTGAATTATTTTGAATGCTTCAAACTCCACCTTTTCCTCTCAGCCACTCATTCAAGTTATTTGACTCAGTCCACTCTCCCATCCTGAAGTGTCCCAACCGAATTCTGCCTCTGCTCTCCTTGACGCCAAAAAGAACTCCCAAAATGAGCTCCATGCGACTTGAACCTGCTCCCTCTCTGCTCCCTTATGGCGTCACCTTGCCACTTTACCAACACCTTACTTGTGTCAACCAAACACCAACATTACCCTTAGGTCCTATCCCAGCTAGCTCTTCCACCAAAGTACCTAAAAAGAAATTTTTTCCCCAGGGCTCCGGCTTATCCCCGGGCCCTTCCTAGACCCCCATACTTCCTAAACTAGCACATTAAACAAAGCATACACACAAAACACATCAAATGCATAGCCCCTAAATCAGGATATTACAGTTCTACCCCCTTAAGAAAATTTCGACCCCGAAATTACCTGGTCTGAAGAGATGAGGGTATTGCTGTCGCATCGCTTCCTCTGGTTCCCACTTAGCTTCCTCAAAACCGTGATTACGCCACAAAATCTTAACTAACGGAACTGACTTCTTGCGTAACACTTTGACATCAAGATCCAAAATTCGAACTGGTTCCTCTTCAAAGGATAGATCAGACTTTACTTCGATTTCTTCCACTGGCACAACGTGAGTTGGATCCGAATGATAGCGTCTTAGCATCGAAACATGGAACACATCATGAATCTGACTTAACTCTGCAGGTAACTCGAGTTGATAAGCTACTGGTCCCACACGCTTCATCACACGATAAGGCCCAATAAACCTGGGGCTTAGCTTACCCTTCTGTCCAAACCTTAGCACTTTCTTCCACGGTGAAACATTTAAGAACACCCGGTCACCTACCTCAAATTCTATATCCTTACGCTTTAGATTAGCACAGGATTTCTGCCTGTCCAGCACTTCCTTTAAACGAGTCCTAATTAACTTAATCTTATCTTCCGTTTCCGAAACCAATTCTGGGCCCAACAACTGACGCTCGCCCAACTCCGTCCAACACGTAGGAGTACGACACTTTCGACCATATAATGCTTCATACGGTGCCATCTGAATACTCGATTGGTAGCTATTGTTATACGCGAATTCCGCTAACGGTAGAAATTCTTCCCAACTACCTTTGAAGTCCAAGACACAGCCCCTCAACATATCCTCTAGGATCTGAATTACCCTCTCTGATTGTCCATCAGACTGTGGATGAAACGCTGTACTAAAATCTAACTTTTTCCCTAATGCTTGATGCAATGCCTTCCAAAATCTTGACCTGAACCTCGGGTCTCTATCTGAGATGATAGACACTGGTACTCCATGCAACCTTACGATCTCTGTTACATACAACTTAGCTAATTTTTGAAGAGAGTAGTCAACACGAACTTATGAAATGAGCAGACTTCGTCAATCGGTCAACAATTACCCATACCGAATCCTTTTTAGTAGGCGAAAGGGGTAGCCCACTAACAAAATCCATCGTGATCCTCTCCCACTTCCATTGCGGAATCTTTAACAGCTGCAACAAACCTGAAGGCAACTGGTGCTCTACTTTTACCTGCTGGCATGTCAAACACTTACTCACAAATTCCATTTCTTCTAGCTTCAGACCCGGCCACCAAAACTGTTCCCGCAATTCTTTATACATCTTACTCCCGCCAGGGTGCATAGCATATGGGCTACTATGCGCTTCCTGAAGTATCAACTGTCTTAACTCAACATCCTGTGGCATGCAAACCTTCTTATGGAAACACAGAGCCCTATCACTATTTAGACTATAATCCTCTACCCCATCATTCTGTACTTGAAGTAGTCGAGAACTCAAGGCATCATCCAACAACTGCTTCTCTTTAATCTGACTAGTCCAGGAAGGTTCACTTGAAGCTCAGCTAATAGACTTCCATCATCGTACAAGCTGAGATGAGTAAACATTGCTCTCAAATCAGAGATCACCTTACGACTTAATGCATCTGCCACCACGTTAGCTTTACCCGGATGGTACTCAATCGAGCAATCGTAATCCTTCAATAGCTCAGTCCACCGCCGCTGCCTCAAATTCAATTCCTTCTGGGTAAGGAGATACTTTAGACTCTTATGATTTGTATAAATAACAGACTTCTCGCCATACAAATAATGCCTCTAACTTTTCAAAGCAAACACTACTACCGCCAACTCCAAATCATTCGTGGGATAGGTTAACTCGTGCTGTCTTAACTACCGAGACACATACGCAACAACCTTTCCATCTTGCATTAACACACATCCTAATCCCGTGTGCGAAGCATCATAGTAAACCACGGACTCCTTCCCAGCCTTCGGCTGAATCAACACCGTAGCCTCCGTCAAGATCCTCTTTAGCCTTTCAAAACTCTCCTGTTGTTTATCAGACCAAACAAACGAAACCCCTTTTCGTAGCAACTTGGTCAATGGTGCCGTAATCAAAGAAAACCCTTCCACGAATCTTCGGTAATATCCAGCAAGACCAAGAAAACTTCTGATTTCTACCACAGACTTAGGCGGTTTTCAATCCAAGACAGCTTCAATTTTCCGAGGATCAACTCTAATCCCTTCTGCCGACACAACATGGCCTAAAAAAGTAACTTCGCTTAGCCAAAATTCGCACTTACTGAATTTGGCGAACAATTGCATCTCCCTCAAAATTTGCAAAACCACACGAAGATATGAATCGTGCTCCTCCTCTGACTTTGAATAAACCAGAATATCGTCAATAAATACTACGATGAACCGGTCTAGATAGGGTTGAAAAACTCGGTTCATCATGTCCATAAACGCTGCTGGTGCATTGGTTAACCCAAACGACATCACCAAAAATTCGTAATGTCCATAACGAGTACAAAACGTCGTCTTATGAATATCCACTTCCTTAACCTTGAGTTGATGATACCCTGACCTCAAATCTATCTTTGAGAAGACTGAAGCCCCCTTCAACTGATCGAATAAGTCGTCAATCCGTGGCAACGGGTATTTGTTCTTGATTGTCAACCTATTCAACTGACGGTAATCAATGCACATACGCATTGATCCATCCTTCTTCTTAATGAATAGCACCGGCGCTCCCCATGGTGACACACTCGGTCGGATAAAACCTCGATCCAAAAGTTCCTGAATCTGGGCCTTCAGTTCCACTAACTCCTTTGGCGCCATTTTGTAAGGAGCGATCGATACAGGCGCTGTCTCTGGAAGAAGATCAATTCCGAATTCCACCTCGCGATCCGAGGGTAGTCTTGGAAGCTCTTCTGGGAAAATATCAAGAAACTCCTTCACTGTCCTAACATCCCCCACCGACAATTTCTTAACCTCCAAAGCACAAACCAAGGCTATGAATGCTTCACACCCTTTCCACATCATTCTTTCAGCCTTTAAGGCGGACAGTACGTCAGACAAATAGTTCCTCCTTTCTCCTATTACCACCACCTCCTCGTCCTCAGGAGTTCGGATCACCATACGCTTAGCAGCACAATCCAGATTTGCTCGATATTTTACTAACCAGTCCATCCCTAAGATCAAATCGAATTCCCTGAACGGCAGTTCCATCAGATCAGCTAGAAAAACCACCCCTTGAACTTCTAAAGGTACATCCTTATAGAGTCTGTTCACCACTACTGATTGTCCTAACGGGCTAATTATGGCCCTCTCCCTAGAAGCAATCTCAGAGTCTATGCTTAAAGTTCCAGATACCACATTAGCAATATAAGAATGTGTCGATCCAATGTCAATCAATGCAGAAAAAGGCAATCCAAAGATTAAGAACGTACCGGTTATGACGCCTGGCGCATCACGCTCCTCTCTGAGTCTAGCTGCATAGACCAACCTCGGCTGTCTAGCATCGGTGTTTCCTGCACCTCTGCCTGGCGTTTTGCGCCCCCGACCAAAACCATTACCTCCTCTGGCCTGACCACGACCTCTCTGCGGTTGTTGACCTCCTCTACCCGGCTGAGTATAACCCTGGCTCCCTGGCCTTGCACCGTCCCGCTCCTGTGGACAGTCTCTAATCTGATGATCAGCAGATCCACACCTGAAACATCTTCTACTACTTGTCCAACACTCTTTCAAATGGAATTTTCCACACCGAGCACACCTTTGAGGCTGCCTATCAGCAACAGATCTCACAACCCGACCTGGCCCATCCATCCTAGGTCTTTTCTGAAAACGCCCAGCTGACTCTGACGATCTAAAATTCCTTTTATTACCATTTCTATCTCTATCCCTATTTTGCTTTTCTGACCGCTTCACTTCCTCGGCTATCTTAGCCTTTTCCACTAAAACAGCGAATTCCCTTTCTCGCTGTGCGGCTATCAACACACGCAGATCATCCCTCAGACCATCTTCAAACCGAACACAACGCTCATGGTCTGTGGCCACTATTCCCCGAGCATAACGACTAAGGCGTAAGAATTTCGCCTCATACTCAGCTACCGATTTACTTCCCTAAACCAGATTCAGAAATGCCCTGCGCTGTGCATCCACATAACTCGATCCGATGTACTTACTCTGAAATGCCGACTTGAAGAAATCCCAGGTGATACGGTCAGCCACTGTACCATCCCTGATCGTAAGCCACCACTGATACGCTTCGTCCCTAAGGAGAGATACAACCCCTTTCAACTTTTCCTCTTCTGTGAAGTCAAAATCATCCATTATACGCTCAACCGCCTCCAACCAATACTCAACTGCATTAGGAGCTACCCCAGAAATACCCCTAAACATTTCTGCTCCATTAGCTCGAAGTCGTTCCGACACAGATTTCCGAGCTCCTGTACCAACGCCTGCCCCAGCAACTCTCTCTAGAACCCGCAACATCGCCTGAGACACCGCATCATCTCCGGTCGTCTGGTCCTGAAATTCTACTTTCGCAGCTGGTGGCATTGGCATCTCATTTCCCGACCCATGACCAAATCCCACTGGTTCCGATACAGTAATCCTGCCTCTACCACGACCACGCACACCACGTCCACGCCCCCTAGTGCTCATGACTAACGTTTGCAATTTAATCTGATTAAAAGTTTTATGAGTTAGTATTTCTTTCACTGTTTAACATCGAGTACTTTTATGGATAATAGTCTTAGAGAGTAGTTTTCGCAAAACACATCAAAAAGTTTCAGTCTCTAAAGTTTGGGTCTCTTAGAGCTAACAAATACTCATTCATGCTATCAATCATTTCAGGCATATATCACCGGATAGTTTAAAACACTTACCTGGGTGGATCGGGTGCCGACGGACTCAGATGCCATGTTTTAGACAGAGTGTTTTCTCTCAATCATTATTTAAACCATCATTCTAAAATATTATCAAACCCATTTCACGGCCTGAGTTTTGCAACCTAGGCTCTGATACCAAAATTGTAACACCCCAAACCCGGCCTAAACGCTACGACCGAATCTGGTATGTTACAGGGTTAAGTGAAAACGATTTCCTGACTACTTTGGGCAAAACCATAGTTTTGAAAGCTTCCCGGTTAAGCGATGTTTTGAAAACTAAGATTTGTTAGCTTAGGAAGAATTCCAAATTTTAGTTAATCAATTACTTACTATACTAGGCGCAATTTGAAAGAAAACGTTATTTTGTGAACTCGTATTTTTAAAACCTCATCGTTAAAATTTGTAACTAAGTAAACATAGCGTCGGGTATAAGTATTAAATAAAACCAAATATCAAATCAAAAAGGCCTTATTACAACAAAAATCCCCAATTTAAAATTAAATTAAAGCAGTAATAAGTTTACGAAAAGAAAAGACTTTATGGCCTCCACGAGTCCGCCTCGGCTCCCAAATCCACGATCTACTGATTACCTGAAAAGTTTAGAGAAAAGTGTGAGTCACAGAGACTCAGTATGTAAAACCATCAAACACATAAAACAGTCAACGACCCACAATCTCGAATTTAGCTCATACATGACATCATATAACTACATGAATGCATCAAGCCCAGCTCAACCTAGTATTTTCCATCCTCTACACGCCATCCCGTACCAACCACTACAGCGTGGGGATTTCTACAATCAACCCTCCATCCGCTACACGCCGTCTTGACAGTCATGCTACTAGTTATAATACCGATCACTATGTGACCTTGAAATCCACTGTGGCTTAGCCACCGATCACAATGTGACCTCATAAATTATTTGTGGCAGAGCCACCGATCACTATGTGACCTTAAAAATCAATATGGCAGAGTCACCGATCACTACGTGACCTTATCACTTCCCCTTTTATCATCATTCCCATATCCCATGCACTCCATATATGTCATAATGAATGTAACATGCTAATAACAAGGCAATAGATTATCACATACATCCAACCTCATATTAAGTCATTACAGACACGTACCTGGCACTCCCTGCCTTACCCACAAGGGTATTTCGACTGTATACACAGTCTTCTCCAGCTTTTCAGCCCATACAATTAATAATACAGTTAAAATAAAGTGTGTTAGGGTTTACACACCTGGTAACACGCAAAATAACACTCTCTACGTCGAAACTATCGATAGCAGAAACGACTGCTATCTGCCTACGACTCTGTTCTGAAGCCGGTCCACAACTCGGTGGCCAATCTCGGACTGCTGACACCGCACATTTCTTAAACTTAGGGGCTGGGTTCACGAGTCCAACCCCCTCCTTTGCCTGATTGGTATTGGATTCCATCAAAAGATCTTGTCAGATGATGCTATAAGGAATTATGGTTGTTTAACAACAACAGAGGGTTAAGATAACGAATACGATAAGCGAACCTAAACAAAAATCTAAAGAGAACACCCCTTACCTTAAAATCCTGAAAAGAGAGATAGAGCTCAGAGATTAACGATTTTCGACTTGAGATTCAGATGATTTGCTTTACTTCGATTCCTGAAATAGATGCCTCAAAGAGAACACAAGAGAATAAGAAGAAACATAAGTCCAACCGGTGGCCTCACCAAGCCAATTAGCCATTCAGCTTTGGCTTCTAGAAACTGAATGGGGAATAAAGAAATAGAAGAAATCACCACATACCTTAACACCGAAGATTCAATCGCACCTAAGAGAATTCGGCACTAGCACGGCAGAAGAGAAGATTCAGCAATGACTATAGTAGAAGAGAACAAGATGAAAGAGCCGAAAATAAAAATAAAAGAACTTCAAATGGAGGCTTAGGAGTTTCGGCTTTTAGCAAAGAAATGGAGAAGAGAATGGGAGTTTTGGGGTTTCGGCTTCCGAGACAGAACAAATAAAGAAGAGAAAATATGGGAAACAGGTTTCAACTTTGCAAGGAAGGGAAAGTAATTCGACTAGTAAGGAAAAATGAGAAGAAGAAAAGTGGAAAACCCTATGCTGATAGATGAGAAAAGAATTGAAAAGAATAGGATTTGAAGCTACAAAATTTGGCACCTATACTCCCAAAGCCGAAAATGCACAAAAGAAATCTACAGGGTCCTATGGCCTAAGTGAATTTCGGCACACCCCAACACAACCCAAAAACAGATTCCCCCCTCTACCAAGTGTTTGAAATTCGGCCAACACCAAGATCACATGCCCATCCCTTTCTTTTCTCCTCAATTTCCTCCTGATCACTTGTTTGCATTATTTTGAATGCTTCAAACTCCACCTTTTCCTCTCAGCCACTCATTCAAGTTATTTGACTCAGTCCACTCTCCTATCCTGAAGTGTCCCAGCTGAATTCTGCCTCTGCTCTCATTGACGCCAAAAAGAACTCCCAAAATGAGCTCCATGCGACTTGAACCTGATCCCTCTCTGCTCCCTTGTGGCGTCACCTTGCCACTTTACCAACACCTTACTTGTGTCAACCAAACACCAACATTATCCCTTAGGTCATATCCCAGCTAGCTCTTCCACCAAAGTGCCTAAAAAGAAAAATTTTCCCCAGGGCTCCGGCTTATCCCCGGGCTCTTCCTAGACCCCCATACTCCCTAAACTAGCACATTAAACAAAGCATACACACAAAACACATCAAATGCATAGCCCCTAAATCAGGATATTACTCAAGCTTAGTTTCGGGAATTTGAAATGTCGTACCCTAACTCACCGGGCGTGACATTTTATTTCTTTAAAATATAGGGTCTCATCATTCATTTTTTATTCAAGTTTTCTTTAACAAAAAGGATCGTATTTTCGAATCTTTTCAAATTTTCGACATTAAGATGTTAATTAATCAATTAGGTACCAATTTTGGGCGTATCGAGGGTGCTAACCCTTCCTCGTGCATAACCGACTCCCGAACCTGTTTTTCTGAGTTTCATAGACCAAAATCGCAGTTTTGATAAATTGAACTGTTTATTAAAAACAATCGTTTTACGAGGTGACCCGATCACACCTCAACAAAAAGGATTGGTGGCGACTCCTGTTTTATTCTTGTTTTTTATTTTCAAAACCAAAGTCGAGCCCCGTTTTTTTCAAAAAAATGGTTTCGACATGGTACATGTGTTATTTTTTGCTCCAATGTGGTACTTGTATTTGAAAAGGTTATATATATTTCAGTAACTAAGGTAACAATGTTAACTTTTTAATGTTTAATTCAGGTTTAGGGGTTTTATTTAATGAAATTTAACTCTTAATATTATTAGGTATTATTTTCCATCATTTTATAAATATTATTAGGTATTATTTTTCATCATTTTGTAAATAGAATAAATTATTGGTAATTGTGAATATGTTTAATTTTACCTTTAATTTGTTAAATACAATTAGATGTATATGATTTAATTTGGGTTTTAGGATCGATATGTGATCATGTCTCAACGTACTTACATCGAGCAGAAAAAATTACAAATAAATAGATATGAAGTGCGATGTTCTGCAAGTGTCACAAGTCTAGTTGTAATATTTATTGTGTCACATCAGAACACAAAGTATTCTGAGGATCAAACCCAAGAGAGAAAGGATGAGTAAATTGAAAAGAACAACTAAGCATGCAAGGGAAAGTTTAATTAGCTACTCTGATGACATGTTATTACGACAAACCAAAAAAAAAGATTTATGAAATTCCTAAATAACAAGGACTAAAATGCAATTTATTCAATTTAACAATTAAAACAGTCAAGCAACAATATTAGTTTATTAATATCCATGCTAGTAGTTCCCTTAGAGTTGTCAAATTTAAATTGTTTCAATTGATTCAATTAAGTCTAAATTTTACAATTTAGTCCTAAAATTCACCGCTTTACATTTCAATCAATCAACTGCTCACGTGATTAGTCCACACCTGATGTAAAATCAATACAACCAATCAATTTCATGCTAAAAACAATGAAGAAAATAACTGAAATTAAAAGAGGTTAGAAATGCTCAATGTCTTTTGTCGAAATCCTTTAATTGATGAAGTAAAAGTGTTCCAATTCACCAATAATGGAAAGCCTGAATGTTGAATTGTAGAATTAGGTAAAGTAGAAACGAAAATTTTAAGAAAATACCTAGAGTACAGAAAGGTCATTGTAGTTTTCTAAGAGAAAAATAAAATTTCTTTAGAAAAATTAAAACCTTAAACTAAGAATTAACCTAAAAACTTTTTAACTCCCTCAAATGACTTATAAAGTAGTACTTATATTCTAACTAAACTTAACCTAACAATGACATTTTTTTCCATCCATTATAAACTCATTTAAGGCAAGGTTGACCAAAGTGACTATAGATTACCCTTTAATGTTAGGCTCGATGTCGTGACCCACAAGTTGATGTCACAACCTAAAATAACAATGTTAGGCTCGATGTCGTGACCCACAAGTTGATGTCACAACATCAACAATAATCTAGTCCATCGACCACTTCGATGTCGTGACCATGGAGGTTGATGTCACAACCTAGCACTCAGTCTTGCTCGATTCTTTAACTTTAGGGACTGTGGTTGGTGTCGTGACTTCAATAGGTCGATGTCATGACTTTGAAGGCTAGTGTTGTGACATGCACTCCTTGGTGTCGCGACCTTGATAACAATTCACTCGGGGTTGCAAAACTATGAAAGCCAACTCCTTAATCGATGGGAATTTCATCAATGTTGCGACATGGACAAGCAATATCGTGGCCTTGGCTCTAGTTTAGGCATATTCCCTCACTTCCTCATCAACTAAGTACTTGAAATCATCTTTACACATTGGTTAAGTCCATAATGGCATGCAATTGCCATTTTATTCATAAAAACATAAAATTATGTAAAAACTAAATCTAAAAGTAAAATATACTTAAATGTGAAAAAAAACATTAAAAGACTTTATGAATTACCCGAGAATAAGTTTTTTAAGTGAGTAAAAGCTTAATTTTTCTTATCAAAATATGACACATCAAACTCTCCCTCATTTAAGTCATTGTTTGTCCTCAAGTAAACACAAAAGACACCAAACATGTAAAAGATCACTCTTAAGCAATAGTGATATATATTATGCATGGTAAACAAGTATTAATAGCGTATGAAACTCTTCTAACATACAACTTAAGAGTGATGCTTAGGCAATTCATAAACTCCTAAAGTAGACTTAGTTCAATAAGTTAAATAAAAAATTAAATATAGAGGCAATTATGCAATAATACAATCACTCATGTTATCCTATCAAAATAATACAAAGGTAAGAATTCAATTCATTCACCATCATACATATATATACAACTCATAAATTCATTCACAAAAATGTTCAAGTTACATAGGACTTCTAGGCTTGTAACGTTTTGAGGCTTTAGAACGATTAGATTTCAAAGAAAAGATAGCTTCAAAATGACTCAAGCACTAGGAATGGTGTAGCATGATAACTCTTGAAAAGAGTTATATTTCAGGCCTCTAGACTTGGTTAATTGTTTGTACTTAAGAAAATTTAGTTGCATTTTAGGAAATTATATTAGTATTTTTATAACATTGCATCATGAAGCTTGGACTATGCTTTCAATGTCACTATATGTTACTTTTACTTGTGGGAGGAAAGGAATTACGTGTTGTTTATAGTAGGTGCAAAAAGGAGGAAAAGAAGTGAAGGAGTGAAGTTTTGTCATGACAAAAGGTTGGATAGATTGCCAGCACAAATGCCATGGCAATTCCAGGAAGATGCTGACTTAGCTGTCAATCTGTGCCACTCTTAGCCAGCTGTACTTGTACTAGAAATATCCACCTGAAAAAGAGAGAGAAAAGAATGTGTACTGAAAAGGGGACCTACCTTATAAAAAGAAGGAAGAAAAAGAAAGGAAGGAGGCTATTTTTCCTCTCACACAATTTCTCATGGGAGATCCAGAGACACAAGAAAAGAGGGTAGCAGCTAAGGAACAGAGCAGTAACATAAGGAAGAAGGAGAAGCATTCAACCATGGGCTTCGCTAGATATTGCAGCACTAGAGTTGATGGCCGGATTGGTGAAAGCTTCCTAAAGTTCTTCCTTCATTATCTTAGTTGATTTCTGTGAATTTTAACTGTGGAAATATGTTGTTGAATGATACATTCATTTTGGATATTAATTTCCAACTCATGAGCTAATCTCATCGGGTTGGGATTACTGTATGAATCTTTAGTCCCTTTAATGACCAAGGCATTATCCTAATTAGATTTACTATTTCATTTGATTTGCGCTATTTTAAAATGTATGCATGCCGTCTCTAGACATAGATAAATGTATGGTATGTCCATAAACTTGATTTAATTCTGAAAAGGTTAGATGAATTGGATTGTGATCGAATGATACAAGCGAGTATTCGATAGAATACTCGTAGCACTTTAGACATATAGCTACACTCTGTACAGAGAAAGGAAGAAATAGTGCTGGGTATCCTTCTTAAAGCTTGTAGACATGCAAAGCCTTAGGTAGGGTAGCTTGAAGTTTGACTCTCGAAAGAAGTAGACTACCTTAGATATAATCTGAATGATAGATTGGTTAAGATTTTTCCATGACATTATTGTGTTATAAGGAAAGAATCTTTGTAATCCCAACCTTCCCATTCAACAACGTAGATCTTCTCAAATTTTTCACCGTATCTTTGCCATAGCATTTTAAGTTAGTTATTTGATTTTAATATTACATACGTGATTATTCTTTTACAAATTGTCAATCTGTTTTGCCACAGCCTGATTCATATAGTTTATAGTAATAGCTTAACCGAATTAATCCTATCTGATCCCTGAGGAGACTATCTTACTTACTACTTTATTACTTGAATCGACGTGTACACTTGCACATTTGCATATTATATTCACACGTGACAAGTTTTTGGCGCCATTGCCAGGGATCGACAATTTGGTGAAATTTGGTTTTGTTATTTTGCTTAGTTCCATTAGTTTTATTTAACTTAGTTGTATTTAAGTTTTACAGGTTTGCCGTCAATGTATGAGAAGAGGCATTCCTGCTAACAAATAATATCCTTTTGACTTAGAGATCGAAAGAAATTTTCGAAGAAGAAGAAAAGAACTGTGAAATATGGCTAGGGAAGGGAATGAACCTGGCCTGAATGATCATGGTCTCAATGACAATCCAAATGGTCAGGGTGTTAATCCTCCTATTTGTCGTGTGATAGATGATCGAGATAGGCCACCAATTTTAGAGGATTTGAATCCAGGAATAGTCAGAATGCATATACAAGGTCAGTAGTTTGAGTTGAAATCAATAATGTTTTAGATGTTACAAACGGTAAGATAGTTTAGTGGATTGCCTATTGAAGATCCACATTGCACTTAAGACTTTTCTTAGAAGTCTGTGACTCATTCAGGAAACAGGGTGTTCTTGAAGATGCCCTACGACTTAAACTGTTTCCAAATTTATTAAGAGATTGTACCAAAGCATGGTTGAATGCTTTGCCTGTAACACCCCTCGCTCGCATTCACTGTTAGAATAGGGTTACGAGGTATTACCGATCAATACACGTCATTGATCATACATAACTCATACATTTAGGCATTCATATTTAAATACCAATCATCACAATCACTTTGTCCCTTATAGGGGCCTACAAGGCCATAAACATGCTTTAGAAGTGGTTCGGGACTAAACTGATAACATACAAAATTCTTGGAAAACTTAGAAAATTTTCAATCATTCAGGGGTCATGTAACAACCCGATTTAGACCTTAGTCAGAACAGTAGTTTTGGGACCACAAATCCGAGTAAAAAATTATTTTAATATTATTCTCCATGCTTAAAGTATGTGAATTGATATGTGTGAAATTTTTGTATGAAAATTTCATCGTTTGAGTGCCGATTTGTGAAAAAGGACTTAATTGCATAAAATGCAAAAGTGGAAATCTAATTGTTAAAGCACTAAATTGCTATGTTCTATTAATTGTGAAGCCCTTAAAATGAAATTTGGCCATTATAAATTGAGTGGACGGCATTAGGCTTTTAATATATAGTTTTTATATTATTTTATAATGGTTAAAATGGTAAATTATGTGTTAAATTATAAATAAATAAAACAAAACATTAAAAAGCCAAGCATTATCATCTTTTTGTTGGCCGAATGTGAGAAAAATAACACCATTTTTGAAGCTTTAAGTTTCGACACCTAGGAAGCTTAATTCGGGTATGTTCTTTGTTCAGTTTTTTGATAATTTTTACGTTTTTGAGATCGTTGCTTCGAATACTCGTAGACCCATGTCTTAATATTGAATTTAATGAAGAATTTGAGATTTGCCATTGATGATAGCTTGATGTTTTTTTTTTGTGGTTTGATGATGAATTATAAATTTTTGTTGATAGATTATTATGTTTAATTAAGTGATTTTTGATAAAAATGTGTATTACGGACTAAATTGAGAAATTTGTAAATTGAGGGGTCAAAATGTGAAATAAATGAAATTAATGGGCTGCTAGGGACCTAAGCTAAATTCGGCCTAACATGGGTTTGATGAGATTTTGTGTATTTTGTGTTATTTTGAAATAAGGACTAAATTGTGAAAATGTGAAATGTTAGGGGCTAAAATGCAAAATGCCCAAATTATGTGTTCTTGGATGAAATTGAATAAAATTTTGAATAAGTAAGTTAATTTTGATATTAATTAGATTGGCAAAAGCGGAATTCGGATCTAGATCGAGGGAAAATCAAAGTATTAGATTAGTCGACTTAATTTGTCGTTACTGCGAACGAGGTAAGTTCGTATTTTATTAAACATTACAAAATCATGTTATAAATGCATATAATTTGTATGGTTGAATTCAATGCCAATTGGTAATGCAAATGCATGTAATTTGAATAAGTTATATATATGTTATTATGATATTGAATTGTTCGGGAAGCAGAATATATGAATACGAGAAAGTTCCGATAAAGTGACGACGCCTGAAAAGCCCCGTTCGAATCCTAGGAATAGTAGAGGATACATGTGTCATGACATAGGATTCCGAGCTATGATTTTGTGTAAGACTACGTCTGGGACGTTGGCAACGATTTGAGATATCGTGTAAGACGGTGTCTGGGACACTGGCATCGATTAGAGATTACGTGTAAGACCATGTCTGGGACATCGGCATCGTATATGATTTCATGTAAGACCCTGTCTGGGACAGTGGCATCGATATTTGATTACATGTAAGGCCACGTCTGGGACATTGGCTTTGTACGAGCTATCCGAGTATCCTTATTGATTTCGAACAGTTCAACGGGCGTTCTGAGAAGTAAGTGATTAAGTGAATGACATTCCAACTTAGGTATATTGGAATATATACAATATTTGATAATGAAAGGGAAGTATATATGTGCAAAGTGTAACACCCCTTACCCATATTCGACGCCAAAACAGGGTACGAGGCGTTACCTATATTAAACACAAGCATACCCACAATTTCGAATAATAAAAGTCCGTTCAAATTTAAAACTTTTCAAACTTCCTCTTAACATACTTAATATGGGCCTACGAGGCCGAAAACACGTCTTAGAAACGTTTCCAGATCAAATCGGGTTCTTTGAAAAACCTTGGAAAATGTCATTAGAAACAGGGGCACACGCCCGTGTGGAAAGGTGACATGCCAGTGTGACTTGATAACATGGCCATGTTGACAGACCGTGTGACTCACACGGCCTAAACACACAGGGACACACCCGTGTGGATTTAATTCTCAATCCAAACTTACAGGGGTTTTCACATGGCCTGACACACGCCCGTGTCCAAGGCCCGTGTCCCTCACACGGCCATGACACGCTTGTGTCATGGCCCGTGTCCTTAGACCGTGTGGCGAATTAAATTCCTAATTTCAGGTGCAGACTTCACACGGCCTGGGCACACACCCATGTCCTATGGTCGTGTCTTCCACACGGTTGAGACACACGGCCATGTCTCATCCCGTGTGGTTACTACTGGGCATTTTGTTTTTCCAACTTAGGATGCAGGGGGGCACATGGCCAAACCACACGCCCATGGGGCAGACCGTGTGTCACACACGGCTTAGACACACGCCCGTGTGTCTACCCGTGTGAACAAGGACAAGGTTATTTACCAAGCCCTTTCTGCCACCCCTCTTCCACCATCATAAGCCACATCAAGCAACCTATTTATTCATGTATAACTATACCATTTACTCAACCATGCAATTTGCACATTCATGAAAAACATCATCAATTCATATATTAATAAGAAATAGCCATCAACTATGGCAGTATACAAAAGAAATCATCTTTAAATAAGCCAACACATTTGGCCAAAACAATATGACATTCAATAAAAGACTAAGTCCCTATACATGCCATACTCAAAATGCTAAATCTAACTATACCAAAATGTGTGGATAGTGTGGATGATCCTCCGACGGTCTTCGTATCCCGAGCTGGCTCTTTGACACTATAAAATAAGGGAAAAGAGAAAGGAGTAAGCTTTAAGCTTAGTAAGTCTATATGTAAACAATGAACATCATACCACATACTTATCAATCAAGAACACTACATACTAGTCAAGAACAATTCAGATCCTCATAATTATACTTACTCATTCCAAAATCTTACCACATCCCAAACACATATCATAAACATTGCTCACATTTACATGCACTTATACCCTGCACTTATCACCACAAAACCACACATAATTTCACTTAGTCAAAGTTTCTCGATGAACACTTCGGAATAATACCGGATACACGGTGGTTTCGCACACATCCTACCCATAATAAATAACACGATGGTATCGAACATAACCCACCAATAATCACATGTTCACGGTGGTATCGAACATAGCCCACCAATAATAATAAATACGGTGGTATCGCACACAACACACCAATAATAACATGACCACGGATGTTTATCCGTATCCTTTTTCCTATTCCGAAGGTTCGTCCGAGAATTTCCTCACTTTCTATCATTTTAATAGATATCAATGATATTCATTCACATTTCACACAATGCATTAATATGTAAAAATATAAGTAAAAAGGATGTATCATTTACATATAAACTTACCTTGATACAAAATATGTCAATTTGAAGTTTAGTCCGAAACCTTGCCTTTTCCTTGGTCAAGGTTGATTCCACGTTCTTCTTGATCTATAATGATAAAATTTACTCATTTAATCACCACATTAATAAAGACATTTTAAAATTTCTACTTTGGCAAAATTACCGTTTTGCCTTTAGACTTTCACAAAATTACAATTTTGCCCCTAGGCTCGTAAATCCATTTTCATCAAATTTTCTTATTAACCAAGCCTAGCCGAATATATTTTAAGCTTATAGCAACTCACAATTCCAATTATTTCACACATTTACTACCTATTTTACAACCTTTACAAAAAGGTCCATTTTAGGTATTTTCATGAAAAATCCTTTCAGAAAAGTTGTTTATTTAACAACTAAGTTTCATTTTCTTCCATAAAAATTTAGATATCAACACAAATGTTCTCATGGCAAAACCCTAGACTCTCAACCATTTTGCAAAATAGTCCCCTCATTAGCTAGATAATGCTACAAAGGTCCCAAAAGTACAAAAATTATAAAAAAATAACCATAAAAAACACTTACTAGCAAAGGCTCAAGTTGCTGAAAATTTTAAGCTTTCCAAAGCTCCTCTTTTGCTGAAATTTTCGGTGGTTGTAGGAAGAAGATGAAAAGATGATATTATTTTCTCTTTATTTTATTTTATTTATCAATTAAGTCACCAAACACTACACCTAACCATTGACTTTGTCATTTCTTGTCTCTATGGCCGGCCAACACATTCCCAAGGGCCTAATTGCACATGAAGGACCTCCAAACACTACACCTAATTGCACATTCCCAAGGGCCTAATTGCACATTAAGGGCCAACACCTTTAGCTAGTAGAATGAAAACTTTCGCACTTTATGCGATTTAGTCCTTTTTCAAAATTAAGCATGCAATCACTAAAATTAATGCACCAAAATTCTCATGCACTCATATAATCATGCTATAACCCATAAAATAATATTAAAATAATTTTCTCTGATATCAGGTTAGTGGTTTCGAAACCACTGTTCTGACTAGCCTCAAAATCAGGTTGTTACAACTCTCGCCTTTAGGGATTTTCGTCCTCGAAAATCTTACCGATAAAGAGGTTTGGGTACTGCTTTCTCATGACTTTCTCCGGTTCCCACGTAACCTCTTCTACACCATGTTTTTTCCACAACACTTTCAATAAGGTTATACTTTTATTCCTCAATTGTTTAACCTCTCGAGCCAAAATCTTTATTGGTTCCTCATCATAAGTCATATCCGACCGTATCTCAAATTCTGTAGGAGAAATCACATGAGAAGGATCGAAACGGTATCGTCTCAACATCGACACATGGAACACATTGTGTATTCTCTCCAATTCCACCGGCAAAATTAACCGGTAAGCTACTGGTCCAATCCTTTCAATAATCTCATACGACCCAATGAAAAGTGGACTCAATTTGCCCTTTCTACCAAATCTCAATATTTTCTTCCACGAGGATACTTTCAGAAACGCTTTATCACCCACTTGAAACTCAATTTCTTTCCTTTTCAAATCCGTGTATGACTTTTGTCGGTCTGAAGCAGCTTTCAGACTATCACGGATCACTTTCACCTTCTCTTCAGTTTTGCTAACTAAATCAACCCTGTGAATTTGTTTCTTACTAAGCTCGGTCCAATACAAAAGAGTTTGACACTTGCGTCCATATAATACTTCGTACGGTACCATCTGTATACTCGACTGGTAATTGTTGTTGTAGGCAAATTCGACCAAAGGTAGATATTTTTCCCAACTACCTTCGAACTCTAAAACACAGCATCGGAGCATGTCTTCGAGAACTTGAATCACTCTTTTGGATTGACCATCAGTTTGCGGATGGAACGCGGTACTAAAATTTAATTTCATACCCAAGGCTTCTTGCAACTTTTTCCAAAACCTCGAAGTAAATCTTGGATCTCTATCCGAAATAACAGACATAGGCACCCCATGTAATCTCACTCGGAAATATACAGCTCAACCAACTTGTCAAGTGAGTAATCAATATGTTCCAGCATAAAGTGATCTAATTTTGTTAATCTATGAACGATAACCCACACAACATCTTTCTTTTTCAGAGTCATGGGTAACCCTGTTACAAAATCCATCGTGATTCGGTCCCATTTCCACTCGGGAACCATCACTGGTTGAAGTAAACCTGAAGGTACCTGATGCTCGGCTTTCACTTATTGACAGATCAAACACTTTGTAACTAACTCGGAGATGTCTTTTTTCATACCCAACCACCAATACAACTTCTTCAAATTATTATACATTTTTGTACTGCCCAGATGTAAGGACAAACAACCATTGTGTGCCTTATGTAAAATTTTTCGAATCAACTCATCATCTTTCGATACACAAACTCTATCATGAAACATCAAAAAATCATCTGAACCAACCCAAAAATTAGAGTTACTTCCCGATTCACACTGAGCTCTCTTAGCTTGCATTCCACTATCATTCCTTTAAGCTTCACAAATTTGCTGAAGAAACAACGGTCTAGACTTCAACTCGGCCAATATAGAACCATCATCAGACAATGTCAAACTCGTACTCATAGCTCTCAAAGCATACAAGGATTTTCTGTTCAAGGCATCTACGACCACATTCGCTTTCCGTGGATGATATTCAATCACCAGCTCGTAATCTTTCAATAATTTGAGCCACCTTCGTTGTCACAAATCTGTTGTCGCAAATTCAAGTCCTTTTGGTTCATCAGGCACTTCAAACTTTTGTGATTGGTAAAGATTCGTCATTTCTCACCATACAAATAATGACGCCAAATCTTCAAAGCAAAGACGATGGAAACCAATTCCAAATCATGCGTTGGATAATTCTTTTCATGTGGTTTTGGCTGTCTCGAGGCATAAGCTATTACCTTGCCATCTTACATCAACACACAACCAAGACCATTCATTAACGCATCACTATAGATTACAAACTCCTTTCCCGACTCAGGTTGTACCAAAACTGGGGCTTTTGTAACAGCCCGATTTTAGGGCTAGTCGAAATAGTGGTTTTGAAACCACTAATTCGAGGTTGGGTAAATTAGTTTTGATATTAATTTCTGTGTTATGGCATAATTATATGAATGTATGAAAATTTTGGTGCATTAATTTTAGCGATTGTATGCTTAATTGCAAAAAAAGGACTAAATCGCATAAAGTGCGAAAGGTCTATTTTACAAACTAAATGTGTTAAATAGCTATAGAATTTTAATTGGAGGTCCCTAATGTGAAATTAGGCATCGTTTAGTGTGGTGGCCAGCCATAGGGACAAGAAAAGACATGGTCAATTGGTTAGGTGAGGTTTTGGTGACTAAATTGACAAATTAAAATAAAATAAGAAGAAAGATGATAACACATATCATCTTCATCATCTTCTACCAAAAATACCAGCAAAAAGGGGGTTTTGAAAGCTTAGAAATTTCAGCAACTTATCCGCTTACAAGTAAGTGATTTTGGTGGTTTTATTTGATAATTTTTGTACTTTTGGAACCCCTAAAGCTTAAGCTAGCTAGAGAGGGGACTAATTTGTAAAATGATTGAAAGTTTAAGGTGTTTCCATGAGAGTGCTTATGTTGTTTGCTGAATTTTTATGAAAGAAAATGAATCTTGAGTATTAAATACACAATTTTTGTGAAAGCTGTTTCCATGAAAGCACCTAAATGAGACCTATTTGTAAAGGTTGTAAATTGAGTAGTAAATGCATGAAATAATTGGTATTGTGAATTTTTATAAGAGTAATAAATGTTTAGCTAGGCTTGTTTAATGAGGAAATTTGATGAAAAAATAATTTACGAGCCTAGGGGTAAAATTGTAATTTTACCAAAGTATAAGGGCAAAAAGATTATTTTTGCCAAAGTAGAAATTTTGAAGTGTCATGATTTATGTAATGATTAAATGGGTAAATTTTATTATTATAGATCAAGAAGAACGCGGAAACAACCTTGACCGGGGAAAAGGCAAGGTTACGGGCTAAGCCGCAAATTAACATATTTTGCACCGATGTAAGTTTATGTGTAAACGATACATCCTTATTACATATGTTTTTACCTATTGATGCAATGTGTGGATGTAAATGTTTATCGGTGAGATTTATTGAAAATGGTAGAGAATGGGTAATTCTCGAATGAACCTTCGGAACAAAAATGTGGGTACGGATAAATATCCGTAAATATGTAATTGTTGGTGGGCTGTGTGCGATACCACCCTATTATTGATTAATGGTGGGCTATGTGCGAAACCACCGGGTATCTTGTATCATTTCGAAGGGTTCATCGAGAAACTTGTTTAAGTAAATATTTCATGTGGCTTCGTGGTGATAAGTGCAAGATATATGTGCAAGTAGTTGTGGGCAATGTTTATGATATGTGTTTGGGATGTGGTAAGACTTGGAATGAGTAAGCATGATTACGAGGATGTGAATTGTTATTACAGAGCATGTAATGTTTGACTGATTACTTTGTGGTATGATGTTTATTATTTACATGTAGACTTACTAAGCTTAAAGCTTACTCCTTTCTCTTTTCCCTTGTTTTATAATGTCAAAGAGCCAGCTTGGGATACGAAAATAATCAGAAGATCACCCACACTATCAGCACATCTTGGTATATTTAGACTTAGCATTTTGAATATGGCATGTATAGGGACTAGACTTAGTTGATTGTCATATTGTTTTGGCCAAATGTGTTGACTCTTTCAAAGATGAACTCTTTTGTATTAGGCCATAGTTAATGGCTCTTTCTTATTAATCTATGAAAAGATGAGGTTACTCAAGAATGTGCAAGTTGCATGATTGGATTACTTATATTAAATATGCATGAATGGGTTGAAGGTTTGATGTAAATTATGTTTGTATGAGTTGGGGTGATAGAAAGAGCTTGGCAAATAGCCTTGTTCTTATACAGATGGGTAGACACAAGGGCGTGTGTCTAGGCCGTGTGTGACACACGGTCAACCTCATGGGCATGTGGTTAGGCTATGTGTCCCCTTGCATGCTAGGTTTACAAGTTAGTATGCTCAGTAGTAAACACACGGGTAGAGACACGGCCTTGTGTCCCAGCCGTATGGAAGGCACGGCCATGGATATGGGCATGTGCCCAGACCGTGTAAAGTCTGCACCTGAAATTAGGAATTTAATTTGCCACATGGTCGAAGGACAAGGGCGTGTGTCTAGGCCATGTGACATTTATGAGATGATGACGTCAGAAACAAAATGCCAAGGTTTTCGCACACGGGCTAAGACACGGGCGTGTCGAGGCCGTGTGAGGGACACGGGCCATGGACACGGAGGTGTGTCTGGCTGTGTGAAAACCCCTGTAGGTTCGAATTGAAAAATAATTCCACACGAGTGTGGAACACGAGAATGTGGTATTCCACACGGGCGTGCCCCTTACTTCACACGGGTGTGTGCCCCTGTTTTTAATGACTTTTTCCAAGCTTTTCCAAATAACCCGATTTGATCTCAAAACGTTTCTAAGATGTGTTTTGAGCCTCATAGGCCCATATTAAAGATAATAAGAGAAAGTTTGAAAAGTTTTAAATTTAAATGGACTTTTATGATTCGAAATTGTGGGTATGCATGTGTCTAAGATAGGTAATGTTTCGTACCCGGTCCCGGCATCGGATTCGGGTAAGGGGTGTTACAACTTCAGTCAACAATGCTTTGAGTTTCTCAAAACTCTGTTGGCACCTCTCTGTCCACTCGAACTTGACATCTTTATGTAGCAACCTTATCATCGGTGTAGCAATCATGGAGAATCCTTTAATGAACCATCTATAGTAACCCTGTAAGCCCCAAAAGCTCCTAATCTCTAACACATTCCTCGGCGGTTTCCACTCAACAATAGCCAAGATCTTACTCGGATCAACTCTAATTCCATCACATGACACGATGTGTCCTAAGAATCCGACCTCTCAAAGCCAAAACTCACTTTTGCTAAACTTAGTATACAACTGCTTATCTCTCAAAGTCTGCAAAACAGTTCTTAAATGCTCCGCGTGCTCACTCTCATCCCGAGAATAAATTAATATATCATCAATAAAAACAACTACAAACTTATCCAAGTACGGTCGGAAAATACGGTTCATTAAATCCATAAATACGGCAGGAGCATTCGTTAAGCCAAAGGGCATGACGAAGAACTCGTAATGGCCATACCTCGTCCAAAATGCAGTTTTCGGTACATCTTGCTCCTTAACTCTCAGCTGGTAATAACCGGATCTCAGGTCTATCTTAGAAAACACTACGGCTCCTTTCAATTGGTCAAATAAATCGTCGATCCTTGGCAATGGATATTTGTTCTTAACAGTAACCTTGTTAAGCTGTCTGTAGTCTATACATAACCTCATCGACCCGTCTTTCTTTTTCACAAAAAGTCCTGGAGCACCCCACGGAGAATAGCTCGGTCTTGCAAAACCTTTATTTGTCAACTCTTGTAACTAAGCCTTCAATTCTTTTAACTCCAATGGTGCCATCCTATACGGGGCAACCGAAATAGATGCCGTACTAGGTACTAACTCAATACCAAACTCAACCTCCCTAACTGGAGGCAATCCAGGTAACTCTTCAGGAAACACGTCTGGATACTGGCATACCACAGGCATTGATTCAATCTTTACTTCTGACTCTTGGGTATTTAACACAAATGCAAGATAAGACTCATACCCTTTTCTTATACATTTCTCAGCTGCCATAGAAGAAATCACTACAGGCAAGCTATCCTATTCACCTGATTCAACCCGAATAATATCTCCATTTACACATCTCAGTTCAAGAAACTTACTACCACAGTTTACTAACACATTATGAACAGTCAACCAATCCATGCTAAGAATTAGGTCAAATTCATCAAACGGTAGTAGCATGAGGTTAGCCGGAAAAGAATGGCCTCTAATCATCAAGGGACAGTTTCTACACACTTTGTCAACTATCACATGCTTGCTTAACGGGTTTTACACTTTTATCACAAATTCTGTAGACTCAACAATCATATTCATGCTAGACACCAATTTCAGACAAACATACGAATGAGTAGAACCCGGGTCAATCAAAGCAACAATAGAAATATCATGAAGAGAAAAAGTACCCGTAATCACATCTAGGGATGATGCCTCTTCCCGAGTGCAAATGGCATAAGTCCTTGCAGGCGCTCTACCCTCTGGTCTCACAGCATAATCTCTAGGTGCACCTCTACTGCTAGCCTCACTTCCCGGGTTTTTCTGCGGTCTACCCATAGAGGGTACATTACTCGCTCCCACTTCTTGTTTTCTATCTTTCTCATCCATCTCAGGACAATTTCGAATAAAGTGGTCTAGTGAACTGCACTTGTAGCAAGCTCGATTGTTTCCCCAACACTCCCCAATATGTTGCCTACCATAATTTTGGCACTCGGGTTTATTAGACTTTGCATTACCCACACTTGCCATCTAGGTGGCTTGAACTCTAGAGCCCGAATATGTTTTACCACGATCTCGGTGTGAATACCCAGCTGAAGTGGTCATCTGAGGGTTTGTTTCTTTGGACCTCTTTGATTGGGACTGGAACGACTTACTCGTCGGCCTCTTCCTTGCATCTCGAGCCTCAATCATAGCTTTTCTCTTTTCCTTATTCAGGTCTTCAGCCTTGCAAGCTCTATCGACTAATACCACGAATTTTTTCAACTCTAAAATCCTGACTAACAATCTAATATCCTCGTTCAGCCCATCTTCGAATCTTTTACACATAATAGCTTCAGTAGATACACATTTTTGAGCATACTTACTGAGTCTAACAAATTCACGTTCATACTCTCCCACATACATCTTGTCTTGCTTCAATTCAATGAACTCTTTCCGTTTCTGATCGATGAACCGCTGACTTATGTATTTCTTTCAAAACTCTTCTAAGAAGAAATCCCATGTCATTCGCTCCCTTGGAACTACAGATGTCAGTGTTTTCCACCAGTGATATGTCGAGTCCTTCAGTAATGATACAACACATTTTAAGCATTCCTCGGGTGTGCAATAAAGTTCATCAAACACCTGCATGGAATTCTCAAGCCAGAACTCCACTTTCTCAGGGTCATCATCTATGTTGGCTTTAAATTCTTCGGCCCATTGTTTTTGAATCTTATCGACCGGGGGTTTAGTCAGTCTTACCAAATCAATACCTTGAGGAGCTTCAGAGACCGACTGCGATATCGGAGGGGGTGGAGGAGGTTGAGCATTAGGATTTGCTAGAACAAATTCGGTATACCAGTTACTCATCAAATGGAGAAAGGCTTCCTGAGCCTCCTCTCCTTGACCCAAGGTCAAGGTCTCAGGTCTACTTTCTACTGGCACAGTCCCTTGAGCAGGAGCCGGTGCATTACTAGCAGCATCATCAGCAGTAGCTCGATCGAGATCCATTTACTATATGAAAACACAGTTTGAAATTATCAGGAGTCACCACACTATCATAATATATTTATGGCATGTATAGCTACACTCTCACACACGCTACGGCAGCTCGAGAACCGACTAAACCATAGCTCTTATACCACTAAATGTAACACCTCTTATCCGTATTCAACGCCAGAACAGGGTACGAGGCGTTACCTATCTTAAACACAAGCATACCCACAATTTCGAATCATAAAAGTCCATTCAAATTTAAAACTTTTCACACTTCCTCTTAACATCCTTAATATGGGCCTACGAGGCCCAAAACACATCTTAGAAACAGTTCCAGATCAAATTGGGTTCTTTGGAAAACCTTGGAAAATGTCATTAGAAACAGGGGCACACGCCCGTGTGGAAAGGTGACACGCCCGTGTGACTTGATAACATGGCCATGTTGACAAATCCTGTGAGTCACATGGCCTAAACACATACGGATACACCCGTGTCCCACACCCGTGTGGATTTAACTCTCAACTAAACTTACAGGGGTTTTCACACGGCCTGACACAAGGCCTATCTCCCTCACACGACCATGACACACCCATGCCCTGGCCTGTATGCAAAAATCTTGACATTCTGTTTCTGATGTCATCACCCCAATAATGTCACACGGCCAAGGAACACGCCCGTGTCATTAAATCATGTGGCGAATTAAATTCCTAAATTTAGGTGCAGACTTCACACAGCCTGGGCACATGCCCATGTCCTATGGTCGTGTCTTTCACACGATTGAGACACATGACCGTGTCTCAGCCCGTGTGGTTACTACTGGGCATTCTATTTTGCCAACTTAGGATCCATGGGACACATAGCCAAACCACACGCCCATGGGGCAGACCGTGTGTCACACACGGCTAGAAACACGCCCGTATGTCTACCTGTGTGAACAAGGACAAGGTTATTTACCAAGACCTTTCTGCCACCCTTACTTACACCATCATAAGCCACATCAAGCAACCTATTTATTCATGTATAACTATGCCATTTACTCAACCATGCAACTTGCACATTCATGAAAAACATCATCAATTCATATATTAATAAGAAATAGCCATCAACTATGGCCGTATACAAAAGAATTCATCTTTAAGTAAGCCAACACGTTTGGCCAAAACATTATGACATTCAATAAAAGACTAAGTCCCTACACATGCCATACTCAAAATGCTAAATCTAACTAAACCAAAATGTGTGGATAGTGTGGGTGATCCTCCGATGGTCTTCATACCTCGAGCTAGCTCTTTGACACTATAAAACAAGGGAAAAGAGAAAGGAGTAAGCTTTAAGCTTAGTAAGTCTATATGTAAACAATGAACATCATACCGCATACTTATCAATCAAGAACACTACATACTAGTCAAGAACAATTCAAATCCTCATAAATATACTTACTCATTCCAAATCTTACCACATCCCAAACACATATCATAAACATTACTCACACTTATATGCACTTATACCCTGCACTTATCACCATAAAGCCACACATAATTTCACTTAGTCAAAGTTTCTCGATGAACACTTCGGAATAATACCGGATACACGGTGGTTTCACACACAGCCTACCCGTAATAAATAACACGATGGTATCGCACATAGCCCACCAATAATCATATGTTCACGGTGGTATCGAACACAGCCCACCAATAATAATAAATACGGTGGTATCGCACACATCCCACCATTAATCACATGTTCACGATGGTATCACACACAGCCCACCAATAATAACATGACCATGGATGTTTATCCGTATCCTTTTTCCTATACCGAAGGTTCGTCCGAGAATTTCCTCACTTTCTATCATTTTAATAGATATCAATGATATTCATTCACATTTCACACAGTGTATTAATATGTAAAAATATAAGTAAAAAGGATGTATCATTTACATATAAACTTACCTCGATACAAAATATGTCAATTTGAAGTTCAGTCCGAAACCTTGCCTTTTCCTCGGTCAAGGTTGATTCCACGTTCTTCTTGATCTATAATGATAAAATTTACTCATTTAATCACCACATTAATAAAGACATTTTAAAATTTCCACTTTGGCAAAATTACCGTTTTGCCTTTAGACTTTCACAAAATTACGATTTTGCCCCTAGGCTCGTAAATCCATTTTCATCAAATTTCCTTATTAACCAAGCCTAGCGGAATATATTTTAAGCTTATAGCAACTCACAATTCCAATTATTTCATACATTTACTGCCTATTTTACAACCTTTACAAAAAGGTCCATTTTAGGTGTTTTCATGAAAAATCCTTTCACAACAGTTGTTTATTTAACAACTAAGTTTCATTTTCTTCCATAAAAATTCAGAAATCAACACAAATGTTCTCATGGAAAAACCTTAGACTCTCAACCATTTTGCAAACTAGTCCCCTCATTAGCTAGATAATGCTACAAGGGTCCCAAAAGTACAAAAATTATAAAAAATAACCATAAAAAACACTTACTAGCAAAGGCTGAAGTTGCTGAAAATTTTAAGCTTTCCAAAGCTTCTCTTTTGCTGAAATTTTCGGTGGTTGTAGGAAGAAGATGAAAAATGATATTATTTTCTCTTTATTTTATTTTATTTATCAATAAAGTCCCTAAACACTACACCTAACCATTGACTTTGTCATTTCTTGTCTCTATGGCCGGCTAACACATTCCCAAGGGCCTAATTACACATTAAGGACCTCTAATTTAATATTCTTTAGCTATTTGACACCTTTAGCTAGTAGAATGAAACTTTCGCACTTTATGCAATTTAGTCCATTTTCAAAATTAAGTATGCAATCACTAAAATTAATGCACCAAGGTTCTCTTGCACTCATATAATCATGCTATAACCCATAAAATAATATTAAAAAAATTTTCTTTGATCTCGAATTAGTGGTTCCAAAACCACTGTTTTGACTAGCCTTAAAATCAGGTTGTTACACAAAGAATGTTATGTGATGTATATGCAAATGAAATGTGAATATGTGCAAATGAAATAGGAACAAATGAATAAGATGTGATTTATAAAGTGGCACATGTGAAATTGTCAGATACTATATGAACGAAATGTGAATTTGGGTATAAGTGATGATATGTGATTCATATGAGAAAGATATGTGATTAAATATTTTATTTCCAAAATGTGCCCATTTGGTTATGTGAAAGTGAGAATTGAATGTTTATGACAATCGAATTGTATAAACTTGTGAAAGCTAAAGTTAGTAAGTAAGTAAGTATATGATTGAATTGAGATGATTTGATATGAAAATCAGGTTATAAACTTGAGATAAGTTGTGTCTTGACATGTGAGATAGCATATTATGCTTATGACATTGAATTGAAATTATTTGTTATGTTAAGTTTATTAAGATACGAGCTTACTAAGCTTTTTAGCTTACTTTGTGTTGTTTTTATATGTTTTATAGTGATTCGGATGTCCGCTCGGGTTGTAAGTAGGTGGAGATCGTATCACACTATCCAATTAATGATTTCGGTATTTACACCCTTTATGACTTGGTTATATGGCATGTATAGGCAATGGTATTTGATATTATGGTTGGAAATGTATTTGGTACTTTGAATTGGTATGTTTGAGTTGGATTTGTATATGGAAATTAATGATGTTGTGACAGGTCAAATTGTGCATGATTTAGTATGTTTTTGGCTGCCTTTGGGACATGAATTGATGCTTGTAGGTGTGACCCTATTTTTAGGTGGAAAATTGGCCTTGCAAATGGCTTATATTTGCCCACACAGTTGAGCACACGGGCGTATGTCTCGATTGTGTATCTCAAGGTTGCAATTCAAAACAAGTCAGGTTGCCACTTAGGCAAGAAGCACGGGCATGTGCCAGACCGTGTGACCCAAGTCAGTGTTGCACATGAGCTGGGACATGGTCCAAGGCACGACTGTGTGAGGCACACGGCCTAGCCACACGGGCTTGTGCCCTGTTTTGAAAGAAAAATTTTCTAAGTTCCGCAAAGTTTCTGTATGAGATCAGTTTAGTTGCGAACCTTCCCTAAAGCATGTTAAAGGTCTCGTAGACTTTCTATAGGGACTATATGAGTATGATTTATTATGAAATGATGTTGTATGAATGATATTGTGAAATGAGCGTAAAATGTTTCGATATGTCCTGTAATGCCTCTTAACCCTAGTTCGGCGACGGATACGGGTTAGGGGTGTTACATTCAATTGGTATCAGAGCTATGGTTTAGTCGATTCTAGGACTAACATAGCGTATGTGAGTTTAGCTATACATGCCATATTTAACCTGTGATAGTGTGATATCTCCCGACTCTGAAAAAAATTGTTTTGATGAGACAGATAAGTTTTCCAACCGAGCTAATTCTGATAGTACAGAAGTAAATACTCAAATATTTGAGTGAAAATGTGCTGATGATGAGTTGAGACTCATAAATGTATGAATAAGAATGCAAGATATTCCGTTGTTGATAAATGATGTAATGATATGAGTATATCAGTTGTGATATGTGGCCTATGACTACTATATGAAATGTTTTGATTATGAATTTGTAACACCCCTAACCCCGTATTCGTCGCCGGATTAAGGTTATGGAGTATTACCTACCAAAACATAACCCAAAACAAGCATTCATAATAAATATTATATACCTATAAATGTTCTATAAAAACGTATCATATTTCTTTACTGCCAATTTGAATCAAATGCACTTCCATCGCAAAATTTTCAAATGCCTAATTCATTATCAAACATATACCTGTCATTTAAAAACCTCTCGTACCTGAGTACATGAGCACATTTTAATCAAATTATTAAAGAAACTAACAAGGCCGAAATGTGTACAAGATATTGCATTCCAATAATATAATCTAATGAACACTTACATTTATAACATACTTAACTTATCACAACATTCATAATATGCTATATGGCATATTTCTAAAATGAACCAAACACTTGACCGATTATGCATCATATATATATAACATCATTTTCACGCCATAACACCAACCACGAGCATATATATATACATCATGTAATATACTTCCATATCACTAATACCATAACCGACCTCACAATTATCCATAATATCAAGATTTTTAACCTTATGACCACTCGAGCCACCTTTTCATACATCCAACATAAACACATAGATAAAGCACTTTCATTTTAGACAAACATCAAGGCCGAATTCACACAAGACCAAGTTACCATAATTTAGCCATTTTCGCATGGCAAAAATATACATACACACTATTTGAAATCAATTCAAAAGTACCTTAGCGTATACATGCCATAATGGTCAAAGTTCACTACTTCAAAAGAGTACCAAAAGAGATGATAGTATGGAGAGCTTCCGAAGTGATTCCTGAGCACAAAATGAGCTTCCGAAGGTAACCTATGCATTTAGAAAATAACCAAAACACAAAGTAAGCTTTCATAGCTTAGTAAGAATTAAGCAGTTACTTTCCATTCCCATGAACTAATACAAATGAAATAAATAATTTATTTATCACCCTTAGACCGAATAGTCAGAACTCCAAAAGTTGAATACATAACCACATTCTAAATAATTTATATACATAATGCATATTTAACAAGTATTTAACTTACACATCAACTTCTATCACTCTTAAATTTATAGAGATGATACTTACCTCTAGTATACTTACCGACCCCAAACTTAATCATGCATGCATATACTTAGGATGATATACTCAATCATTCTTGTATACTTATTTGCATTTATAATAGAAGTCTTTAAAACGAACCTCACACTTGCACATTGTCAATATGGTTAGCAACGTCTCACGCACTTAGTATTATTCCTTAATACTTCTCGTAACATATCGCTCACATAGAGCCGTTACTTCATACTTATCGTAACATATGACTCACATAGAGCCGTTACTTCATGCTTATCGTAACGTATCGCTCACATATAGCCGTTACTTCATACCTATCATAACGTATCGCTCACATAGAGCCGTTACTTCATACTTATCATAACGTATCGCTCACATAGAGCCGTTACTTACAAATTTGCACATATAGTGCTCATTGAACCATTTCACCCAACTTATGCCTCTCATAACTTGTTATTCATTCGATATGCATACTATATAATTCACTTTACACACAAGAACATACACTTATATATATGTATATATCAAAGTATTCAATATCCCAAGTACTATATTGCATTCGGCCTATACCACATCAAGCCATCATCAACTCCATTTAGTATGCCTGAATCTCATTATAATGTCATTATTAATATTTCCTATTTCATGCATCTAATTACAACAACCAAGTATCATCACCATCGACTATTTCTTATCAATTTCATATATATATATATATATGTATATTCGGCAATACATTGAAATAAACTATCACCATTCAACTTAAACTTGTAAGTAAGTATTATTTCAATTTAATTCCATTGCTTAAAACTTACCTTGGTAGTTGAAGGGTAAGGATGTCCCGGCTACTCGTCTAGTTTAGCTTTTCCCCGATCCTTTTCCAACTCTTTCTTCCCTTGATCTAAACAAAGTTCGAAAAGAGCCTATTCAAATAAATTTCATTCATCTCAATTCGAAACACATCATTGTACTATTCTCTCAATTGATCATTCATAGTCTCGAAATCCTTACAATTTAATACCAATTCTTTTCATTCATTCGAATATATAAAAATTTATACACATTTAAGCTAATGCCAAATACTCCTCAAGATGAATTAATTCTCTTTATACACTAAAATAACTCATAACATGTAATTTTACCAATTTACAAATTTACCCCTCCAGTTTCAGTTTTCTCACAATTTAGTCCCCTAACATAAAACACATGAATTACATGAAATTTGGACTAGCCCCTTAAGAACTGAATTTTCTTCATTCCTATTCAAGTCTATATAAGCCATTTATTTGCATTTATACCCTCAACTATTTAATTTCATAATTCAAGCTTTCACTCATCCATCTTATCCAAATTCCTACTCAAACATGTTTATGTCTAGCTCATACTTAACAATCTTCTATCAAACATGACTAAATCGATGTACTCATCCATGGCCGAACCTAAAATAAGCTTCAAACTCCAAAATTTCCACATGTATTTTAAAGTATTCATGATAGCTAACACAACCATGCAAGAATTTACAAAAATGAAGCTTAATTACTTACCTTAAGAGGACATGCAAGGACTGACTATAGAGCTTAAATTTTTCACTTCTTTTCTCTTTGTTTTCATGGAGAAGATGAAGTAAGTGGGGAGAAAAATATGTTTTCTTATTATTTCTTTAACCAAATAATACTTTATTAATTATCACCCCACTAGCTAATAATAATATATAATATATGCACTACTCATGGTCAATGTCGTCCACTAGAAGGAAAAATATGGTTAAAGTGCAACTTAAATCCCATGTGAAAAGAAATCAAATCAATTTAGCCCTAATTTCCACAATAGCTACTTTCTCATTTACTCATTTTAATCCTTTTCTTAAATTAACCACTCAAACATACAAATAACTCCAAAATATTTTAACACACACTCGAACGCATAATCTAGTTATCAAATAAAATATTTAAATATTTTTTTAACTCGAAAGCGTGGTCCCGAAACCACCATTCCGAGGAGGGTCACATTCGGGCTGTTACAAAATTAGTGATTTGGGTTGGCATATGAACTATGTGTTAAGTACAAAAGTGTTGATAAGTTAATGATTATTAAATTTTTTGAGAATGTGAAATTAGAAATGAACTGGCTATTTGTGATAGTATATGTTATGTGCATGTATGTGAGAGTTAAATTTGAGGCTTTACTACCCTCACCCCCTTATCAGTAAAATGTTAAAATGGATTTGTAAGATTTTGGAATAAATAAGCTCATGAGTGTGGAGTTACATAGATCAGTGTTTGAAAGATTACTAATGTGGTCAGAAAAGAGAATGAATCAGAAAATGAAGATAGTACTAAAGGAGATATTGAAAAATTCTGAAGACTATTCAGATTATGCAACGTCACTATTAAAGAAGAAGATAACTCCGATCAAATGACATATTTAGGTATGTTATTTAAAGAAGGTATTAACTGAAAGCTTTTCTGAATTGATTTCTGTTAGTGAAGGGATAATGTGAAAATTTCTGATGATAGAATTAGACAGTTGAATAATGATTGAATTGTATTGATGGTCAAATGCAATGGTTATAATCAAACAGTTACTATGATTCCTTCTGGGCATCTATGTGTACATTTATCCTCAGAAGCATATGTGACTGTTTAATTTTAGAAAGAAAGTCTTATCGTATGAGAACATTAGCTAAACATATTAATAGACGAAAGCATCGTTGATCTGTTTGGGTTATGTTCGACATTGTTATGTCTTTCTCTGATAATTTATTCCATTGTGTGGATATGAAAGTCGATGGTAAAATCTGTATGAGGCTAATATTCTATTTCCACTAGTTATTGTTCTGTTGAATATACGTGAAGATTATATTGCTCCTGTTACTGTGAATTTCTGTATTTATGAGTGACATAGTTCTTTCTAGACATTTTCTGGGATATCATCGGAATTGATATCATTCTATATGGGTTGTAATTTTTAGATATCCTGTGTAACTCTAAATGGTGAAATTTCGCTATTCCAGTTTCCTTATTATTCTATGTTGTAATGCCCCGAATTTGGGCCAAGTAGGCATGGGAGCTTTTAAAACACTTGTGAACAAGAGAACGACACAAATGCAAGTTGGATCTATTAGGTGAGTGATTTTGGAAGGTTAGGGGGCTTCTAAGAAGTCCTGGGGTTAAGCCATGTCATTTGGGAAATTTGTATTTTTAAGCTTTAGGGGACCCTGACTCCTGGTACGAAGCCTTATAAGTTTTGGGATTAAAAAGGTGACACAAGAGGAGCTTGTGTCCTAGTGGCTTGTAGCATGTGGAGCATGGGAGAGGGAAAGGGTTCGAGTCCCATGTCAAAAAAGAGAGTGTTTATTTTGCAGATTGGATGGCCAGAGTTTGTGTTGGATTTGAACTCTAGCATTGGAGAGTTTGAATTGGTCTTGTGAGATGGTTGTGGAGGAAATCAAGGAGGGATAAGGGGAGAGTATCTTGGAGATTTTCTAGGAGTTGGATTGGAGGAAGAGTTGTAGTCGAATAGGGAGGCTTGAGAGGGGAATTTTGGCTAGGGGGAGTTCATTTAGTGCTTTTCGGCATTTGGGGAGGGTAGAAGCCGAATTTGCTCTCTGCTGTATTGGGGGTTTCTTTTATTTTGCTTCGGTTTTTTCTCTTCTGGTAACATCTTGTACATCTTTTATGACCATTCGGGTCTTGCTCTCTAACTTCTTTTGTCAACTGTTATTCACCTTGGCCAAACACAAATACAAGTGCCGAAACCTTCTTTGAAACCTTTCTTTGCTTCTACATATTTTTCTGCCGATTGGGCACACTTCTTCTTCTTTTTGGGGCGTAACTGAATTAAGTTCTTTTGTTTTCTCTTCCCCCTTTTTCCTCATAGGCCGAAAATCACCCATCTTCTTCTGGTTTCAGTTTACGATTAGGGTAAACCAAATCTTTTCTTGTTTAGTTCTGGGGTGAGCGAATTCTCCATTCTCTTTCCCTCTCTCTGTTGCAGTCCTGCAAGTGATCTTGATATCGGTAAGCGATTATATTCTTTCCTTTTTGATTAAAACTATTATCTCTTATTCTTTTTTTCTCTAAAAGCCGATTACTGCTTTCCTTATTATTCTTTAATGGTCGAATGGCGATCCCTTCCTCTTGGTGTGGTGATCGTGGGTTTAGGCAATCAAGAGTTTTTCATGGAGGCAAGTGATAGCCAGTCTGAGGGGGATTAGGAAGAGTACCTAATGGAAATGGACTCGTAGCCCCTGCTCCCAAGTTTAAGAGGCGTGCGGTGTCGGCTATTCGGGACTTTCCACCAGGATGTGGAAAGGTGGCTGCACCAAACTCTGGTTTAAGTAGGCTGATCATAGTCGACCGTTCTTGTCAATGCAAGTGGTAGTCGACCTCTCGGTTAAGTGGTTATTAAGAGTTTTCCTAACATTAGTTGTTTAATGATTAACTGAATGTTATGTTTGAATATAGGTTCTGGCGATCGTAAGTTCTTAATACTCTACGTGATCAGGTGTGTAACGGTGCTATGTTTGATAATCGGTTGAAAAGCAGAAAGTATGTGTTGTTTTCACTGCAATGACTGTAGATCGGCAAAATGCTGAAAAACCGAAATACCAGCGAATGATGCCACACGAGCGCGCGATCGCACGTATGGTGGTCCGAGCCCACGAACATGGGCGCAAGATGGTTCAGACCATCATAAGCGTTCTCATGGGCTTAGGCCGTTTTGGGCCTTGTTGGGCCGATAAAGGTCGTGTGGGCCCAATGGGCTCGTGGGCCCCATATGGATAAAATTTGCAATTTGTGGTAAATGCTAAACCGAGCCGTGTGGTCCATATGGCTAGGGTCGTTTTAGGCCACTGGGTCGTGGGGGCCCAATGGGCTCGTGGTCCTCACACGGATAAAATGCATGTTATATGGCTTCAATTGGTTTGAACTGTGCTGTTCGTATAGCCGAGGCTGTTTCTAGGAAAATTGGGCCACACGAGCATGTCAGCCCACTTGGGTCGAGCAATGGGCCTTAGGCCCATTTACACCGTTGTGACTGTTTAGGTTACTTAAGTTGCTCGAGGCGACAGTGGACCTACTGTTGGGTCGCTAAGACCCCAATTTATAAAATTACCGAAATACCCTCAAATTGTAAAATTACCGAAATACCCCAGCTTTGTAAAATTACTGAAATACCCTCAAAATGTAAAATTATCGAAATACCCCTGATTTGGAAAATTACCGAAATACCCTTTGTTTGCGAAATTACCAAAGTACCCCTAATTTGTAGGATTATTAAAATACCCCAGATTTACCAATTTACCAAAATACCCTCAATTTACAAAAATTATAGAAATACCCCTAGTCTGCAAAAATTATCGAAATACCCTCGATCTGCAAAATTGCTGAAATACCCCCAGTTTGTAAAATTACTGAAATACCCCAGTGTGCAAAATTACCAAAATTCCCCTATAGGGTAGAATTACCGAAACATCCCTAAAAGGTAGAATTACTGAAATACCTTTATAGGGTAAAATGGCTATTTTGCCTTTGTGGGTAAATGATTGGCTTAGACTATGAATTGACTGATTTGACTGTGATCGTATGACTGTGTTTGAACTGACTTGACTATGGTCGTGTGACTGATAAACTTTTTTGTATATGTTTAAATGTCTGTTACTGAACATGGCCATTTTGCATACACGTGTAATAATTGAGGATGACATACACGACATATTGCATGGGGTTGAGACATTGATACGGAGGAAGTTCTGATAGGGTCGCACGGGTCGCATGACGACTGTGGATCCAATATTGATATGTTAAGATCGCACAAGTCGCATGAGACGACTGTGGACAGACGGATGGCTTAAAGCCGCGTAATCTGATTATGGCTTTGTACCACTCGTATTTACTCGTTGCTATGTGCCTAACATATTTATCGATGACTCTGTGTTGATCGTATTTACCCAAGGCTGTGTGCCGATTATATTACCGTCGCTGATAGCTAAGTGCCAAACATAATACAGTTACTGATGGCTTTGTGCCAATTATAATACCGCTACTGAAGGCTTAAAGCTGCATATATATACTAGCAGCTTTGCTGCGATTTCGATTAGGGCCGTAACCGATTCTAACATTGGTGTGTTGGCTAGGTGGGTCGATATAATCCCTACATGGTGTGCTGGTCGGCACGGGTGGTGTGTTGGCTGGATCGGGTTGGGATACATCCTCATACCATTGCATATCTGCTATGAGATCTGTCACTATATTGGGCTAGGCCCACTTATTCTGTTATTGGTTTGGGCTGGGCCCAAATGATTCTATTATGGGCTGTGACCCGAATGATGTTGTAGTGGGTTTTGGCCCACGTAAGCTCTGAACTGGACTGTACTGTTACTCTGTTAAAGGGCTTTGGCCTAGACTGCTTCTGTTTCTGTTTTGTATACTAACTGATGCTTTGGTAAGGGGATTACACATGGAGTTCTTATAACTCACCCCGTTTTTAACTGTGCAGGCAATCCCCAGCGTTATGAGGATCAGTGCTTCGAAGGACTCGGAGATGGCCACACATTCCATTAAGTTATTTATAAGTACTTTGTTTACAAGAAAAGAAAGTTAGGTTTAAAGCTTTTGATTATTCGGCCATTGAAGGGTTTAATTCAAGGTATATTTTGTTTCGGTTTTTTATAATTTCTACGTTTTTGTAATCGTTGCTTCGAGTACTTTGAAACCCATGCTTCAATTTTGTGAATTGATGAATATTTTGAAATGTGCCATTGATGAACACATGATTTTTGTAATGTTTGAAGGTGAAATATGAAATATATGTGTTAGATTAACATGTTTTGTCTTTGAAGTTTTGATGATTTTGAGTATTTTGGACTTAATTGAGAAAATAATATTTTGAGGGACTAAATTTTAAAATAAATGAAATGTATGGACTTGTATGGACTACATGAGAATTCGGCTAAGCATAAGTGTATTGAGATTTTGTGTATTTTGTGATTTTGTGAAATAGGGACTAAAATGTCAAAATGTGAAAATGTGAGGGCTAATTTGTAAATTACCCTAAATATGTGTTTTTTGATTGAATTGAATGATTTGGTGAATAAATGGATTAAATTTGAATATGTATAGATCAAGAATTGAAGAAAAAGGACTTAGATTGCGGAAAGTCGAAAGTGATCGAATAGTCGAGTCCGTACGTTAACCGAATCCGAGGTAAGTCTATATACAAATAAATGAGTTTATATTGATTTATGTATCTTCATATGAAATCTCATTGTGATGACTGTATACGAGATTGATAGTATATGAATTCCGAGAAAGTGTTGACAGTGTATCTATGTCTGAGAAGTCTCGTATGAACCTAGGAATATATAGGTTTCCGATATGTAAGATCATGTAAGACCACGTCTGGGACATTGGTGTTGATTCGAGATTTTGTGTAGGACCACGTCTGGGACGCTGGCATTGATATGAGATTTATGTGTAAGACCATGTCTGGGACATTGGGAACGTATTTGATTCGTGTAAGACCCTTTCTGGGACAGTGGCATCGACATCTAAGTACATGTAAGACCACGTCTAGGACGTTGGCATTGTTTGATTATTTCGAGTACTCTGAGTATCCTATTTAATTCCAAACGGTTCAACGGGCAAATTCGATATCGAGAAGTGAATGTCTATATGAAATGTATAAATGGTTCAGGTACGTTTAAATGGTACACTATGTATGTGTATGAAAGGTAAGTGTTTATATGAGCTTACTAAAGTGAATATGTGTATAGATTTGATGAGATAATATGTAATACAAGCTTGAATGAGCTATGAGTAAAGTGATGCTTTGAGCTATGAAATGTGGGTAGGTAATGGCTAAGCAAATAAACCAAAAGATATGTGATGAATTTACAATTGAGAAACATAAATATCATTGTATCATTGTGGCTAAGTGCATTTTATGTTAAGTTTATTTGTATATGGCTTACTAAGCTTTTGGAAATCTTATTTTGTGTGTGTTTATTCTATTTTATAGGTCGTCAAAGCTACGAAAGGCTCAGGAATCATCGAGGATCATCACCACACTATCAAACTCTACTTTGGTACTTTTGAATGTGAATATGGTTTAATACGGCATGTATAGGCTAGTTATTTTGGAATATGTTTGAGATATGTAAATAGCCATGTGATGTGGCTAGATAAATGTTGGTGATATGCATGAGTGACCATGGTATATGATGCATATTTTGGTTTGATATGTTAGCTATTATGATGATCAAAATTGTGGTTTATATATGAAGCAAAGTTGGTATTTTATTGATGGGAAGATGTTATGTTTTAATGGTTAGATTGTGGATGAAACTTGTTTAGATATGTTTGTTAAATTAGTTGAGTTAATTGTTGCATAAGTTGTGGTGTTTTAAATGTCTTGGAATGCTTGGAAAAGCTGATCATTTTGGCATGAATTGAATTGGTATGATGGTTGTAGGGATTGCCCAAAGTGTGAGTGGCATTTTGGCCTTGAAAATGGCCTATATTTGCCCACACGGTTGAGCACACGGGCGTGTGGCTCGACCGTGTTCCTTGTGGTTGTATTTTAAAACAAGTCAGACTTGACCACGGGTAAGACAAAAGGGCGTGTAACTGGCCGTGTGGTGCAAGTCAGTAGCGACCACGGGCTGGACACATGGGCGTGTGACTGGCCGTGTGGTGCAAGTCAGTGGCGACCACGGGTGAGGCACATGGGCGTGTCAGCGGCTATGTGGACAAGTCAGTATGTATGCCCTATTTTAACACAATTTAGACACACAGGCATGTCTGACACCGTGGGAGGCACACGGCCTGCCCACACGGGCGTGTGACCTCTATAATTTTGAAAAATTTTAAAATTTCTGAGAATTTCTAAATGTGTTCAGTTTTGTCCCAGTGTAACAGCCCAAATTTGGGCCTCGTAGAATTGGGCCTTGGGCATGAGAGCGTTTAAAATTTTTGAGAATAAGAGAACGGCAATAATGCAAGTTGGACCTATTAGGTGAGTGATTTTGGAAGGTTAGGGGGCTTCCGTGAAGTCACGGGATCAAACCTGGGCTTTAGGGAAATTTTGGTTTTAGGTGAATAAAACCCTAGGAGTTAGCAAGTAGGCTTTAAGAATAAAATGTGGAGAAAAATGACACAAACGGAGTTGTGGTCTAGTGGCAAATGGTGCCACATGGGAGACAAGGAAGTGACGCCATAGAGGAAGCAAGGGGTCCAAGGTTCAAGTCTTGGCGCTTGCATTTCAGTTTGATTTCTTTTTAAATGAACTTAGACTTTGGCCCATAGGCTTATATTTATTTGCGCATGTTCTAAGTCACAAAAGGAGCTTGTGTTGTGGTGGCATGTAGCGTCTGGAGCATAGGAGAGGACAAAGGTTCGAATCTCATGTCAAGCAAGGGGGTGTTTATTTTGCGGATTGGACGATCAGAGTTTGTGTTGGAATTAAACTCTGCTGAATGAGGGATCCCACATCAGAAAGCTAGCATGAAAGTAGGCAAGAAGCTGGCTTTAAATAGAGTGATCTATGAGAAGAGAAAGCATACCTTGGTTGGTGATTGGGCATAGGAGTGTTCGGAGCGCAGATTAACTTCAGATTCCTATCAGGTGTGTATTTCGCACTACTCTAGCTGTAGAGCGGCAAATGCCGAAATGTCGGTCACACGACGATGGTAGCCACACGAGCGTGCGAGCACACGTGTGGGAGCTTCAACGCGATAGTTGAGGCCATCATGAGTGTTTTTGTGGGTTTAGGCTGTTTGGGCCACGATGGGCCGAAAGGGGCCATGTGGGGCCAATGGGCCCGTGGGCCCAATCGGATAAGTTGTATGATTGTGTAGTAAATGTTGGACTAGACTATGTGAATCTCATATCTGTGGCTAGATTTGGGCTAAATGGGCCACACGAGCATGTGTGCCTATTTGGGCCGAGAATGGGCCCTAGGCCCATTCGCATCGTTATCTTTGTTTAGAATGCTTTGGTTTGCGAAATTACCGAAATACCCTCCGTTTGCAAAATTACCGAAATGCCCCTGATTTGTGAAATTACCAAAATACCCCTAATTTGTAAAATTATTGAAATACCCTCAGATTGCAAAATTACCGAAACACCCTCAGATTGTAAAATTACTGAAATACCCCTGATTTGTGAAATTACAAAAATACCCTCGATTTGTGAAATTACTAAAATACCCCCGGTTTGCGAAATTACCGAAATACCCTCGATTTAAGACATTACCAAAATACCCCTGGGTTGCAAAATTATCAAAATACCCCTAGTTTGTAAAATTACGGAAATACCTCCGATTTGTGAAATTATCGAAATACCCCAATTTGTGAAATTACCAAAATACCCCAATTTGTGAAATTATCGAAGTACCCCTAAAGGGTAGGATTACCAAAATACCATTATAGGGTAAGATGACTATTTTACCCTTGTAGGTAAATGACTGACTTAGATTATGAGTTGACTAATTTGACTGTGGTTGTACAACTATATGCTTTTATTACATGTTTAATTTATTGTTACTGAACATGGCCATTTTGCATACACGTGCAATGATTGAGCATGACATATACGACATATTGCATGGGGTTGGGACAAAGTTACGAAGGAAGTGTATGGCCTATTGCCGTTCTGTACAAGGCTTTTAGCTTTTCTGCGATATTTATGGCTTTTAGCCGTTCTATCTATGGTGCCGAGCCATTCTGTTGACTTAGTGCCGCAATCGGTGCTAAGCTTGGTGTGTTGGTTGGGTGGGTCGATTTTACCCCCACATGGTGAATTGGTTGGATTGGGCTGGATTTCTTTCTGCATATCTGCATCTGATACTAATTTTGTAATGGGCTTAGCTCCACCTAGTTCTGTTATGGGCTAAGACCCACCGATATTGTGTCTGTGATGGGCTCAGGCCCAGTCTATTTCTGCATACTGTATATTTGACTGTTTGTATTATAAGGGATTACACACTGAGTTTTTGCAAACTCACCCTTCTGTCTAACTGTACAGGTAATCCCCAGACTTAGTGGATTTGGAGCTGCGAGGGACTCGTAAGTGGCCACAATACTGCTCATGTTTTCGTTTACTGGGCTTTTATTTATTATTAGTTTTTTTCTGGATTTTTTTTATTTTTGTAATAAGGCCTCTCCAATTTTATAGCTTTCAATCTGAGGTTTTAATCATTATGATTTATACATGTTTGAAGTAGAACGTGGTTTTCCATAAACGATAACTGTTCTCAAAACACTATGTTTCCGCAACGATTTTTAAGCTTCTGCAAACAAACAAGATTTTAGGAGTAATGACGTTTTAAATTGATTAACAAAATGCTGGTTTAAAATGAGTTCTACGAAGAGGCTTCAACCTCCAAACGAGTTTTTTCAACAAGGAAAAAAAGGGTTTCCAAAAAGCACTCCAATGTGACACAGCAAATTCGGACCTAACTTTTAGGCCGGGTTTGGGGTGTTACATTTAGTGGTGTCAGAGCCCAGGTTGCAAAACTCGGCTGTAGAATGGATTTTGAAAAATTTTCTTAGTTTGTTTAAATTTGGTTTGGAAAGAAATGATGTTACTGAAAGTGTGGTACACCGAGTCTCCGGCGCCAAATTTGTAAGGTTTCTAAATACTCTTGTCTGTTTAGGAATTTAAATACAGTAAGTTAGAAATACAGTGGTTTCTTTAGATATTGGACTGTATTTTTTATATTTATTTTGTGTGTGTTTTGCTTGGATGTGATGTTTGGATATAGAAATTGGTTGCGTGTGAGCTATCTGTCTGCTTCAGTGGTTAGGGGTTTTGAGTATGTGTAGGGAGTTCCAAGTTCTAGTTAAAATATGATTGGGATATTAAAATTAGAGTACGCAGCGAGAGCGTAGTTGTGTAACCTATGTTGTGCGACTATTATATAGTTGGAAATTTCGAGGACGAAATTTTTTTAAGGGGGATTTGTAACGCCCCAAATTTGGGCCTAGTAGAATTGGGCCTATTAGGCCATGGGAATGGAAGCGTTTAAAATGTTTTAGAACAAGAGAACGACACTAATCAAGTTGGACCTATTAGGTGAGTGATTTTTGAAGGTTAGGGGGCTTCCATGAAGTCTCGGGATCAAACCTGGGCTTTAGGGAAATTTTAGTTTTAGGTGAATAAAACCCTGGGAGTTAGCAAGTAGGCTTTAAGAATAAAATGTGGAGAAAAATGACACAAAAGGAGTTGTGGTCTAGTGGCAAATGACACCACATGGGAGACAAGGAAGTGACGCCATAGAGGAAGCAAGGGGTCTAAGGTTCAAGTCTTGGTGCTTGCATTTCATTTTGATTTCTTTTTAAATGAACTTAGACTTTGGCCCATAGGCTTATATTTAGTTGCGCATGTTCTAAGTCACAAAAGGAGCTTGTGTTGTGGTGGCATGTAGCGTCCAAAGCATAGGAGAGGGAAAAGGTTCGAATCTCATGTCAAGCAAGGGGGTGTTTATTTTGCAGATTGGACGGTCAGAGTTTGTGTTGGAATCAAACTCTGCTGAATGAGGGATCCCACATCGGGAAGAAGATGGCTTTAAGAGTAGGCAAGAAGCTGGCTTTAAATAGAGTGATCTATGAGGAGAGTAAGCATACCTTGGTTGGCGTTTGGGCATAGTAGTGTTCAGAGCGCGGATTAACTCCAGATTCCTATCAGGTGTGTATTTCGCACTACTCTAGCTGTAGAGCGGCAAATGCCGAAATAACGGTCACACGGCAATGGTAGCCACACGAGCGTACGAGCGCACGTGTGGGAGCTTCGACACGATAGTTGAGGCCATCATGAGTGTTCTTGTTGGTTTAGGCTGTTTGGGCCGAAAGGGGCATGTGGGGCCAATGGGCCCGTGGGCCAATCAGATAAGTTGTATGATTGTGTAGTAAATATTGGATTGGACTATGTGAATCTCATATCTGTGACTAGATTTGGGCTAAATGGGCCACACGAGCGTGTGGGCCCATTTGGCCCGAGAATGGGCCCTAGGCCCATTCGCATCGTTATCTTTGTTTAGAATGCTTTGGTTTGCGAAATTACCGAAATACCCTCAGTTTGCAAAATTACCAAATAACCCCAACTTGCAAGATTACCAAAATACCCCCGATTTGCAAAATTACTGAAATACCCCTAATTTGTGAAATTACCAAAATACCCCTAATTTGTAAAATTATTGAAATACCCTCAGATTGCAAAATTACCAAAATATCCCTAATTTGTGAAATTATCAAAATACCCTCAGATTACGAAATTATCGAAATACCATTGATTTGTGAAATTATCGAAATACCCTCAAAATGTAAAATTATTGAAATACCCTTGATTTGTGAAATTACCGAAATACCCTCGATTTGTAAAATTATTGAAATACCCTCGGCTTGTGAAATTATCAAAATACCCTCAGTTTACGAAATTACCAAAATACCCCTAGGTTGCGAAATTACCGAAATACCCTCAATTTGTGAAATTATCGAAATACCCTTGAAGGGTAGGATTACTGAAATACCCCTGAAGGGTAGGATTACCGAAATACCATTATAGGGTAAGATGACTATTTTGCCCTTGTAGGTAAATGACTAACTTAGACTATGAGTTGACTAATTTGATTGTGGTTGTATAACTGATATGCTTTTATTACATGTTTAATTGATTGTTACTGAGCATGGCCATTTTGCATACACGTGTAATGATTGAACATGACATACACGACATATTGTATGGGGTTGGGACAAAGTTACGGAGGAAGTGTACGGCCCATCGTCGTTCTGTACAAGGCTTTCAACCTTTCTATGATATTTATGGCTTTTAGCCATTCTGTTAACTGGCAGCGATGCTGCGATATTTATGGCTTTTAGCCGTTCTGTCTATGGCACCGAGCCGTTCTATTGACTTAATGCTGTAACCGGTGCTAAGCTTGGTATGTTGGCTTGGTGGGTCGATTTTATTCCCACATGGTGAATTGGTTGGATTGGGCTGGATTTCTGTCTGCATATCTACATCTGATACTGATTCTATAATGGGCTTAGCTCTACCTGGTTCTGTTATGGGCTAAGACCCACCTGATACTGTGTCTGTGATCGGCTCAGGCCCAGTCTGTTTCTGCATACTGTATATCTGACTATTTGTATTATAAGGGATTACACACTGAGTTTTCGAAAACTCACCCTTCTGTCTAACTATACAGGTAATCCCCAGACTTAGTGGATTTGGAGCTGCGAGGGACTCAGAGGTGGCCACAGTACTGCTCCTGTTTTCGTTTACTTGGCTTTTATTTATTATTAGTTTTTTTCTGGATTTGTTTTTTATATTTGTAATAAGGCCTCTCCAATTTTATATTTTTCAATATGAGGTTTTAATCATTATGATTTATACATGTTTGAAGTAGAATGCGGTTTTCCTAAAACGATAACTGTTTTCAAAACATTATGTTTCCGCAACGATTTTTAAGATTCCTTAAACAAACAAGATTTTAGAAGTAATGACGTTTTAAATTGATTAACAAAATGCTGGTTTAACATGATTTCTACGAAGAGGCTTCAACCTCCAAAAGAGTTTTTTCAACAAGGAAAAAAAAGGGTTTCCAAAAAGCACTCTAATGTGACACGCCAGATTCGGGCCTAACTTCTAGGCCGGGTTTGGGATGTACACCCAGCCCCTTTCTAAAGCATGATTAAGGTCTCACAAACCTACTTAAGGGAAACTTTGATGTGATTTGTCAAATTTTTCTATGAAATGTTAGTAAAAGATTTCGATTGTCTGTTAATACCATTTGACCCTAAACTGACGGTGGTTACAGGTTAGGGGTGTTACAATGCCTTTTGGCTTGACTAATGCTCTTTCCATTTTTATGGATTTGATGAATCAGATTTTTAGACTGAATTTAGACAGATTTGTTGTTTTATTCATTGATGAAATTCTGATCTATTCACGAGATGAGTCTGAGCATGCCGAGCATTTGAGGATTGCATTGCAATCCTTGAGAGATAAGCAAATGTATGCTAAATTCATCAAATATGAGTTGTGGCTCCGAGAAGTTGGATTTTTGGGACATATAGTCTCGGCGAATGGTATTCGAGTTGATCCGAGCAAGATTTCTACAATTATTGATTGGAAACCACCTAGAAATGTATCCGAGGTTAGAAATTTTCTGGGATTGGCTGGTTACTGTAGGCGCTTTGTTAAAGGGTTCTAGAGGATTGCTACATCGATGACCAGATTACTACAGAAAGATGTGAAGTTTGAATGGTCTGACAAAAGTCAACAAAGTTTCGATCAATTGAAAGCATTATTGACAGAGGCACCAGTGTTAGTTCAGCCTGAGTCGGGTAAAGAATTTGTAGTTTTCAATGATGCATCGTTAAATGGCCTGGGTTGTGTTTTGATGCATGTAACACCCCTAACCCGTATTCGTCGCCGGATTAGGTTACGAGGTATTACTAAACATTACACAAATTAGGAGAGTCATTCATTACTATTCATGTTTAAGGTAATATAAATTCAATTATACAAATCATATGTACATCTCCTTTATAGCATTCAAATAATCAAATTATAACATAGTTTAATACATAACAAATTCCATGTGCATACATTAAGACATTAAAAAACATATCGAATACATGCTAACATATCTATTTAATTTGATAAGTATTAAACATGTTATTTCCTTAACTCTGCATATGCACAAATGCAACCCAATTTCAATACTCTATGGCCGAACATAAATTTAATGCAACATATATAATACACATTTTAGCCTATCACTATGAACCATTATAAGAGCACAAAATACAAACCATAACACATCTCATTCGCATGCTAATTATCATGCATAAATTGCACTCACATAACCCCTTTCTCTACTCACCTATTTCGGCTAACAAATTTGGGTTCAAAAGTAGCACAATGATTTTACCATCCATTATTAAGCTAACTTTGCCTTTACAAATCATGATCTTTATTAGACATCACAAGCTGAATCTAATATCCAACTACATAAGATCATATTGTTTGCATGTACGCTTATTTTACTTATGCCTAGCCGATTATAAACATTAACTTAACATTTTTTTAACTATCCAAATGGTCATAATTTCAAACATCAAATATATACACAATAATCATACCATTCCATCACACAAAATATGTCATAAACACACTTCTAAAATTAATTAGCATTATGGCCAAATATACAATATACTTATCATTACCCCTTTACCGAATCATATAACAAATAACACAAACATATATATATATTCAGTATTAAGCTTACTAACATAAATTAATTAATAATACAAATCATACCTTCCAAATAAGCCAGTATTAAGCCACAACTGAAATATATATTTATATATATCCATCAACCATGTTTACTTCATTTGAGCCAAATCATAAAAATCAACTAATGCGAGACATACCAATATGTCAAGCTTACCATAATGAACAATCTTAAGCCATACATATTATTACTTTAAACTATAGACATATACCAAGCACATCACACATATATGACATGCATAATACTTAACTAACACATAACATACCTTAACTCAACTAACTTCCATTACTTACCTTATTGTCGAAACACATAACTAAGCATCACATTATATATACATGATATTACTTCTCACCTAAACTTAAACCATGATCAAGCATAATCAAATTCAAGCATAGAAATCAAACACATCAAGCATTTAACCAAGAACATATAAAACCAAGCTTAAACATAATGATCAAGCCATTTTCGCATGGCTTTAAATATATACAACCTCAAAAATAACCAAAAACATAAGCAAGCCTATACATGCCATAAGTTCAAGTTCAAATTAACAAAATATCGAAATAGAGATCTATAGTGTGACGGATTTCTCTGACGATCCCCAAGCTCGTAACCAACTTCCAAAATCTATAAAATAGAAAGCAAATACACACAGTAAGCTATCATAGCTTAATAAGTCATAAGCAAAAGAAACATTAACTCATATACACGATTTATTCTAAATAAACAATAATAAAATATCAAAATCTCATACATATTTCAACTTATAAATTTCAATGTCAAATCATGTATAATTTGTACCAACCTTCCTTTGACCAAATACTTATTTATATATTAGTATATTTAATCTTCACTTTATACAATATATTATCATCACAAGGCCAATATATATATAACCACATAAACTAGCACATAATTCACATTAACATGTATCATTATATCATTAATTCAATCATTCAACTTACCTTATTTTCATAATCAGTATGAGTACATACCTAAGCCTTTCTAACTCGATTATACACTCAATCTTAACTTATCAATGTTCGTTGAACCATTCAGAATTAAAAAGGATACTCGGATAGTTGAAAGGCTCGTACAATGCCAACATCCCAGACTTGGTCTTACATGTAATCACATATCGATGCCACTGTCTCAGACAAGGTCTTACATGAATCAAATATGATGCCAATGTCCCAGACATGGTCTTATACGTAAAAATAAGTCGACGCCAACGTCCCAGACGTGGACTTACACGATACACATAACGGAATCCTAGGTCATGACATATTTATCCTATCTATTCCTAAGGTTCATACGGGGCTTCCGAACATCGTAACTCGATCGAATTGATCTCGAAAACAATGCTCCCAATCATATAGACATTCGACAATCATTTAAATACATTCATAAATTCAATTCAGCATATAAATTTAATATATATTTAAAATTTACAACATTTATTTGCTTATAAACTTACCTCAGATATCGACGGACGGAATAAATGACTATTCGATTATTTTTTATTTTCCCCAATCCAAATCCATTTTCTTTGGTTCTTGATCTAAACATATTCAAATTAAACTTATTTAAACACCATTTTATTCAATTTAATCTAAAAATACATAAATGGGAAAATCACCATTTTGCCCCTGACATTTTACACTTTTTGCAATTTAGTCCTATGCATAAAACACAAAACATGCAAAATTTGCACACATCATGCTTAGCCGAATGATACCCATGCTCATACAAGTCCATACATTTCATTTATTTCACATTTTAATCCCTCAATTTATTATTTTTACAATTTAGCCCTAATTACTCAAAATCATCAAAATTTCCAATACAAAACGTATTAATTCAAAACATATCCTTCATAATCTATCATCTAACAACAAAAATCACATGAATTCATCAATGGCTTAACTTAAAATATTCATCAAAATAAAAAATTAAAGCATGGGTTTTGTACATTTCATAGCAACGATCTAAAAAAACGTAAAAATTATCATAAACCGAGCTAGGTACATACCTTAATCAAGCTTTTATATGGCCAAATGTTGCTTGCTCTTTCGTTTTCTTTTCCTAAGCTATTTTCATCTTTAAAGAAAGATGAACATGCATGGCTTATGTTTTATTGTAACGCCCCGAATTTGGGCCTAGAAGGAATGAGCCTTGAGTGTGGGATCAGCTAGGAGACTGCATATAAAAGTTTATGTGTGCAAGAAAATGACATAAATTGCTTGTTTGATTTAATGGCTAAGTTATTTGGGTGTGTATGGGAGTGTGTTAGAAGCTTGGGTTTAAGTCTTGGCCCTTGCAAATTTTTTAGTTTTTCTCTTATATGAACTTGGACACTAGCATTTAGGCCTTATTAGTAATAATGCTTGTTTTATGACACAAGAAGAGCTTGTGGCTTGGTGGCAAGTGGAGTGAATTGGCTGATGTAAGAGCTTGGGTTCGAATCTCTTGGCATACAAAGGAGTATTTATTTTATTTCCTTGCAGCAAGAGAAGTGGAGTTAGACTGAAACTCTGCAAGGTGGAGTTCGAATTGGTCTTGGAGTTGTTATGGAGGATATTAAGGAGGGATAAGGGGAGTGATTTGTGGAGATTTTTAAGGAATTTGAATTGTGAGGAGAGTTTTGGCCGATTGGGACTCTAAGGCCTTGGTGAAATTTGGCTAGGGGAAAAATAGGGAGCATTTTCGGCACTAGGAATCCCTTGTTCGGTTTTTGGTGAGTGTTGATAGGAGAGTTGTAACATCCCAAAAATTAGGGGGTTGTCATATCTGTGTAATTGCATGTTATGCTTGCTCTATGGGTTATTTGAGGGTGCTTAGGGGCTCTAGGGAGGCCTGGGGTCAAGGCCAAACCTTGGGAAAGTTTTGCTTTTTGGGCACTTTAAGGGAGAGGACCGTTGGAAGCATTGCTTAAGGGATTTGGTTGGTGTTTTGCTAACACAAGTTGACCATGTGGTAGGATGGTTGTGGCATCAATAGGAGAGCAAGGTGGGATGGGGTTCGAACCCCACAAGCAGCATATGGGAGTTTTTATTTTGTGCTTAAAGAGGAGAAGAGGTGGAGTTGGAGTAGAACTCTACAAGGTGGATGGGAGACTTGGTCAAATGTTTTGAATGAGAGGTAAGGAGTGAATGGTGGAGCAATTTGAGGAAAGAATCTTGGGATAGGGGAGGTCGGTAGTGTTTGGCCGAACGTGGAGTGTGGGGGGATGGAAATTTCAGCTAGGGGTGGGTTTTGAGTAGGGAAATTCGGCATTTAGGGGTAGGAGCAAAACCAAAAACTTTAGGGTGTGCCATTGGGTTGTTTTGCATTTTTTTTTTTGCTATCTGACTTTGTCATTTTCGGGTCTTTTCTATTCGTTCTTGCTATTTCCAAATTTCTCAGTCTCACCATTCCTCTCTTTCGCTCGGTTTTTCATATTTGGTCTTCTTTTGCTTGCTACCTAATCACTTTTGGCTGAAACTCCCCCTTTCCAGCTCCTTTCACACGTTCCTTTTTACTTTTTCTCACCTTTCTCTCTTGTGTTTCACATAGCTGAATCTGGTTTCTTTGCTTGGCTGCCAATTGCCGAAGGGTTTCATCTTCATTCATAGTTGCTATTCTCAGTTGTTGAGCTTTCCTCTCTATTCGATTTCTCTTTGAGCAAGGTAGTGATTCCTTTTCTCTTTATTCTTTTTCTCTCTTCTAAAACCGATCTCTCACCTTGTTTCTTTTCTACTAAGGCCGAATCAATCCATTCCTTTCTACCTCAAATCTTTTTGGTTCTTTTGGTGTGGGCCGAAGCTGTTGGAGGGTTAGCATACCCTCTTGTCGTTCTTCTAACTTTTGGTTTTCGAGAGTTGGTTGGTAAGTAAGGTTGTGGCCAAATATAAGTGATGGGGATTTAATATTGGGTTGTTCTTATTCAAGTCGAAAGGCTCCAATGATTTTAATTTTGGATGTGAGTTTTAATGGCTAACACTTCTTCTTGGGTTCAACGTTGCAAGGGACTCGACGGGCTTAAACTAAAGAATCGTTTATACAATCTTCCCTTGCAGTGAAATTCTCGGATTGTTGGTAAGTGACGCAGATTTTGGAAGATGTTGTATTAAGGATTATGACTAACTGTTAGTCAATGTTGATCTCAGGTGTGCTGGAAAAAGTGTCGAGTACTGCAAATCGTGAACAGGTGTGTAATCTCACACCCCTCCGAATGCATGCTTGCAATGTTCTGTGAGTCGGCCGAAAGCCGAAAAGCTAGAAAATCGGCACACTCGAGCGTGCGAACTCGTAGTGGTAAATCGAAATACAAATAATGACGGTAAGTCGTTGAGATTGTCACGAGCACTCTCACGAAACTATGGCTATAACGGGCCTAATCGAGCTGAAACGGGCCAAATGGGCCCAATGGGCTATCCGGCCCACTTGGGAAAAGTTGTTGGAAAACTATCAAACGATAAGTTTGATTGCAAAATCTGCAAATCTGAGACCGAAACCATGCGTATTGGGCCACGCGAGCGTGTGGGCCCGTTTGGGCATGAAATGGATTTCAGGCCCAATAGTTCCGTAAAGACCCAGAAAGGGTCCTGTGTCGCTCGAGGCGACAGTAGGCCTTCGTAAAGATCGTTGAATGCAAAATTACTGAAATACCCCTAGAAGGGTAAATTATCAAAATACCCCTGGAGGGTAAATGACCGTTATACCCTTGATTATGGTTGGTTACCATGTATATGCTTTATTTGCACTTTAGTATGTATGATGCATTGCATTTATATTATGTTGCATGGGTTGGGTTTGATGATCGAAGGAAGTGTATTCTGCGGCTCTGCCACATTCTGTATAGTGGTCATGCCACGTATATTCTGTTATTCTGGTGGCACCGCCACAAATTCTGTGATTTGTAACTTGTCTGCCATATGGGTGTGTAGGGTTGGGTGGGTTGACTTGGTCCCCACAGGTGTGTAGGGCTAGTACGGGTGGTGTGTAGGGTTGGATTGGGTTGGGCTGCATTCTCTATTTGCATGATCACGTTTTGAGGGCTAAGGCCCAGATTGTTACTGAATAGGGCCTCGACCCAGTCTGCTTGTAACACCTCAAACCCGGCCTAGAAGTTAGACCCGAATCTGGCGTGACACATTGGGGTGCTTTTCGAGAAGCCATGGTTCCAATTGGACACCTTTCTTGACAATAGTCCCAGTTTGTGTTTGTTTATTATTAATCAACATTTATTAAAAAGTTATTACCTTTAAAAAATAAACTTTGTTGTGGAAGCTTAACTAAAATGATTGACTTATGAAAACGTGATATTTACAACTTAGCTACGAAAACGTAGTGTTTTGAAAACAGATATTGTTTTGGAAAATCGCAATTCAATGTTGAGCAGATTTAAAACATATTAAACTAAAAATCCAAAACTACTCTTAGTGTAGCCACCTCCGAGTCCTCCAGTATGTCGAACCGCCAACTAAGGGTTACCTGAGAAAAATTAAAAAGAGGGGGGTGAGTTTACGAAAACTCAGTGTGTACAATCCCTCGTCAGTCATAAAGCATGTATCAAAACAACCCGGGCAGAAGCCCATTACAATAACGATGGCAATTGGACCTTAGCCCAAAATATACTCAGTTGGGCCTTAACCCATATCAAAAGTCACATATCATATATAAATCTGGGCCTAAGCCCATCTCAATATTAAAAACCACATATGCAATGCATTAATGCCTATACCAACCCTGCACTCCGTCTCCTGTCCAACCCTGCACTCATGTAGAAATTTAATTGACCCACCCATCCCTACACTCCTTATGTAGCACCGATTGCGGCACTAACTTATCGGTGCAGCATGGCTGCTCGGTGGCTAAAAAGCCTTCGGTGGATCCACAGTCGTCAAGCAACCATGCGATCCTATTAGAACTTCCTCCGTATTAATAATCCCATCCCCATGCAACATAATAACACATGAATGCAACATAAAATAATAATCATACGATAACGATCGTAAATCACATACAAGAATAATTATATAACATGTAGGGGCATTTTTGTCATTTTACCCTTCAGGGGCATATCGATCATTTTACCCATCGAGGGTATTTCAGTAATTTCGCACCTGCGATAGCCTTTCCAAAGGCCTAATGTTGCCTCGAGCGACTCAACTACCATTTCCGGTCGTACCAGATTATTAGGCCTAAACCCGACTTCAGTCCATTTGGGCCCACACGCTCGTGTGGCCTACCTAACACAAATCTAGCCACGTATATGAGATTCACCTAGTCTAGTTCACTAAATACTACACCATCATACTTGGGCCCATCGTGGCCCAAGCAGCCTCAACCCACAAGAATACTACTGATGGCCTCAACTATCGCGTCGAAGCCCCACACGTGCGCTCGCACGCTCGTGTGGCTACTATTGTCGTGACCGGCACTTCGGCATTTGCCGCTCTACAACTAGAGTAGAGAGAGTTGCACACCTGATAGGAATCTGGTGCTAATCCGCGCTCCGACCACTCCTGTTCCCATACGCCCTCCAAGGTATCTTTCCTCCTATCATAGAATGCTCTATATATAGCTAGCTTCTCACCTTCCTTCTTTGTATCTTTCCAATGTAGGATCCCTTCGTCGGTAGAGTTTAAATTCAACTCAAACTCTTCCTGTCCAATTCGCAAAATAAATACTCCATTGCTTGTCATGAGATTCGAACCCAGGCTCCCTTGCAACATAATCCACGCCGCTAACCACTTGGCCACAAGCTCCTCTTGTGTCTTAAAGCATGCGCAACTAAATTTAAATCTATAGCCAAATTCTAAAGTCCATTTAAAAAGAAAACTAAAATGCAAGAGCCAAGACTTGAACCTTGGACCTCCTTCATTCCTTGTGGCGTCACCCCCTTGTCTCTTATGTGGTGTCACTTTTCCACTACACCACACACTCCAATTGTGTCATTTTTCTCCACATTTTATCCTTAAAACCTACCTACAAAGTCCCAGGGTTTTATTCACCTAAAACCAAAATTTCCCTAAAGCCCAAGTTTGATCCCGGGACTTCATAGAAGCCCCCTAACCTTCTAAAATCACTCACCTAATAAGTCTAACTTGCATTAATGTCGTTCTCAAAAATTTTAAATGCTACTACGCCTAAGGCCCATTGGGCCCAATTCTCCTAAGCCCAATTTTTGGATGTTACACTGCTTCTGTATGGGCTCAGGCCCAGTTAATGATCGTTTAGGGGATTACACGCTAAGTTCTCGTAACTTACCCTTTTGCTTTAATTGTGCAGGTGATCCCCAGCATTAGAGGATTTGAAGCTACGGAGGACTCTATGATGGCCATACATCAAAGTATTTCTCACGAACTTTAGTAAATTTCTGTTTTGCTTCATTTTAAGATTATTTTTAATTTTGGGTTTAATATTATGTAATAAGGCCATTGGACTTAATTTTTCTTTAAACTTTCATTTCGGTTATATTCAAACTATAAATGATTAAACTCGGGATTTTTCTTAAAACTACAAAAATACGGTTTCCAAATATATCACATATTTGCAAATCACCAAATCTGATTTCTGTTATAAACAAATTTTTCAATAATAATAATAATAACGTTTTTACAATAAACCCATAAAAGCAAATCTGAATTTCACAAACACCAAAGCCCAAAGTTCAAAAAGAATACGAAGTTTTTAGCGAATGCGCCATTTTTAAACAACCCTTCTATGTGACATGCCAGATCCGGTCATAATGTCTAGGCCAGGTTTGGGGTGTTACAAGAGTGCCTAATTTCTTTGCTGAGAGTTGGGGTTTTTCACTTTTTGTATTTTGGGTTCTCTCAAGTCTTATCTGTACTACGAAGCTGACCACTCATGTCATTTCCCTTCTGACCATTCGTGTCACTCGTTCTCCTCATCTTTGATATTTTCTTTCTCTCATAGCCGAACCTTCCCTTCTCTTCTTTTAAATTTTGTTCATCTTCTATTCTGGGCTGACCGAATATCACTATTGTTAATACTTCTCTGTGTCGATCTACTATAAAGGTTCTGACTATCGGTAAGTGATCAAAAGCTATTCTCTGCTTTCCTTTCGAAACCGTATGCACCTATGTTTTTCCTTTATTTTCCAAAATCGAGTAACCCCATTAACCGATTGCTATTTCATTCTTCACATACTGCACTCTTTACGGTTCTAGGGTCTTCCTCAAGGAGTGGTGAAGTGTGAACGGTTTGGAGGAGTCACACTTTTGTTCTCAAAACGTCCGGTAAGGTAATAAGGTTACCTCATGTTTTTGGGGTTGGCCGAATATGCCATTCCACTTTCTGATCAGTTCTTGACTGTACTTTAGGAAAGCAGCGAAGGCATGTGATCGTTTCTAAACAACGAGCGTTGAGGGATTAAGGTCAGCCTCATTCAAACTAGGTAAGAAGGGTATTTCGGATTAAGAGTTATTAAGAGGGTGTTACCCTAACAGTTGAGGACTAACAAGATTGGATCTCGATGAATATAGGTTGGGTGCTCATGGATCTTGGAACGACTCCGTAAAAAGGTGTGTAATCACACTATCTCCGCTATAAATCGACAAAAACCGAAAAGCTGAAACTTCGGCATTTGAGGCCTCGTGAGCGTATGATCGCTCGTGTGGTAAAACCGAGCCTAAAACCATGGGCGGTAGACTGAAAAGGCCACCACGAGTGTTCTCGTGCACTTGGACTATTATGGGCCTCGTTGGGCCGTGTGGGCCCAATGGGCTTGTGGGCCCCACACGGATAATATTTACGAAAAGTGGCAAACACTGGACTGGGCTATGTAGTTCACATAGCCGTGATTGAATTTAGGCCAAATGGGCCACACGATCGTGTGGGCCCATTTGGGCTGAATATTGGGCTTTCAGCCTATTTACACTATTTTGACCAAATAGATTATCTATCGCTTGAGGTGACTGTAGACCTTCGAAAAGGTTGTTAACTGTACCGAGACCCCGAGATAGGTAAAATGATCGAAATACCCTTGTAGGGTAGAATTACTGAAATACCCTTGTAGGGTAGAATTACCGAAATACCCCTGTAGGGTAGAATTACTGAAATACCCCTGTAAGGTAGAATTACCAAAATACCCCTGTAGGGTAGAATTATCGAAATACCTCTGTAAGGTAGAATTACCGAAATACCTCTGTAGGGTAGAATTACCGAAATACCCCTGTAGGGTAGAATTACTGAAATACACTTGCAGGGTAGAATTACCGAAATACCCCCGTAGGGTAAAATAACCGTAATACCCCTATAGGGTGAAATGACCTGATACCCCTGTAGGGTAAAATGACCATAATGCCCCTATAGGGTAACATGATCGTAATATCCCTGTAGGGTGAAATGACCGTGATACCCCTGTAGGGTAAAATGACCGTGATACCCCCTATAGGGTAAAATGACCGTGATGTCCCTGTATGTAAAATGATTGTAATACCTCTGTTAGGTGAATTGATCGATATACCCCCAAAAGGGTAAAATGACTATTTTGCCCCTCGAGGGTAAATGATTGATTTGTCTGCGATGTAAATAATTGATTTGTTTGTGACGTAAATGACTGATCTGTCTGTGATTTAAATGACTGATTTGTCTGTGAATTGTATGACTGATTCTGAGCATGGCATTTTGCATACACGACATACTGCATGGGGTTGGGATATTATTACGGAGGAAGTATTGTACTGGTGGCTCTACCACAACCATTGTTACTGGTGGCTTTGCCACATATACAGTTACTGGCAGCTTTGCTATGATACCGTTGCTTGCAGCTTTGCTGCGATGCTACTGATGGCTCTGTGCCAATCATATCACCGTTACTGATGGCTGTGTGTTGATCATATTACTACTACCGATGGCTTTGTGCCAATCATATTACTGTACTCATGGTGTTATAGCTATCCTGTTTACGACTCTTAGCCAATCTGATTACTGGCAACTTTGCTGTGATACTGATGAGTGCCGCAACCGCTGCTGATATTGGTGTGTTGGCTGGGTGGGTCGATTTTATCCCCACATGGTGTGTTGGTTGGTACGGGTGGTGTGTTGGCTGGATTGAGATGGGTTGCATGATTGCATTGTTGCATTTCTATTACTGATACTGTCACTATTTTGGGTAAGGCCCACATGTATTCTGTTTTTGATTCTGATACTGTAATGGGCTAAGGCCCACACTACACTGTTACTGTTTTGGGTTAAAGCCCACAGTGTTCTGTTACTGAAAAGGGCTCAGGCCTAGCCTGTTACTGCATATATTACTGACTGAATGATAGGGGATTACACACTGAGTTTTCATAAACTCACCCTTTCTTTTAACTGTACAGGTAATCCCCAGCCTTAGATGATTTGGAGTTGCGAGGGACTCGGAGGTGGCCACACGTTCGCTGATGGTTGTTTTGGACTTATATATTTCTTTTATATTGGGCTATAGAGTTTTGTAATAAGGCCTTTGGTAGGTTTAATTTTCTTTTTGATTGGGTTTTTAATTTCTTATTTTGAACTGCCAACCTGAAACAAACAAGCTACAAAAAAATAATAACTGTTTTGAAGACAAACACACATTTTCACACTGCAAGATGATTTTAATTAGAGTAGCTTCTGCAAATTTTAATTAACTAAGAAACAAACGGTAACAAACATGTCAATTGTTTTAATAAGTGATTTTTCAAACTTAATAACTTAATTTGCCAAAATTTTTCTCAAGCAATAAAAACTAAATGGGTTTTTACTTAAAAACGGTTTTCCACCAACAAGCCTTGATTTTGAAAGACACTTCAATGTGACACGTCAGATTCTGTCGAAATGTCTAGGCCGGGTTTGGGGTGTTACATTTATGTTTTATTTAATTAACATATATTAATATAATTACTAAAATTACCTTATTAATATAATATAAACATATTTTATATATACACATAACTGTCCATCATATAAATTCACGGCCTAATTACATCATAAATACCTCATGTTTTAAAGACAACAGTAATTTGGCTCTTACATATTTAAGTATCAACTTTTTCATCTTACGCAATTAAGCCCTTTTTATTAAATCCGACACTCAAACGATAAAATTAAATCATGAAAATTTCACTAACATAAATTCACATAATATAAACACAGATAATAATATTTAAATATTTTTCTGACTCGGATTTGTGGTCCCAAAACCATTATTCAGATTAGGGTCGAAACCAGACTGTTACAATGTAGGAAGGCAAAGTTGTAGCTTATGTCTCGAGACAGTTGAAGCCGAACAAAAAGAATTATCCAATGCATGATCTAGAGTTAGCCACGATAGTGTTCGCATTGAAAATTTGGCGTCATTATTTGTTTGGTGAAAAATGCCATGTTTATACCGACCACAAAAGTTTGAAATATCTGATGACTTAGAATTTGAATTTGCGACAGCGAAGATGGTTAGAATTACTAGAAGACTATGAATTAGTGATTGACTATCATCCGGGGAAAGCTAATGTAATTGTTGATGCTTTGAGCCGAAAGTCCTTATTTGCTTTACGTGCTTTAAACACACAATTAGCTTTGTTTGACAACCGTTTGATAGTAACCGAGTTGAAAGCGAGACCGTTATTTCTACAATAGATTTATGAGGCTCAAAAATTTGATAATGATTTGCAAGCAAAACGAGCTTAGTGTGAGTCGACTTTTGATTCAGAGTTTCGAATAAGGCTTGGTGATTGTTTGATGTTTCATGATAGAATATGTGTACCAAGAAATTTTGAACTAATTCAGAAGATTCTAAACGAAGCACATAGTAGTTGTTTATTAGTACATCTAGGAAGCACGAAAATGTATAACGATTTGAAATAACTTTATTGTGGCATGGCATGAAACGTGATATCATAGAATTTGTTTTGAAATGTTTGATTTGTCAGGAAGACAAAGCTAAGCATCAAGTGCCGTTAGGTTTATTACAGCCTACTATGATCCCTGAGTGGAAGTGAGATAGAGTAACAATGGATTTCGTATCAGGTTTGCCCTTATCTCCGAAAAAGAAAGATGCGATCTGGGTTGTTGTTGACAGTTTAACAAAATTAGCTCATTTTATTCCGGTACGTACAGATTTCTCGCTTGATAAATTAGTTGAGCTGTATATTTCCAAAATTGTGAGATTACATGGTGTTCCCCTATCTATTGTTTCGGATAGAGATCCAAGATTTACTTCGCGATTTTGGAAGAAATTGCAATAAGCTTTAGGTTTAAAGTTGCATTTTAGCACTGCGTTTCATCCGCAAAGGGATGGTCAATCCGAGTGAGTTATCAGATACTGGAGGATATGTTGCGTTGTTGCATTCTTGAGTTTGAAGGTAGCTGGGAGAAATATCTACCGCTGATTGAATTTGCTTACAATAGTAGTTTTCAATCGAGTATTAAGATGGCACCGTACGAAGCTCTATATGGTCGTAAATGTCGAACACCATTGTACTTGATTGAGCTTAGCGTGAACAAGATTCACAGGGTTGATCTGATCAGAAAGACTGAAGAAAAAGTGAAAGTAATTCCCAATAGTTTGAAAGTAGCTTTGGATCTACAGAAATTGTACGCAGACTTGAAATGGAAAGATATTGAGTTCCAAATCGAGGATAAAGTGTTTTTGAAAGTGTCGCCGTGGAAAAAGATATTACGGTTTGGTCAGAAAAAGAAATTGAGCTCACGATTCAGTAGACCATATGAGATTACTGAGCGAGTTGGGCCAGTGGCATATTGACTATCTTTATCATCTAAGTTAGAGAAAATACATAATGTGTTTCATGTGTCGATGCTTTGACGATACCGATCCGACCCTTCACATGTCATTTCCCCGACCGAGGTTGAAATTCAGTCTAATATGTCATATGCTGAAGAATCGATTCGAATTTTAGCTTGTGAGATCAAAGAGTTGAGAAATAAGAGAATCGCATTAGTAAAAGTATTATGGCATCGACACGGGGATGAAGAAGCTACGTGGGAACCCGAGGAAGCTATACAAAAATAGTACCCAAACCTATTCACTGGTAAGATTTTCGAGGACGAAAATCCCTAAGGGGGAGAGTTGTAATAGCCCGGTTTTAGCTAAATCAGAACAGTGGTTTTGGAACCACAAATCCAATGTCAAAAAATTATTTTAATATTATTTTTGATATTTACAGCATGTTATTTGATATGCGTGAAAATTTTGTGAGCTAATTTTATCGTTTAATTGCTTAATTTAAGAAAAAAGACTAAATCACGTAAAATGAAAAAAGTTGCATTCTACTTGTTAAAGGTGTCAAATAGCTTTGGCTTTTAAATATGATAACCTTAAATGGTAATTAAACCATTTGAAAGGTTAGTGGACATTTATGTCAGTGGTTTATGTGAAATAATAATGTTTTAATTAAGGTTAATGTTGTAATTCATATAATAAAGCTTAATTAATAAAACAAAATCAATTTTAAGCTTCATTGTCATTTTTTTGGATGAATATTGAGAGAATGAAAACCATTCTTAGGTTTTAAAGCATTCAGCACACTCTTAGCTAAATTAAGGTATGGTTTTAGCTCGATTTTTTATGATTTCTATGTTTTTGTAATCGTTACAGCTAAATCTAGGTAGCCCGTACCTTTAATTTTGAAATTGTTAAAGATTTTGAGAGTTTTCATTGTTGAATCTATGTGTTCTTTGATGTTTAATGTCGAAATATGAAAGCTTGATGATAGTTTTACATGTTTTGTTAAGTGATTTTCGATGAAAATGCATAATAGGGATTAAATTGTGAAATATGCAAATTGTGTGGTTGAAATGTGAAATTAATGAAAGTTTTGGGCTCCAAAAGACCTATAAATAATTCAGCCAAGCATGGATTTTGATGAATTGTGTGAATTTTGTGTATTTGTGAAATAAGGAATAAATTATGAAAAATGTGAAATTTGTGGGGCAAAAGTGTCAATCTATTTTAAATTGTATTTTGGACTAAATTGAATAAATAGATGATTGAAAAAGTTAATTTTGAATATAGTTAGATCAAGAAAATCAGAATACGGACTTGGATCGGGGAAAAGATAAACTTATCAACTAATCGACTCGATTCGTTGTTTTAGCATCCGAGGTGAGTTCGTATGCAATAAGCATTATTATAATTATGCTTTTTCATGCTTTGATATTACTTAAATTATATATCGGGCTACATTTATGTTTGATGACAAATCGGCTATTTGTGGCACTTAGTGTGCGATTCAATATAGCTTCGGCTAAATATGGCACTTAGTGTGCGAGACATTGAGTGTAGCACTTAGTGTGCGAGATATCGAGTATAGCACTTAGTTTGCGAGATATCGAGTATTCAATGACATTCCGTGTAAGTATGAACTTGTTATGGATTAGTATAGGTATGTATATGTATATTATGAGCTTAAAATCAAAGAAGTTATAAAGTTTGTATATAAGCTTATGAATAAGCATGTGAAAGGTTTGTTAGTAATCTTGAATTTCATGATAATATGTTTAGATTGATGAATGTGTATGTGTGATTAGTTAAGTTTATATCATACGAGCTTACTAAGCTATAAAGCTTAATTTGTTTATTTGTCCATGTCTTATAGTGATTTCAAAGCTAGCTCAGATTCGGGGATCGTCGGATATTACGTCACACTATCCAACCATCACTTTGGTACTTTTGAGCTCTTGGTTTGGTCATATGGCATGTATAGGATTATGGTCATTTTGGTTATGTTTTGAAAGTGAATATTGCCATTTGAGATGACTTGTGAATGATTATGTTTTGTATGTATTTATAGCCATGAGATTTGGCTTAATTTGGCTAGTTTGGTTGTAAATATAAGTGTGCTTATGGTTTATATTATAAGATTAGCGGAATTGGTGTTATGCTTATGAATTGGGAGCAAAATGATGTAAGTTTAATATATGTTGATTAGATATGTTAGTGCCATTTTATAATGTGTTTAATGATACTTGGAAATGGTTAATGAATAGATGGTGTTTATGATTGAGATTTAGGCTAAGAAATGTTTAGATGAAATGGTAGGAATTATGGTTGATTTGGATGTTTTGGATTGCCTATTTTGCTTTGTTTTTGTGCCATATGTGTAGGTGGTGTGTACCAAATGGGGTGGCAAAATGGCTTGGTAAATAGCCAATTTTTGTTCACACAAGCAAATACACGGGCGTGTGTCTCAACCGTGTGTGACACACGGTCATGTTGCAGGGTCGTGTGTCCCCTGGTGTCGAAATTGAGTTGAAGTCAGTATGCTCCACACGGTCTCACACACGGGCATGTGACCGGCCGTGTGGTACAAGCCAGTATACACCCTAATTGGTACACGGCCTACCACACGGGCGTTTGACTTGGCCGTGTTGCATAAGTCAGTATACCCTACAGTTTGGCACGGCCTAACAGACGACCTGGCACACAGGCGTGTGTGGCCACTTCGAAAGGTACACGGGCTAGGCACACAGAAGTGTGGTTGATCGTGTGACCCAAGCCAATATGTATGCCCTGTTTTCACATGGGCATGTCTACTAGCCGTGTGAGGCACACGGCCTGTTCACACGGGCGTGTGACCCTTCTTTACATGAAAAATTTCTAAGTTTCCAAAATTTTTGTATGATATCGGTTTAGTCCCGAACCACTTCTAAAGCATGTTTAAGACCTCGTAGGCCCTTATAAGGGATAATGTTATTGTGTTGAATGATTTATGAGAATGAATGCTTATTGTTGCATAAATGTATGCTATATGTGTTGTGAATTGATCGGTAATACCTTGTAACCCTATTCCAGCGTTGCATACGGGTAAGGGGTGTTACAAGTAGATTCAGAATGATCATATCACTAATTCCAGTATGGATTGTGGTAATAGTCTATATTTTCAAAATTGAATATGTGTGTTGAACAATTTTGAGATTATTAGAGACATCTTACAAGAGGCTTATAGCAGAGTCTATTTGGTTCAGTCAAATGGTGACAAAATGTGAAATGGCTTGAGACAAAGTTACTGATAGCCAGGAATAAAACGTAAAATTTCAGAGTTGAATATCAAGTTCTGTCTGGGTTATTATAATTTGATTTGATTTATGATTGAATTTCATATCTGGACTATCTTTGATGTCAAGAAATAAAGATTCGGTCTAGTTTATTATTGATAGATTGAAGGGATTGGCTCATTTTATTTTGGTCAGAACAAATTACTCGTTAGAATGCTAATTGAGTTATATGTATAAGAGAATTTCATATTTGCACAGAGTGTTGTTGTATATCATTTATGGTTAAGATCCGAGATCACCTCTAGAATTTTTAGAGTAAACTTCACAAGGCTTTGGATGTTAAACTTAACTCCAGTACAACATTCCAGTCACAATCAAACAGGTAGTCAGAACAAGTAACACATAATCTAGATGACATATTATAGTGTTATATCATCGGGTTTAATTGCGTGATAACAAGCTAATTGGGATAGATTTAATTTTGAAAGACAAAATTTTCTAAGGGAGGAGAGTTGTAACAACCCATTTTTCAGTAGTGTCGGAAACAGTGGTTCTGGGACCACAAATCCAACGAAAGAGTCAGTAAATATTATTATTTAATATTTACAAGTCAAATATAATATTATATTGAATTTTGATTTGCTAATTTTTGGTAATTGAATGAATATTTAAGTACAAGTAGGTTGTCTCTAAAGTCAAGTGGCTTTAGAAAATGAGGTATCGGGACCTCATTTCTATAAATCGAGCATGTAAATATTTAATATTATATAGGTGTATTGAAATTTGGTTCAAAAGTTTTAACTTTTGGATAGTTAATTAAAGAAAAAAGACTAAATCGTAAAAGTTACAAAAATTACTCACTATTGATTTTTCTTAATTAAATGGCTTAAACAGTAAAAATGAGAGGTGTTATATTATAATTAGACCATAATTGAACAATATGGATGGTTGGTGGAAGTTTAGGTTGAAATTATATTAGTTAAAAATGGTAATTAATAAAATAAGGTATTTAAAACATAAAAAAGAATATATGGTCATCATCTTCCATTTAACAATCTTCACCGATATAAGAAAAGAAAAAGCTTGGGAAGCCATTTTTAAGCCTCCAAGGTTTGACCAAGCTTTACTCTATGCATGGTAAGCTATTTTCACCCGTTTTTATAATTTTTATGTTTTTGATATCGCAATTAGGTCCAGCTAACCTGAAGGTTAATTCATAAAATTGTTAAAATTTTAGGGACTTATCATGAATGATTTAAATATGTTTATGAACTTATTTGATAGATTCATGAAATTGATAGTTAAATAAAAGTATTTTGTTAAGTTATTTTTTGTAATTTCAATGTTTAAGGATTTAATTGTGAAAATATTAAAACTTCATGGAATATTGGTGAAATAGTGATAAATATGGGCTTTAGTGAGTCTATAAGAAATTCGTCTAGCTTGGGTTTTGATTAAATGTGATTAATTTGAAAGTTTTGGGTTTAGCGACTAAATTGCACAAAGGGTAAAATGTAGGGGTAATTTTTATAATTAAAGGGCTTATATGTTTAAATTTAATTATTTGAGATTTTTGAATGGAATAATTGAATGAAAACTATTATTTGGATCAATAAATGAATCAATCAGACTCAAATCACGGAAGGCCAAAGTAGCAAAATAGTCGTCGATTTCATTTTTGTAATCATTTCTATTCAGGTAAGTTCATAATTTGGTTAAATTAGATAGTTTTTGTTTTTGTGATTTAATACCTATCTATTTATGTGGTGATCAAGTTCGTTGGTTGAAAAACAAGTAAGACCATAGCTGAAAGACGCTATGGCATCACAGTTCAAACAAGTAAGACTATAGTTGAAAGACGATGTGACATCACAATTCAAACGTGTAAGATCATTGTTGAAAGACACTATGGAAACAAGATGGAAAATGAATAAAACCATAGTTGAAAGACACTATGACAATATGATGGAAAATAAATAAGACCATTGTTGAAAGACACTATGGCAACATGACAGAAATGAATAAGATCATAGTTGAAAGACACTATGGCATCACGACGGAAATAAAAAAGACCATGGATGAAAGACGCTATGACATTCTTTGAAAAAAATATTTATCAGGTAATATGTATCGATGATGGACACCACACCAATAGTTTGAGATCCTACATGTATTGCAGTTTCTAGAAGCTAGTGTGAGCATTGTTCCTGTGTATTCGACATTAATTCATTTTGGTTCATCAAGTGAAAAATGAATAAGTGATGGTGGAATTGAATTTTAAATGTGTTTACTTGTAATGTTTTATGCCATGATAAAATCATTTGTTTCGTAAATGTTAGCCCTTAACCATGGTTTATTGAGTGTAAACGAAAGTATGAGATGGTTATATGAAATTTAATATATAAATGGAAAATTTTAAAATGAATAATTGAAATGGTATGTGATATGTTAAATGAACATATGATGGATGAATTAAAGTTATACGTGTGTTTACTTATAGATGTTATGTCTTGATAAGGTTATAGAGTTATATTTGCGATCTACCTAACTTGAAAGATTTGTGGTGTATAAGAGATAATTAAAACATATGAGCTAATTAGTATGGTTTGACATGGTTTCTTTAAGTTGATTTTGTAACGCCCCAAAAATTTAAGTCTTTAATTTTTGCATGATATATCACAAGTTGCTTGTTTGCTTTAATGGCTAAGTGATTTGGGTGTGTTTGGGAGTGTTTGAGAAGCCTGGGTTCAAGTCTTGGCTTCTGCAGAGCTTTTAGTTTTGCTCTTGAATGAATTTAGACACTAGCATGTAGGCCTTATAAATAATAGTGCTTATTTTATGACACAAAGAGAGATTGTGGTTTAATGGCAAGGTGGCGTGTTGTGTAACTGGAAGGTCTGAGGTTCAAGTCCTAGGTTGCACAATGGAGTGGTTATTTTGATGCTTGAGCCGTGTAGGTAGTGGAGTTGGACTGAAACACAGCTAATGGGAGTTTGAACTGGTCATGAAGAGATTCAAGGAGGGATAAGCGGAGAGATTTTAGGAGGAAATCAAGGAGATGAGAGGGGAGGGAGTTGTACCGAATTTGGACTCTGGCACTCAAGAATTCGGCCAAGAAGAGGATACTGCTCATTCGGTTTTTTCTCTCTTTGGCCGAACGTGGTAGGCTCTTTTGGGCTATTTTTCCTGTCTACTTCGGTATTCCTTCCACCTTTTGCTTTTGGTGCCGAATTTTGGCTAAAACTTCGAGTACCTCTTGAGTTTGTTCCTTTTCTTTTCTACTTTTCCCTTTACTTTCTTTTCTTTTGTTTGGCCGAATAATACTTTGGCTCTCTCCTCTACCAAAACCTCTTTGCCCGAATAGTGTTGGGCAGTTCTTCCTCCACCCCTTTTTGGTTAACTGTTTGTCGAATATTGCCTAACTCTCCCTCTTTATCTCTTCAATTGAGTTTTCGGGTTGACAACTATTCTCTGACGATTCGTATTCCTTGAAGAGTGAAAAAGTTTCAGGTAAGATTAAAGTCGTCGAAACCTTTCTCTCATCGCTCGTTCAAAGGTAAGTATGTAGGCTAGCATTCTATAGTGTAGGCCGAATGCTTTCTGCAATTCTGTAAGTTATCATGTGTGGATTTAAACCACATGAATAAACAATACTGTTTAATAAAATCCGTTTGTAATGCAGATATCTGTCAAAGAGACTGTAGTCAACCTTCGTTGGTGGTATAAGTGGGCTAAGCCACATTAGTCTATCGAGGCAAGTGTAAATTTTGGTTTTAGTTAAAGGGGTAAAAGAAGGGGGATTAACCCTATTGTTCAACGACTAATGGAAGCCTTGTATGAATGTAGGTTTTGGTGCTCGTGGAACTTGGAGCAGTTGCGTAAACAGGTGTGTAAACACCCTACTGTAATTGTAGAATGGTAAAAGCCGAAAACACGACGTTTGAGACCATACGAGCGTGCGATCGCTCGTGTGGTAAGCCAAACCCACGAAACATGGGCGATAGACTGTAGAGGCCTCCATGAGCATTCTTATGGGCTTAGGACGTATTGGGCCACGTTGGGTCGAAATGGGCCGTGTTGGCCTAATGGGCTCGTAGGCCCACACAGATGAAATCCATAATTTGTGGCATATACTGGACTTCTATGTAGGTCACATAGCTATGTCAAAATCTGGGTTGAATGGGCCGCACGAGCCTGTGGGCCCATTTGGGTCGAGTAATGGGCTTTGGGCCCATTTGCACTGTTATGACCGTTTTGGTTAATGAAGTCGCTCGAGGCAACTGTGGACCTCCTGAGAGGTCGATATATGCATCGAGACCCCAAAGTAGGTAAATGACCAAAATACCCCTAAAGGGTGAAATGACTATTTTACCCCTAATAGATGAAAATGACTGTTATATCCCTAAGGGTTGGTTGATTGTTGTGTTCATAATTTATATATGACTGTTACTAAGTATGACATTCTACATATACATATGATCTATGACATGACATACTGCATGGGGTTGGGATACTGTTATGGAGGAAGTATACTGTCCTGGTGGCTTTGCCACATATATTGTTACTGGCAGCTTTGCTGCAATACTGTTACTGGCAGCTTTGTTGCGATACTGTATTGGTAGCTTTGCTACGATATTGGTGTATTGGCTGGGTGGGTCAATTTTATCCCCACATGGTGTGTTGCTGGTATGAAGTGGTACGTTGGCTGGATTGGGATGGGTTGCATTAGTACACTGTACTGTTACTGTATTGGTTTAAGGCCCACACGTTACTGTATAGGGTTAGGCCCAGACTGTTACTGCATGTTGCATATAGATTGCCTGGTAGGGGATTACACGCTGAGTTTTCGTAAACTCACCCTTTCCTTTTTTACTGTACAGGTAATCCTCAGCCATAGGCGATTTGGTGCTGTGAGGGGCTCGGAGGTGGCCACACTACTGCAGCTGTTTTACACTGCTTTTACTTAAATTTAAAATGTATGTTTGGTTTTGGTTATGTAATAAGGCCATTTATGTTTGTTTAAATTTTTAATTGCTTATTTACTTAAAACTGCTAGTTTAGGAGAAGACGAATTTTCAAAATAATTACTATTTTCAAAGACACAAAAGTTAAACAATAGATTTTTCCAAAAGCTTCCGCGATTTTAAATCAACCTATTATAACAATAACAAATAATAAGACAAATGTTTTGACTAGATGATTTCTAAAATAACAATAAAAGGGTTTTGAATTTAAAAACGAGTTTTACCAACAAGTCAAATTTTTGAAAGACACTTCAATGTGACACGCCAGATTTGGCCATAATGTCTAGGCCGAGTTTGAGGTGTTACATTTAGTGGTATCAGAGCCAGGTTGCAAAACTCTACTGTGGAATGGGTTTTGAAAATATTTAGAATTTCTGGATAAAACTGTTCTTGAAGCGTTTTGAAAGGTTTACAAGTGTGGCACGCCGAGTCTCCAGCGCCGAATCCGTAAGTTTCCTATATATTGTAGACTGCATTGAACTGAAATACACTGAGAGACTACTTTAGATAGTAGGACTCTACTGAAACTTTTTAGTTAGAGTAAACTGAGATGGTAGGAAACTGGAAACTGTAGGGAGACCTTGATATTGCGAAAACAAAAAAATCTTATTACTGATTTTCATAAGGCATCTGTTAATTATTACTGGAATTATAAACTGATACATAAAACTTCGTAAATAGATAATACGTTATTTAATATGATCACTAGAGGTACTCGTAGAAGGGGTACACGAGGCCGTGGTAGAGGCCGAGGAAATGCTAGGGCTGGGTCTTCGGCATCAGGCCACATGCCCAATGTTGAGGCTAGGGAGGCACCAGCTTCACCGGTGACTGAGATGAGATCATACAATCGAGCGGCTGGTGATGATGCACTATCCCAAGCTCTGCTCAGCATTCTGGAAAGGGTCGTAGGGACCAGTACTGGTGCTGTGGGGCGTGGATCAATTTCAAAATGACTCCGGTCGAATGGAGCAGAAATCTTCAGGGGTATTTTTGGGGTAGCCCCTAATGTGGCTGGATACTGGTTAGAAGCCACAGAGAGAATAATGGACAACCTTGACTGCACTTCTGAACAAAAACTAAAAGGTGCAGTGTCTTTACTGCGAGACGAGGCCTATCAGTGGTGGCTTACCGTAAGAGAGGGTACTCAGGCCGACCGATTAATGTGAGATTCCCTTAAAGCAGCATTTCAAGGAAAGTATGTGGGCGCAAGTTATGTGGACGCCCGAAGAATGGAATTTCTAAGTTTGACCCAAGGGAATAAAACTGTGGTAGAATATGAGGCAGAATTCCTGTGATTGAGTCACTATGCTCGTGGGATAGTGGCAACTGAATATGAATGCTGTGTGTGATTCAAAGACGGCTTCCGAGATAAGTTACGAGTCTTAATAGCTCTGCGGGGGGAGCGAGGTTTTGCTGCCATAGTAGAAAAAGTGAAAATTGCCGAGGATGTGAAGTGCTCTGAGCGCCAGAACTATGAAAAGGATAGGGGCAGATATAAGAGGGATTCAGAGCCCTTAAGTGCTTCTGGAAGGCCTCAAAAGAAGGCCAGGTTTCATGGGCCAGTTCGAGCTGGGGTTCCTATTGCAAGACCACAACCCTATATTGATTGTGGGAAACATCACCTAGGTGAGTGCTGGAAGAAGATTGGGGCATGTTTCAGATGTGGATCTATAGAGCATCAAGTCAAGAATTGTTCTCAGAGGCCTATTCAGATGCAAGCTACAGGTCAGGGTTATGTTCAGCCAGCGAGAGGTGGTTAGCAGCCACCGAGAGGCCGTAGGCAGGCCAGGGGTGGAAATGGTGTGGGACGAGGTCGTGGAGCACCAGGTAGAGGTGCTAGTAACAATGAGGCGAGACAGCCTGCACTAGTCTATACTGCTCATCACCGAGAGGGTAGTGACGCTCCAGATGTTATAATTGGTACGTTCCTAATTCATAATGTACCTTACACTACTCTAATTGATATAGGGTTTACGCATTCATGCATTACATGCACTGTGTTTGGCACCTTGGGTATCATGTGTAAGAGTACTGTTAATGAGATGACTGTGTTAAGTCCACTGGGACATTCAGTAAGAGTAGACAAGTTGTTCAGAGATGTGCCCCTAGAGGTTCAATGAGTCATTTTTCTAGCGGATTTAATGGAGCTACCGTTTGGTGAATTCGACCTAATCTTGGGGATGGATTGGCTGGTAAAACACCATGCAAGTTTGGATTGTACTGCTAAGCGTATGGTGTTTAAGACTTCGGATGATGGAGAAGTGGTTGTGATTGGGGAGTGAAGGGACTTTCTGTCTAATGTGATCTCTGCATTAAGGGCCGAAAAATTGGTTCACAAGGGTTGTGAGGCGTTTCTAGCCTATATTGGTGTATCTGATTCTGAGGGTCCTCCTGTTGGAGATATCAGAATGGTTAAGGATTTTTCTGATGTATTTCCTGATGAGCTCCCTAGGTTGCCTCTAAACCGCGAAGTGGAATTTGCCTGGAACAGCTCCAGTGTCCATTGCTCCTTACAGAATGGCACCGAAGGAGCTGGTGAAGCTAAAAGCACAAATTTAAGAACTACTGGATCGATGATTCATTCGACCTAGTGTGTCTCCAAGGGGGCACCAATGTTGTTCGTAAAGAACAAGGACGGGTCCATGTGCATGTGCGTCAACTATAGGCAACTGAATAAACTGACTATCAAGAATAAGTATCCCTTTCCAATGATAGATGATTTATTTGATCAGCTACAATGAGGTTCAGTTTTCTCCAAAATAGATCTTCATTTTGGGTACAATCAGCTGAGAGTTAAGGAGGCTGATGTGTATAAGACTGCGCTTAGGACTCGTTATGGTCATTACGAGTTCCTAGTGATGTCGTTTGAGCTGACGAATACACCAACTGCCTTCATGGACCTAATGAGCCGAGTATTCCAGTCCTACCTAGATCGATTCATGGTGGTATTTATAGACGATAGCTTAGTGTATTCGAGAACTGAGGCTGAACATGATGCACATCTCCGAATTGTTCTGCAGATTTTAAGAGAGAAACAACTATACGCTAAGTTCAGCAAGTGTGAGTTCTAGTTGTGAGAAGTGACATTTCTGGGTCACGTAGTATCTGCCGAGGGGATTAGAGTTGATTCTTTGAAAAATTGAAGCCGTAATGGATTGGAAACCACCTAAGACCGTATCTGAGATTCAAAGCTTTCTGGGTCTGGCAGGGTATTACAAATGTTTTGTTGAGGGGTTTTCCTTGATTACTGCACCTATGACTAAGTTGCTGCGTAAAGGGGTACCGTTTAACTGGACTGATAATCAGTAAGAAAGTTTTGAGAAACTGAAGAAAGTTTTGACTAAGGCCCCTATATTGATACAGCAAAAGTCTGGGAAGGAATTCACTGTCTATAGTGATGCATCACACATTGGTTTGGGTTGTGTACTGATGTAGGAGGCTAAGGTGGTTGCTTATGCATCTCGTCAGCTTAAGCCTCATGAGGCGAACTACCCTACTCATGACTTGGAGTTAGTCGCGGTGATGTTCGCACTGAAAATTTGGAGGCACTATTTATACGGTGAGAAGTGTATTATCTACATAGATCAGAAGAGCCTCAAATACCTCATCATTCAGAAGGAGCTGAATCTTAGGCAGCGAAGATGGATAGAGCTGCTTAAGGATTATGATTGCTCGATTAAGTATCACCCTGGTAAGGCTAACGTGGTAGCTGACGCACTGAACGGTAGGGCTGTATTTGATTTGAGAGCAATGTTTGCTTGTCTCAGCTTATTTGATGATGGTAGTTTGTTGGCTAAACTGCAAGTTAGACCAACGTGAACTGAACAAATTAAGGGTAAACGGTTGTTGGATGAGTCACTAGTTCCTCGTTTCCGACAGGTTGAGAATGAGAAAACTTCGGATTTTGGGCTGAATAGTAAAGGAGTACTGTCTTTCCGTGGGAGAGTCTGTGTACCAAGTGATTTTGATCTGAGGCAGTCTATACTGCAGGATGCGCATAGTAGTCCATATGCTATGCATCCTGGCGAGAACAAGTTATACTGAGATCTTCGTGAGCTATACTAGTGGCCAGGACTGAAACGCGAAGTTACGGATTTTGTGTGTAAGTGCTTGACATGCCAGCAAGTTAAGGCTAAGGATTAGCTGCCTTTAGGGTTACTGCAGCCAGTTAAGATTCCACTTTGGAAGTGGGAGAGGGTAACTATGGATTTTGTGAGTGGGTTGCCCTTAACGCTTACTAAGAAGGATTTGGTTTGTGTTATTGTAGACCGATTGACTAAATCTGCCCATTTTATACCAGTCCGCACTGATTACTCATTGTAGAAGCTGGAAAAGTTATATGTGGCTGAGATTGTGAGACTGCATAGGGTACTGGTTTCCATCAAATCCGATAGAGACCCTCGATTCACATCTTGGTTCTGGAAGAAATTACACGAGGCTTTGAGTACTAGGTTGAACTTCAGTACTGCATTCCATCCTCAGACATATGGTCAGTCAGAGAGGGTGATTCAGATATTGGAGGACATGTTAAGAAGTTGTGTAATTGATTTTCGAGGCAGTTAGGAAGACTATTTGCCACTAGCAGAGTTCGCATATAATAATAGTATCAGTTTAGTATTCAAATGGCACCGTACGAGGCGTTATGTGGTCGTAGGTGTCGTACTCATACCTGTTGGACTGAGCTGGGCGAACGGCGAGTTTTGGGGCCAGAGTTAGTTTCTAATACCGAAGAAAAAGTAAAACTGATTCGAGATCGGTTGAAGGAAGCATCTGATAGGCAGAAGTCTTACGCGGATCTTAAACAGCGAGAGACTGAGTATTCTATGGGGGACTTCGTATTTCTCAAGGTCTCCCCGTGGAAAAAAGATACTGTGGTTTGGGCGGAAGGGTAAGCTTAGCCCTAGGTTCATTGGGCCTTACCATATACTGAAGCGTGTGGGACCATTCGCCTATCAGCTTGAGTTGCCTCTAGACTTAGACCGGATCCACGATGTGTTCCACATCTCCATGCTGAGGCGTTATCGCTCTAATCCTACACATCTAGTACTAGTCGAGAAGATCGAGGTTAGGCCAGATCTGACCTTTGAAGAGGAGCCAGTGCATCTATTGGACCTTGAGGTTAAAGTACTGAGGAAGAAATCTATTCCACTAGTCAAAGTGCTTTGGCGCAATCACAATTCAGAGGAAGCCACATGGGAGCCTAAGGAGACGATGCGTCGGCAATACCGTCATCTTTTCTGACCAGGTAAATTTTGAGGCTGAAATTTAAGTCTTTAATTTTTGCATGATATGTCACAAGTTGCTTATTTGCTTTAAAGGCTAAGTGATTTGTGTGTGTTTGGGAGTGTTTGAGAAGCCTGGGTTCAAGTCTTGGCTTTTGCAGAACTTTTACTTTTGCTCTTAAATAAATCTGGACACTAGCATGTAGGCCTTACAAATAATAGTGTTTATTTTATGACACAAAGAGAGCTTGTGGTCTAGTGGCAAGGTGGAGTGTTGTGTAACTGGGAGGTCTAAGGTTCAAGTCTTGGGTTGCACAATGGAGTGGTTATTTTGCTGCTTGAGCTATGTAGGTGGAGGAGTTGGACTGAAACACAGCTAATGGGAGTTTGAATTGGTCATGGAGAGATTCAAGGAGGGATAAGGGGAGAGATTTTAGGAGGAAATCAAGGAGCTGATAGGGGAGGGAGTTGTGCCAAATTTGAACTCTAGCACCCAAGAATTCGGCCAAGAAGAGGATACTGCTCATTTGGTTTTTTTCTCTCTTTGGCTGAACGTGGTAAGTTCTTTTGGGTTGTTTTTTCCTTTGTCTGCCTTGGTATTCCTTCCACCTTTTACTTTTGGTGCCAAATTTTGGCTAAAACTTCGAGCACATCTCGGGTTTGTTCCTTTTCTTTTCTGCTCTTTCTTTTACTTTCTTTTCTTTTGTTTGGCCGAATAACCCTTTGGCTCTCTTCTCTGCCGAAACCTCTTTTATCTTCCCCTCTCCTCTTTGCTGTTTCTTTTCTTTCCTCTATTTTTCCAAACCTTGACCGAATAGTGTTGGGCAGTTCTTCCTCCACCCCTTTTTGGTTAACTATTTGTCGAATATTACCTATCTCTCCCTCTTCATCTCTTCAATTGAGTTTTCAGCTTGACAACTATTCTCTAACAATTTGTATTCCTCGAGGAGTGAAAAAGTTTCAGGTAAGATTAAAGTCGTTGAAACCTTTCTCTCATCACTCGTTCAAAGGCAAGTATATAGGCTAGCATTCTATAGTGTAGGCCGAATGCTTTCTGCAATTCTGTAAGTTATCATGTGTGGATTTAAACCACATGAATAAACAATCATGTTTAATAAAATCCATTTGTAACGAAAATATCCGTCAAAGAGACTGTAGTCAACCTTCGTTGGTGGTATAAGTGGGCTAAGCCACATTAGTATATTGAGGCAAGTGTTAATTTTGGTTTTAGTTAAAGGGGTAAAAGAAGGGGGATTAACCCTACTGTTCAGCGACTAATGGAAGCCTTGTATGAATGTAGGTTTTGGTGCTCATGGAACTTGGAGTGGTTGCGTAAACAGGTGTGTAAACACCACCCTGTAACTGTAGAACGACAAAAGTCGAAAAGCCAAAAACACAATGTTTAAGACCATACGAGCGCGCGATCGCTCGTGTGGTAAGCCAAACCCACGAAACGTGGGCGATAGACTATAGAGGCCTCCATGAGCATTCTCATGGGCTTAGGCCGTATTGGGCCACGTTGGGTTGTGTGGGCCCAATGGGCTCGTGGGCCCACATAGATGAAATCCACGATTTGTGGCATATATTGGACTAGGCTATGTAGGTCACATAGTCGTGGCAAAATCTAGGTCGAATGGGCCGTGTAACATCCCTAATTAGGGTCTAGTCAAAATAGTGGTGCGAGACCACAAATCCGAGGCTCAAGTATGAGTTTTGATGGTTATTGCTATGTTTGCATGTTAGTGTGAAAGTTTCATGAAGCAATTTTGTTAAATTGCGGTTGAATTGTCCAAAAGGACTAAATTGCAAAAGTTGCAAAATGTGAGATTCTAGAAGCTATTTGTATGAAATAGCTTTGAATTATCAATTAGAGGTCTTCAAAGAGCAATTTTCCCAATTTCTAATTTTTGGACAAAATTGGGCATGGATGAGTTAAAATAGAAAGTTTGTCAAAAAGGGCATTTTGGTCATTTGTCAATTAAATGATTAAAATGGGAAAAGATGATAGAATTTCATTCATCTTCTTTTCCAAGGCTGCTGAAATTTTCAAGAAGCCATTGTTAAGGCTCTTCAATTTTTCAAGCTTGCTAGTAAGTGCATCTAAGCCCCGTTTTTGATATTCTTTGTATTTTTGAAGTCCTAATAGCATGAGTAAGCTATTTTTAGCTATATGTTGAGCTAGGATGGATGTTCAAAAATGTACCCATGTATGACATGCATGTATTTTGATGTTTTATGGAAGAATATGACAGCTTGATGTAGTAGAAACATCTTTTGCTAAGTGATTTCCATGAAAAATGCATGTAGGGTCTAGTTTGTGAAAGTCTTGAGTTTGGTCATACATGTGTGTTTTAGTGAGAATTGATGATTGCTTTAGTTGAGTAAATGATTCGGCTAAGCATGAAATGTTAGAAAGTTGAATGAAAATCACTTTACGAGCCTTGGGGCAAAAGTGTAAATATGAGAAAGCTTAGGGGCAAATTGGTAATTTTGCTAAAGTATGAGATAAGGGTCAATTTAGTCAATGTGTGTATTGAACGGATTGATTTATCATTATAGATCAAGAAAGACGAAGCCCAAATCGAGACCGAGGCAAGAGCAAGATGGTGGACTAAATTGCACATCTCTATACTTTTGAGTACCGAAGTAAGTTTATGTTAAATAATGAATTTATACTTACACATTCTTAATGCTAGTTAATGTGTAGCATGATTGAGAATGATTGAGAACCTATATAGTTTAAGTGGAATGAATGTGGTAGATATTGCGAATGAATGAATGAGTAAGTAGATATGTGAATGTGTAATGATAATACTTGATGGTGGACTAAGTGCGATACCACCCTAATACTTAACAACGATAAGCTGGGCTATGTGCGATGCTATTGTTAAGTATATTGTCTAGTGGGCTATGTACGAAACCACTAAGATTATCTTTGTTGGTAGGCTAAGTGCGATACTACCCTATAAATTGATTGTGGAGGGCTAAGTGCGAAACCACCGAGAAATTAGCTGTGTGGATGTGCTAGTGAGTAAATTAGCTGTGTGGATGTATTATTGAGAAATGACGATGTGTTGTATTTTCGAGTAAATGTGATATTGAATGCAGGGGTGCATGTCAATGAATATGAGTATTCGACTCTCGATGTGTTGGAAATGTGGTAAGGGATAGAAAGAGTAAGCATAACTGTGGATGTGAATTTATATATTAGTATAATGCTAATTATTGTTTAGCTTATACTATGATGCTTAAATTGTTTATGTGTAAACTTACTAAGCTCAAAGCTTACTCCCTTTCTTTTCCCTTGTCTTATAGAGCAAAATAGTTGAATCGAGATACGTGGATCAATTGGAAGATTGCCCACACTATCAGCACTCTCTGGTACATTAGACTTAATGTTTTGTATATGGCATGTATAGAGGCTAGACAAGTTAGTGAATTTTATTGTAAATGGCTAAGATGTGTTAGCCTATAGATGGATAATTTATTTTGTATAATGACATGGTTGTTGGCTACTTTAGTATATGAAAATTTGTAGTTATCCATGTAAGTTTATGTTTCAAGATGAATTGATTATGGATGTGTTGAATGAGTGCATGTTGTGTATGCTATAGGGGTGAGAAGAGCTTAGCAAATAGCTTGGTTCTTGTTCATGTGGAATGACACACGGGCATGTGTCTAGGCCATATGTAACACACGGCTAGCCCACGGGCATGTGCCTTGGTCGTGTCACTTTGGCATATTCGAGTGGTATAGGCCACGGGCTAGCCACACGGGTGTGTGCCTAGACTCTAGGCCGTGTGAAGTAGTCAGTGTTCACCATGGGTGGAGAGCAGGGGTGTGTGCCCTAGCCGTGGGGCTTGGGCAGATTTCTTGAGTTTTCATGCACGGTTTGTGGACATGGGCGTATGTGTCTACACACGGGCTTGTGACATCTTGCACGGGCGTGTAGTCTCTGTTTGGATGAAAAATTTTAAGATTGTAAGAGTTTCTGATATAGTCTCGAAAGCCCTCGTGTGTATGAGTGAGGTCTCGTAAGTCGAGAATGAGGTTGTAGAGGTGACTAAAGAGAGTGGTCACGTTGAGCCTAACTGGCGATCAAGTGGTTTTACTCCAGTAATGCCTCAGGCCCGATTTCGGTGTAGAATACGAGTAAGGGGTGTTACAGGTCGCACGAGCTTGTGGGCCCATTTGGGCCGAGTAATGGGCTTTGGGCCCATTTGCACTGTTATGACTGTTTTGGTTACCGAAGTCGCTCGAGGCGACTGCGGATCTCCCGAGAGGTCGATATATGCACCGAGACCCCAAAGTAGGTAAATGACCAAAATACCCCTAAAGAGTGAAATGACTATTTTACCCCTAATAGATGGAAATGACCGTTATATCCCTAAGCGTTGGTTGATTGTTGTGTTCATGATTTATATATGACTGTTACTAAGTATGACATTATGCATATACGTATGATCTATGACATGACATACTGCATGGGGTTGGGATACTGTTATGGAGGAAGTATGCTGTACTGGTGGCTTTACCACATATATTGTTTTCTGGCAGCTTTGCTGCGATATTGGTGTGTTGGCTGGGTAGGTCAATTTTATCCTCACATGGTGTGTTGGTGGTACGAAGTGATGTGTTGGCTGGATTGGGATAGGTTGCATTAGTACACTGTACTGTTACTGTATTGGGTTAAGGCCCACACGTTACTGTATAGGGTCAGGCCCAGACTGTTACTGCATGTTGCATACTGATTGACTGGTAGGGGATTACACACTGAGTTTTCGTAAACTCACCCTTTCCTTTTTTACTATACAGGTAATCCTCAGCCATAGGCGATTTGGTGCTGTGAGGGACTTGGAGGTGGCCACACTACTGCAGCTGTTTTACACTACTTTTAATTAAATTTAAAATTTATGTTTGGTTTTGGTTATGTAATAAGGCCATTTATGTTTGTTTAAATTTTTAATTGGGCTTTGCTTATTTACTTAAATCTGCTAGTTTAGGAGAAGGCGAATTTTGAAAATAATTATTGTTTTCAAAGACACGAAAGTTAAACATTAGATTTTTCCAAAAGCTTCCACAATTTTAAATCAACCTATTATAACAATAACTGATAATAAGACAAACGTTTTGACTAGATGATTTGTTAAATAACAATAAAGGGGTTTTGAATTTGAAAACGAGTTTTACCAACAAGTCAAATTTTCGAAAGACACTCCAATGTGACACGTCAGATTCGGCCATAACGTTTAGGCCGGGTTTGGAGTGTTACAGATTTTATTCAGTGAGTTTAATTTTAAGTTTATACGAACTTAAAAAGCTAATATTTGCTTATATCCATTGTGTTTTTGTATATCGTCGGAAGTTTATGTCAGTTGGAAGTTCAAGTCGGAGCTCACACTATCCGTTCTTCAACTTGGTGTAAATTGTGGTTATTTTGAATTAGTTTATAGGTGGCATGTATGAGGAGTTTAAATTTACTTGTTATTAGGCATGTTGTTTCATGCTTTGTTATGTGATGTTGTACTTGTGTTCATTTGGCTTTTTTGGTATGTTTTGACTATATGTATATAAGTGGTAAGATTCATGCCTTTACAAGTTTGGTTTTGATCGTGGTTTAAGGTTATGAAATGCTTGATAGAAACACATTTTGGGATTTAGGAAATCATGTATGTGATTTAGATTCTAAATGTTTGAATTGTGGTGCTAATGAGGGTACATTGGTTAGGCACTTAGGTTGAATGTTTTTGGTATGTTTTTTTACATGTTTGAATGTGTTTTGAATAAGTGAAAATGGTTGGGTTTGATACCTAAAAAAGGTTGATTGAAATTACTTGTTTTGAAGTCACTTTGGTTGCACATGGCTTGGGACACTGTCTACCACTTGGTCGTGTACCACCCACGGTCTCTCCACATGGTCATATGTCTTGTTGATTTTAGGTAAAAGATTTTTCACACGGGATTAGTTTGTTACACGGCTTGGAGACACAACCGTGTAACCCTATTTCGAATTGTACGTGTAACCCTATTTCGAATTGTACACGGTCTGAGAACAAAGGCGTGTGGAATAGCCATACAACCATATTTGAGGCCACACGGGATAGCCTATATCACATGGCCTGGTCACGCGGCCATGAGACCTCTGTTTTCTGTTTTTTTTCCATATTTTTCTATTTTGTTTCAGTTTAGTCCATGTTTGTTTCCAAACTAATTTAAGGTTTCGTAGACCCGAATTAAGTTCCATTTCCACATATATGTTATGAATAATGATTGAGTATTGACTTTTGATGAATACATCAAACTTTGAATTGTTTTGATTTATAATTGAATTGAAATTTTGAGAATGTTGCAAATTAGTCCTAATTAAATTATGGATGGTAGTGGAATATACATAAGCTCGTATATGATCTGAGAAATGACGTATTTTTTAATCATAAATTGAATTGACTATGTTTGGACAATTTTTGTTAAATTTGAATAATAATTATGCATTTATGAAGTATTCTATGTTGTTTAAGATAATCAATGTGAATTGAATATGTTTTATTCTGATTATGACTGTAGCATTCCGTAACTCGAGTCCGACAATTGAATCAGGATATGAGTGTTACATATTGTCGAGATGCTTATTATGTTCACTGTTCTGCTCAATGTCTTCAATTAGCATTGGTTGCAACAACTAAATAAGTGGTTGAAGTGCATCAATTTTTTTAAAGAATTGTCCGGTACTTTTAGTATTGCTTCTACTATAAGTTTATATATACATATGGTTTGTTTCCTTATTTATCTATATAAGTTCAGTTGTGCAATTACGAAAAATTCTTTTTTTAATAAAATAATAAATAATATTGTGGGAATATTTTTATCATTTTAAATCATATGAAACGTAAAAAAAAAAATGTGTTTGATGGGATTCAAACCCAAAATATTATAATTTTCAATGTTTTTATTATTTTAACTAAAACTTTATTTGATGTTATAATAAAATTTTATAAATTTATTTGTTATATAAATTTTTTTCACTCACATCTGTTTTGTTTAAATATGAGGAGAGACCCCGGTAAACAATTTTTGGTTGAAAAAAGAAATGGAAAATTACGATAATGTAGCATTTGGAATATTGAAGTGGTATACATTGTGTAGGGAAACCATATTCCATGCAAGTTTATAACATGGTAAAATTGATGGTGATAAAAACACGTAAGTTTTAGTTAAAAATATATAGAATACAAAAACAATATAAAACATCACCCTGTTTCTGATGAAGTAGACAAAAAAATATGGTTTTTTTTTTTTTTTTTTTTTTTTTTTTTTTTTAATGTTTAAGTTCTATGGTTTCCTTTGTGAAATGGGCTTGAGCAGTAGTTATCCTTTTTACCTCCCAGTTGGATTGACAAGTTGAGAGAAGATGACACTATCATCCTTACTTTCATTCAGTTCATGTTCACTGCCAACACTAAGGTTGCCTGATTCTCTTGGGTTTCTTACACTAGCATCTCTTGACCGTACACTTCCTTGATCACCGGACGAGCCGGAACTATCTGCAGTTTCTTGGAGTTGGAGAGCAAACTCAAGGTTCCACAATACATCCCCCATGTGAGGACGATCAATCCCTTGATCCGATAAGCACTTCACAGCTGTTCCTGCAAACTTCTTTAAACATTCTGGATCTATTTTGTCTTTCAAGTGAGGGTCAATGATGTCATCCAGTGTTCCTTTCTTGTGACAACTAAGTGCCCAATCTGCCAGACTAACTTGTTCTTTAGGAAGACTAGGATTGAGAGCTGGTCTAGCACATAATGCCTCAAAGAGAACAACACCAAAGGAGTAAACGTCGGATTTTTCGGTCAGTTGCTGTCTCCGGAAATATTCTGGGTCCAAGTACCCAAAGCTACCTTTCACCACTGTACTCACATGGCCTTGATTCATGTCAGGACCAGTTTTGGATAGCCCGAAATCCGAAACTTTTGCAACCCATTTTTCATCCAACAGAATGTTGGTTGTCTTTACATCCCTATGAATAATGGTGTACTGAGCTCCAGTGTGGAGATAATGCAGTCCCCTGGCTGCTCCAATACAGATTTCTAGCCTTTTTTTCCATGACAGATTTGATTTTTTGTTGTTATAAATGTGTTCCCTGAAAGTTCCAAGGGCCATGTAATCATAAACCAAGCACATCTCCCCACCATCTTCACAAAACCCAATCAAAGAAACCAAATGCTTGTGTCTCAACTTTGAAAGCATCTCAATCTCTGTTTGGAACTCATTGATTCCTTGTTCTGATGATGGATTGGATCGTTTAATGGCCACCTTGGTACCTCCACTAATAACTCCTTTATACACCTTCCCAAACCCTCCAACACCTATGACATTAGATTCATCAAAGTTATTTGTGGCTTGCTTGATTTCTGCTACGGAGAAATGGCGAGACAGACCTTGCGCCAGGGCTGAAAGATGAGCGCTGTTTGATCTGCTTCCTCCTACGTTGGAGTTCCCATAAACTGGTAGCCAACTAGAGGTATGTGACCCAACCCCATGCACTTTTCTCTTCTTTGTATAGAAGAAAGCTAATAGTGCAACCACCACGAAGGCCGCTGCCGCTCCTCCGGTAGCTCCAACAACAACTATATTATCGCTGGACTTAGAAAACGTCTTAGGCTTGTTCATCGCCATTTGGTCCTCTTGAATTATCATATCCGACAGTTCCGGATTTGGACTTGCCAAACTTCTCCCTTCACTAGCCTTGAAAATCTCAAGTCCATTGAGAATAACATTAAAGAACCTTGGCTTGTGTACAGCTGAAGGGTTGAGGTCTACTCGAATCTGTTCATGATCTGATTCATCATCGAGATCTAGAGCGAAATCTTTGTATGTGGCAACATCCTTCTGATTTGTCCAAGAAAGTATATCAGCTGGATAAGGGTCAGCTATAGCTGAATGATTGTTGAGGTAAATGTTGAACATTCTGCTGTTCAGTTTATCAAACTGTAACTCACAAAAATGTAACCTCACAACATATGTGAAATTGGGATCAACTCGGAACACCCATGTGAGGTTGGTCTGCAAGTTGATTTTACCATATTTTCCCATTACCCTTGCTGTGCTATAAACATCTTCAGGAGCTGTAGCAGTTGACTTGTTGCCGTAATCAATCTTAATTGTTTTATCAGATTGAATACTGAGCCCCTGTATAGCAGCATTCAAATAAGTATCATCGATATACCAAGTTCTTGAAAGGCCACCAGCATCTTTGTTTGGAGGTATGAATTGTCCACCAACATTCACTCTATACATGGTCTGCAAATTCTCTGTCGGCACATCCAAGACGCCCCCCGAACGGTAACCCACCATATTTGCCGTTCCAAACAAGTTTGGCATTGCAACCAATTCAATGCCATTAACAAAAGCAAAAGTGTCTGAATAGTTGGTTGAAGGTGTAAATGTAATCTCTAAACTATCAGAATCTGAAGGCGCCAAGGAATACTCTCGTACAAGATAAGCCTGCGTAAGTGCTCGACACGTGATTGCAGCGCTGAAATTGTTCATCAAGGTGATCTCTCCAGCTGCCACTGCGAAATATGATTTGGAAACATCGTAGTTTCCGAAATTTGAAGGATAAAAATGGAACCTGAGGAAGTAACGCTCCTTAGCTTTTTTAGGGAACTTATAGGTTGCTTGGGATTTGAAGATTCTGGCATTCATGTATGGAAGTGCTGAAGGAAGTAAAGGGTCATGAATTTGAGCTCTAGCTTGTTCTGAATTTTGAGAGGAAGTCAGGTATTTGGCATCTTCTACCCATGTTCTTCCATATTCATCTTTCCCACCCTTTGACCCACAGTCCACAAACAATGGCTGGCTTGAAACAAGAATAAGATTGAATATCAGACAAACCCCAGCAATTAAATTCGCTAGATACTTCATCCTTTTCATGGATAGAATCAGAAATCCCTGGAAAAATAATAACACTCAAGAAACCTTCAATGGAGGCGTACAGGAAAACAAAGCAGGAAAAGATTTTTTTTTTTTTTTTGTTCATAAAAAAGGAACAAATTTATAATTCTCCTGTACGCCTAAAAAGGCTAATTCTTCTTTGGTTTTGATGCAAAAAAGGGATTAACCTAATCCATTTCTATACCCCCATGGCAACTCAAACATTGCCAAAGCTTTTCCTTTTTGTCTTTATTCTTTCTTTTCCCTGTGATTAAAGGAATCAAACCAGGGAAAATGAAGAAGGTTTTATTATCTTTAGTATTATGGTTTCTTTTTTTTTTTTTTATTTTGATTTCCATTTTTGGTCATTTGTTCAAACAAGATGATTGAACGTTGAGAAAATTAGTTGGAAACTGATGAATGAGAGTAAGAAACGTATTTGATCCGTTATAAATGTTTGAATTCCTTTGGAGAAAACTCCGCTAAATTAGCATTTTATGTTAGGCTGTTTCTATAGATTCTTTTTTTGCACGCAATAGATTTTTCGGTCTCTAATAAATTATATTTGATTTTTCATAATTTTATTAATAAATTAAATTTAGTATTAATTGTAAATTTGTGTTAATATTATTAGTCATTTATGAATTTTTATCTAATCAACTATAAAAATTAAATTAAATACTAAAAAACTAACCTTATTATCTTTTGGTACCAAAATGTGTAATTTTTTATTAAAATTCAAGTACCATAGTAGCTCCAAATAACAAAAATACTACATTAAAGTTATAATAATGAACCCCAACATGCTCATTTCCTTTAGTGGGTTTGCATAATATAGATGCTTTTTTAAGATAGACATTAAAAAACGTTGTCTTAACATTCATTTGTTAGATCTCATAATCGAGAACCGCCACTGCAATAGACAACAATATGTAGATTATTTTGGGTATGGTAACTGGAGAGAAGATTTATTTGTAATCAATATATTATTTCTAAGTATAACATTTTGCATCAATAACTTCAATTCCCATAGTGAAGTCTGCCTCTCTGGCACGGAAGTCGTCTGTCTCTCTGACACGAAATTAGGTTTTCTTGTTTTTCTTGTTTTTCGTTTTTCTTTTTATTCAAAATTACGCCTGTTAGAAGAATTCTTTCTTTCACAATTTAAACACGCACAGAAGAGATCAATGCTGAAGCCTGCAACAATGGAAAGAGAATTTGCTGGTTTAACAATTGATGAAGTGGAAGATGTAGTTTTACAAGTTCAGTCTGAGCCGAATCTGGAAATAGAAGAACAAAATTTCTATTTAGTGGGATGTCTTTTAACTGCAAGCATTATTCACTTCCCGGCAATGAAAAGCACCATGGCAAATCTGTGGCACCCGGTGAGAGGCGTTCAAATCTGGGATCATGGGGATAAACATTTTCTGTTTCAATTTTTCATGTCATTGATATGGATCGAGTCCTAAAAGGTTCTCCATGGACATTCAACAACCACCACCTAATTCTTCAAGAGATTAAAAAAAAAAAAAAAGAGAAGATCCAATGAAAATCCCTTTAATCTATACGCCTTTGTAACATCCCGATTTAGGGTCTAGTCGAAATAGTGGTGCGAGACCAAAAATTCGAGGTTCATATATGAGTTTTTTTAGGTTTATGCCATGTTTGCATGCTAATGTGAAAGTTTCATGAAGCAATTTTGTTAAATTGTGGTTGAATTGTCAAAAAGGACTAAATTGCAAAAGTTGCAAAATGTGAGATTCTAGAAGCTATTTGTATGAAATAGCTTTGAATTATCAATTAGAGGTCCTTAAAGAGCAATTTTCCCAATTTCTAATTTTTGGACAAAATTGGGCATGGATGAGTTAAAATAGAAAGTTTGTCAAAAAGGGCATTTTGGTCATTTGACAATTAAATGATTAAAATGGGAAATGATGATAGAATTCCATTCATCTTCTTCTCCAAGGTTGCCGAAATTTTCAAGAAGCCATTGTTAGGGCTCTTCAATTTTTCAAGCTTGCTAGTAAGTGCATCTAAGCCCCGTTTTTGATATTCTTTGTATTTTTGAAGTCTTAGTAGCATGAATAAGCCATTTTTAGCTATATGTTGAGCTAGGATGGATGTTCAAAAATGTACTCATGTATGACATGCATGTATTTTGATGTTTTATGGAAGAATATGAAAGCTTGATGTAGTAGAATCATCTTTTGCTAAATGATTTCAATGAAAAATGCATGTAGGGACTAGTTTGTGAAAGTCTTGAGTTTGGTCATACATGTGTGATTTAGTGAGAATTGATTATTGTTTTAGTTGAGTAAATGATTCGGCTAAGCATGAAATGTTAGAAAGTTGAATGAAAAACACTTTACGAGCCTTGGGGCAAAAAGTGTAAATATGAGAAAGTTTAAGGGCAAAATGGTAATTTTACCAAAGTATGAGATAAAGGTCAATTTAGTCAGTGTGTGTATTGAATAGGTTGATTTATTCATTATAGATCAAGAAAGACGAAGCCCGGATCAAGACTGAGGCAAGAGCAATGTGGTGGACTAAATTGCACATCTCTATACTTTTTAGTACCGAGGTAAGTTTCTGCGTAAATGAATGGATAAGAAAGTAGATATGTGAATCGGGTAGTGATAATGCTTGATGGTGGGGCTAAGTACGACACCACCCTAATACTTAATGACGATGAGCTGGGCTGAGTGCGATGCTATCGTTAAGTATATTGTTTAGTGGGCTATGTGCGAAACCACTATGATTACCTTTGTTGGTAGGCTAAGTGCGAAACCACCAAGAGATTTGCTGTGTGGATGTGCTAGTGAGAAATTAGCTGTGTAGATTAGCTGTGTGGATTAGCTGTGTGGATGTATTATTGAGAAACGATGATATGTTAGTATAATGCTAATGGTTGTTTAGCCTATACTATGATGCTTAAATTGTTTATGTGTAAACTTACTAAGCTCAAAGCTTACTCCCTTTCTTTTCCCTTGTCTTATAGAGCAAAAGAGTTGAATCGAGATACGTGGATCAATTGGAAGATCGCCCACACTATCAGCACATTCTGGTACATTTGACTTAATGTTTTGTATATGGCATGTATAAAGGTTAGCCAAGTTAGTGAATTTTATTGTAAATGGCTAAGATGTGTTAGCCTATAGATAAATAATCTATTTTGTATAATGCCATTGTTGTTGGCTACTTTATTATATGAAAAGATGTAGTTATCCATGTAAGTTTATGTTTCAAGATGAGTTGATTATAGATGTGTTGAATGAGTGCATGTTGTGTATGCTATAGGGGTGAGAAGAGCTTAGCAAATTGCTTGGTTCTTGTTCATGCGGAATGACACACGGGCATGTGTCTAGGCCATATGTGACTCACAGCTAGCCCACAGACGTGTGCTTTGGCCGTGTCACTTTGGCAGATTCGAGTGGTATAGGCCACGGGCTAGCCACACGGGCGTGTGCCTAGACTTTAGGCCGTGTGAAGTAGTCAGTGTTCACCATGGGTGGAGAGCAGGGGCGTGTGCCCTAGCCGTGGGGCTTTGGCAGATTGCTTGAGTTTTCGTGCACAGTCTGTAGACATGGTCGTGTGTGACTACACACGGGCGCGTGTCATCTTACACGGGCGTGTGGCCCCTGTTTAGATGGAGAAAATTTTTAAGTTAGTAAGAGTTTTAGATATGGTTTCAAAAGCCCTCGTGTGTATGAGTGAGGCCTCGTAAGTAGATATTGAGGTTGTTATGGTGGCTAAAGAGAGTAGTCACGTTGAGCCTAAGTAGCGATCAACTGGTTTTACTCCAATAATGCCTTGGGCCCGGTTCCGGTGTAGAATACGGGTAAGGGGTGTTACAGCCTTTATGGGTACAGGTCATGACATTCCAATGGGGTTCTTTTCTAAAAATTTGGCGAGTCAATTGGGTGATTTTTTGGGCAAATTTTTAGAGTATGATACATCAAATCTGGGAAAAGGGAGGAAAAATTTCATGAGGATTAGAGTAAAATTGGATGTACGACAGCCATTAAAAAGGAAAAAGAAGGTGTATTTTGCAGGAATTTGTTCATATATTAGATTCAAATATGAGAGGCTCACTCTTTTTTGTTTCTATTGTGGCCGCTTAGGTCATAACGATTCTTATTGTGAAGCAAAAATGTTATTGGGGGTGGAAGTGGCAGTTATGGGATAGGATCTGACTCTGAAAGCACAATCCAAGAGAGCAATGGCAATGAATAGCATCTGGCTACGCGAAGAAGGTGATGTTGCAAGGAATGCGAGTGGTAGCTCTAATCAAACCACAGATACCAGGATATGAGGAGTGAGGACTAAGCTGGATATCGAGTTCTTAATAGATCAAGTTTTGGGGTTTAATTTCGAAGGTATTCATCCCACATCATTACAATGGGGGGAAAATTTAACGGATGAACAAACACATTCGACAATAGAGCACGATTTGGAGGAAAGGGTTCTAATTGGGGAGGAGGGAAAAAGAGACATCGAGGAGAAAATGCAAATCAATCCTTCAGGGAGAGTAGTGATAGTGGAATAGCAAGAAGTAGGAGTTCGTTAGAAAACAATCTTTTCTTATAGGCGGCTATCAAAAGGCAAGTCGATCGGTCGTAATGAAAATCTTAAGTTGGAATGTCCGTGGTTTAGGGAACTAGCAGACTATTCGAAGGCTTCTGCAAACGCTGAAGACATATAATCCCCAAATGGTCTTCTTTATGGAGACAAAAATAAATAAAATACATATGGAACGAGTTCGCAGAAGATTTGGATTTATTAATGGCATTGATGTGGATCCTGATGGCTCAAAAGGAGGATTATGCTTGGCATGGAAAGGTGAAGTTTTTATTATGCTTCAGAGTTTCGCAAGAAGGCACATTGATGTGCTGGTTAACGATCGAAGGATTTTTACGGCTCTTCTTATGCACAAGAGAGAGAAGATTCATGTAATCTATTAAAAAGTTTGCGACGCAATGAGGAACAGCCTTGGATTGTATGTGAGGATTTTAATGAAATAATGTACGGTTTTGAAAAGAATGGTGGGCTACCTAGAGAAGAAACCAGAACGGAAGCTTTCCGTAATACGTTAGAAGATTGTCGATTGATTAATGTAGGCTATTCCGGAAATTGGTTTACTTGGGAAAGGGGGAATTTGCGAGAAACGAATATCCGAGAATGCTTGGATAGAGGTGTGGCTAATATGAATTGGATGTCTATGTTTCCTGAGGCTAGCATTCAACATTTGGTGCATTCAACTTCTGATCACTGTCCTCTCTTATTAACCACAAATAAAGAAGAAAATAGGAGTAGATGGGAAGTTTTTAAATTTGAAGCATGGTGGATCATGGAAGAAACATTCGAAACGGAACTTAAACTCATATGGGATACATCATCAGGTGATCTATTACAGAAGTTGGAGTATCTTAAAACAAGGTTGAAGAAATGGGCTACACGAATTGGGCTATCTAGGAATGGAAAAAGGAATTACTAACTTCAATGTTGTCTATTTTAATGGAAGCAGAGAAGATTGATAATAGTTTAGCAGAACTGATTGACACGAAGCTGCAATTTAATTTTAAGATCGACAAGGATGAGAGTTATTGGGAGCAAAGAGCTAGAGTAAACTGGCTAAAACTTGGGGATAGAAATACAGCCTTTTTTCATAGTATCGCAACACAAAAATGACAGAAAAATTGCATTCAAAAGTTACAAGACACAGGTGGTAGAGAGACAGGGGAACAACAAGAAATGGAAGAAATAGCCAGAACATATTTCCAAGGACTATTCAAGGCTGAGGAAAAGGGTCATTATGAGCATCTTTTAACAGGTGTTGAACAGTGTATTTCTGAAGAAGACAACAGATGCCTCACAATGCCTTACATTAAGGAGGAGATTTGGGAAGCATTGATAAGTATGTGTAACACCCCTTACCCGTGTCTAACACCGAAACTGGATACGAGGCATTACCATGCTTAATCTTACTTAACGCTTCGAAACGGGCTATAAAATTTCATTTAAACAAAACTCTTACTCAAACTCCGCCTATGAAGCCTTAATCATACTTCCGAGAAGTATATGAATCCTTCCAGGAACTTTCACGCGTTCGAGAAACTTTTTAACAAACAGGGGCCACACGCCCGTGTAGATCTTGGGACACACCCGTGTACCTCTAAGGCATGCCCGTGCCTTGTGCCCGTGGTCGACACTGCCTAAAATCACACAGCTATGGCACGCCCGTGGCCCTAGCCCGTGTGTAAATCCTTAGCATTTTGACTTAACCAGATGGCCTGTGCACATGCCCGTGTATCCTGGCTGTGGGAAATTTACAATTCTATGAGCAAGGTGCAGACTTTACATGGCCTGGGTACACGCCCATGTTCTAGCCGTGCCTCCCACACGGTTTAGACACACGCCCGTGTGTCTACCCATGTGGACAGTTATCAGGCTATCTACCAAGCCTTATGCGATTCACATTTGCATACTTTCATACCTTATCACATAGCTACTCATAACATTTATAAAACTCTTGAATTAAAGATATTTAACTATAAAAGAAATAAGGTTTTCGTCCTATACACTAGGGAGAACTATTCCCATGTAATTACAAACAACTTAAGCCATCATCTATGGCTATACACAAACAAAACATAAGCTTTCTTAGGCTAACACAATTTGGCTACATCAACAATGACTTAATCAACCTCAATTACTAGCCCTATACATGCCATAACTCATGGGGACTGGATACCTCATACCGAGTGTCTGCTCGATAGTGTGAAAACATCTCCGGCGATCTTCAATCCGAGCTAGCTAAATTTACCTATAAGAGATGAGAAAAATAAAAAGAGTAAGCAAAAATGCTTAGTAAGTTCATCTGCATACAACTGATAAACACTAATATTCATTGAATAGACATGACTGCACGTTATTATGATGAGCTTTTCTCATGAACTCATGATTACTTACTCAACCATCCTTAAAGCTTACTCATTCTACCTTTTATCATATTCTTACCATGCCACAAGCCAAATACTCGTTTGATTAGCATACTTTCCTACACTGATCATCACAAGATCATATAACACGACACATCAAGCATTTGCAATAAGCCACTCATACTACTAACCTCTCGGTGGTTACGCACTTAGCCCACCATTGAATCTCTTATAGGGTGTTATCGCATACAACCCACCAATCAATAATATATCAGGTGGTAACGCACATAGCCCATCGATATTATACAATCACAGATATCCATCGACATACATTTCTCTAATTGGAATGTTCACCCATAAACATCCTCACTCACTATCATTCTTGCTCAACTTTCTACGATACTCATTTGCATTCACACAATGCCTCAATAAATCTATCTCATGCAACTAAGGTGCATTAATTACACATATCCCGCTAGGGTTCATCATATATTGAATTCATATCAATTCATTTCTAACACATACCTATGCTTCTCATGATACAACCACATACATTCAACATATCCGCTGAATTATTCAGGTAGTCAAATAACTCTTTTGAGTCTCATACACATAGTTCTCATTGACATCATACCCCAATAGGGTCTTACATACGTTAACATGTCGATGCCATGTCCCCGACAAGGTCTTATATGAAATGTCACATAGTTTCCATGTCCTCGACATGGTCTTATTTAATATCTCTCACCGAAGCCATATTCCCATATGGTCTTACACGGAACCTTAACCATCATCATTACGTACTATTTACGCTTCTTGCTATTCTTAGATTCAATTCTCTTAACAACTCATCAACAAGTATTTAATACATTCATTGCATAATTATAAATTCCATGCAACATTGGAATATTAAAAATAACTCATACGTAATTACAACATTTACACATGAACTTACCACGATGCCGAAAGGGCCGAAAAGGGACTTTTGCCCACCTTTCTCTTTTCACCCATTCTAGGCCCGAACCTCATTTTCTTTGACCTAGAACAATGAAATTTAGTGATTTAATCACTTATATATCATAATACACCATAATCTACACTTTAGGCAAAATTACCATTTTGCCCCTACACTTTGGCGAAATTATGATTTTGCCCCTAGGCTCGTAAATAAATTTTCGTCACATTTTCTTGTTAAATAGACTTAGTTAAACATTATATCCTCTTACAACTACTAATAATTTCAACTTTTTCATGCTTTAATGAACAAATTACAACTTTTGCATTTTAGTCCCAATTAGGTGTTTTCATAATAATACCTTTCACAAAAGTTGTTTATCAACATCCTAACACTCATTTTCTTCCATAAAAACTCAGAAAATAGCATAAACCCTCTCATGGCAAGTCCCTAGACTCTCAACCATATTGCATAATAGTCCCCTCTTTAGCCAGCTTAAGCTTTGGGGACTCCAAAAGTACAATTTTTAACAAGAAAAGTCATCAAAATAACTTACTAATAAGGGAGATAGCTTGGCTGAAAGTTCAAACCCCCAAAGCTCTATTTCTTCTTCAATTTTCGGTGGAGAGAAGATAGGTGAATAGTGAAAGATGATAACATCTTTTACTCATCTTATTTTATTCATTTTATCACCTAATTCACACCTATTTTGACCAAAATTAAAAATTCTTGTCCCCTATGTCACATGACCGGTCAACTCACTTAAAACAAGGCCAAATTGCACAATTGGGGCCTCCAATTAATAGCCCATAGCTATTTAACTCTTTTTGCAAACAAAATAGAACTTTCGCACTTTATGCGATTTAGTCTTTTTTCACAATTTAGCTAGAAATTGCTAAAATTAAGGCACCAAAATTTTCATGCGTCCTTAAAAACATGTTATAACACATAACATAACATGAAAATAATTTTCTCTAACCTTGAATTAGTGATTCCGAGATCACTGTTCCGACTAGCCCCTAAATCGGGCTGTTACAGTATGGGTGCTACAAAGGCTCCAAGTGAAGATGGTTTTCCGACTATTTTCTTTCAGAAATTGTGGCACGTTATTGGCGGCGAGGTCTCAACTTATTGCCTTCAACAGCTTAATGGTGGCATGGAGGTTAGTCGAATTAATAGCGCTATCCCTAAAAAGGTACATCCAACCAACCTTTCTCATTTCCGCCCAATTAGCTTATGTAATGTCATTTATAAAATAATGGCAAAGGCTATTGCTAATAGTTTTAGAGGAGTCTTGGAAAAGTGCATTGATAAAGCACAAAGTGCCTTTGTGCCTAGAAGATTAATTCCAAACAACGTACTTGTAGCATACAAAATTTTAAATACTCTAAAAAAGAAAAAAAATAGGGAAAAAAGGGTTGATGGCAGTTAAGTTGGATATGAGTAAAGCCTATGATAGAGTAGAATGGACCTTTTTAAAAGAGATGATGAGAAAAATGGGCTTTGAACCAAGTTGGATCAACTCAATTATGAAATGTATATCTACTATTTCCTATTCAGTGGTGCTTAATGGCCAGGCTGGGAATATTTTTTATCTGTCAAGAGGACTACGACAAGGCGATCCGTTGAGTCTGTTTCTATTTTTGATTTGTGGGGAAGGTTTATCTAGTTTAATGAGACTGGTACAGCGAAAGGAGAATTTTAGAGGGGTTAAAGTGAGTAGAAGAGGGCCACAGATTTCGCATTTATTATTTGCTGATGGTTGTATTTTATTTGGTGAGGCTACGGAAAGGGGAGTTGCTCTATTAAAACGAGTTCTACGCGAGTATAGAAATTGTTCGGGGAAACAAGTCAATTTTGATAAGTCTACGGTTTTATTTAGTTCTAATACAAGAGAAGACGAAAAAGGAATAGTTACTCGTATACTGGGCGTGCGAAGTTCAAATGACCCAAAGTGCTACCTTGGATTACCGAATATGGTGGGCAAAAGGAAAAAAGAGGCATTTCAAAATTTAAAAGATCGATTTAGACAAATAATTGATAATTGGAGCATTAGACACCTCTCGCAAGGGGGGAAAGAAGTTTTCATTAAGGCTATTATTCAGGCTATCTCGACGTATACAATGGCATGTTTTCTACTTCCCAAAACGTTGTGTTCCGACCTTGAAAGCATTATCGTAAAATTCTGGTGGCAGAAGGGTCATGGTCAGAGGGAAATTCATTGGTGCAATTGGAAGGAGCTTTGCATTTCGAAGGAAAAGGGTGGTTTGGGATTTCATAGTCTTGATCAGTTTAATATTGCCTTATTAGCCAAGTAAGGTTGGCGCCTTATTAATTATCCCAATTCATTATTAGCACAAGTTCTTTAAGCAAAATACTACCCAAACTCAGATTTCATCCATGCACAGTTGGGAAATTTACCTTCTCTTACCTGGAGAAGTGTTTGGGAAGCAAAAGGACTACCGGAGGATGGTTTATGCTGGCGCATTGGTAAAGGAGACCGAGTTTCTGTTTGGAATGACTGTTGGATTCCAGGTGTCGACATTAATGAAATCAGTAACAAGGCAAATAATTCAGAAATAGAGTTAGTCTCGGGATTAATTGAAACAAGAATAAGAAGATGGAAAAGAGATCTAATAGAGAATACCTTTCTGGAACATATTGCACAGAAGATCTTGCAAATTCCTCTAGCGGAAGAAGAACACTAAGATTTTCAAGTCTGGCGAGGAGAACATTCAGGTGAATTTACAATGAGGAGCGCCTACAAACTATTACAAGAGGCTACTATGGATCTTAATGATTTATTATTGCAGACTAAAACAAAAAACTTCTACAGGAAATTATGGAATTTACAAATTACATAAAAAATTTTCATCACCATATGGCGTATTACATGGAACTTCATTCCAACCCTTAAAAATTTAATATCCAGGAGAGTGGTCCCTGATAGTTTATGCCCCGGTGTCGAAATGCAGAAGAAGACAACAACTATGTTTTCAGGTAGTGCCTTACAACAATAGAGTTATGGCAAAATCTTAATTTCTCATGGGTTATGAACTCTAATATCACAGATCTGTGGAACTAGCTTACCTGGGTTTTTGCTAGAGGAAGTAACAGTCAATGTCGCATTTTCTACTGTGCTGCATGGATGTTATGGATTTCCAGAAACAAGCTTGTTCATGAGGGGAAAACAACAGCAGGGAGAGACTTGTCACAAAAAGTACAGAACTATATAGCAGAAATCGACAGATCGAATGAAAAAAACATACCTTCAAAATGATAATCGACAGAGACAGGTCATAAGGGAGACAAAAGCCACCATCTATTTTGACACCGCATTCGACAGTAAAAACTTAAAATCGACCTCGGGTCTGGTGGTGAGGGGCGAAATGGATGAATCACTTGCCTCAAAAATAGTACTCCATTCCGCAATATCATCTCTGTTCATGGCAGAGGCACATGCAGGATTACAAGCAACAAAATTAGGGATTTCAATTGGGTCTCAGACTGTTACAATAATAGGAGATTCCAAAACAGTTATAAAGAAATGTAGCTCAGTAGCAACAGATAAGTTAGTTTTAGAGGGTGATTATTAGAGATATTCAGTGGAATAAAAAAGTTCTTTCAAGAAAGCTATTTCTAGTTTGTAAGCAGATTAGAGAACGGAGAAGCCCATGATCTTGCAGTAGAAGCCTTAAGGAAAGAAAAGGAAACGTACCTGGAGAAAGGAGCTCTCATTTGTCTTCAGCGAGGATGGGAGAAAAATGGGTTGAGGAATCCAGATTGAATAATTCCAGAGAAATATAATGAGATAGAGATAGCAAAAAATGGAAAAGTTTTTGAAAATGCTATCAATGAATGGCTGGTATGGGGAAATGGAGAGTCAGAAGTTAATAGGTGCCAGCCATGTGACACCGATTGGATAGGATTATGATTTGACGTTTTTTTTTCTTTAATTTTTTGGTTATGACCATTTCACTGTGTTGGGCCTCTGTCCTTTGGGCCGATTGTTTTTCCTTTTATTTGATGCCTAGGGTCCAATCCTATTGACCCAACTTTCTGTTATGGTTTATTTTTAAACTTAATAAAGTCTAATCGGAATTCTTCTAAAAAAAAAGTATAACATTTTGCTATAAATCTGGCCTTAGAAGTTTCCACTTTTCCATATACATTCCTTTTCCTCTTATAGATCCATTTACACCCTATGGGTTTTATCCCTTTAGGTAAGTGTTGGATCGCGTGCCCTGATTGTAGTATATTTGTTTGTAAACTTATATTTTTTCGAATAGATTGGTTAATAAAAAAAATTTATTGATATACTTTGTATAATTTTTCTTACATAGGTTTTGTACACAAAGCAAAATGGAAGCAAATGTTGCTCATTGGTTGTCTAATGTTTAACTAATACTAAGCGGTAGTACGTGGTCGGATCATAATATGAAAATACAACTTATATTAGTAGACTAACTTAAACATGTCCTTAGTCTAATCGGAAATGAGCAAACCAATTGAAAGACAAATATGTCATCTTTCAAGTTGAATTAGGAAGATGCTTTGTCTTGGTCATCGAAGTGGATGACTTCCAAAAGATAAAGACATAGATGTGACTGATTAGATTGATAGTACATTGGACTAGACCTAAGAAGAATAGATCATGAATCCATTTATGGGTTTATTCACTTGTTACGTTCGTAGTGTGACATACCTAAAGTCCGTGAAGTACTCGTAATTGGACCCGATGTTAGAGAGACCCAAAAATCCCTTATGGACATGAATGGGGAGACAACCCTAGTAGGAATACTAGGGTGTGTCATTCACCCTATACCTATTCTAAGTAGGATGTTTTTTTATTTGAAATAAACCATTACAACTCAACAATGGTTCTATTTTCTCTTAGTATAAATAGATGACACCGATAGAGCTATTTACACAACTTTGAGATTTTGTTATTCTGCCGAAAAATAGAGAGAAAGTATTCTCAACTGTTAGGTATATTTTTCTAGAATAACAATTCTACCGGTTTCTATTAAAAAGAGAGAATTTCCTTTTTCACCCTAAAAGGAGAGAAAAGTTTTTCTATTTCTATATTTCGATTCAGTTGGTTCGAGCCCATGCTCGAAGTAGTTCATTGTATGAGAATAGCGGAAAAGATCATTTGGTTGAAAGTCGAGAACAATAAACGTCCGCTAAGCCAAAAACACATGTATGAATTTGGTTAGAGTTTATTGCTATAAATATCACAAACTAAGTCGATTTTCAAATTTTTAATTTTCTACTATGCAAGAAAAGCATTTTCAAACCAGATTTTTTCCAATATTTGGTATCAAAGCCAAGTTGTGTTATGTTTATAGTGTAAACTGAGACCGAATCTCTCTTTTCATCTTGTTTGATTGATATTTTATAAGATGTGGCATTCTTGTAATTATTCGCATGTTCAGGGGAATGTATGTGAATGAATGCTTTATTATATATTTGTTATATAATTATGAAATTTTGCCAAGGTTGTGGTTCTTAAGAAATAGGCTGTGGACTATAATCTCCACATAGGATTGTTATTTTTAATTTATATAGAATTCTTGTGATTTAGAAACGGACATAGATATAAATTAATTTTTCCAAAAAGGAGTCCATGACGAGGAAAAGATGGAGAGATGGCAGTTGAAGACACAAGGAATGCCTTGCGGTGAAAAACTATGTAATTTTTGGTTTTTCATTTATTTTCTAGAAATAGAACCATGGAAAATATGACATATATGTATGAGATGATCCACATTCAATCAATTAAAGATAATAAGTGTGGTAATGAGAAAATGCATGTGTTGTATTGTTCAATTCACTTCTTTAGGTTATTCAATTATTGAGAGAGGTGTGGTAATAAGAAGGTGCATGTGTAACACCCCTCACCCGTATTCAACGTCGAAATAGGGTTACAGAGCATTACCGGACTATCAACACTTTTAAACATACATTTCATATACAATTTATCAATTCAAATACAAATCAATCACAATCAATCATAGTGTCCTTTAAACAAGCCTACGAGGCCTTAAACATGCATTGGGAGTGGTTCGGGACTAAACCTAAAACTTGAAAATTTTTTCAACACTTAGCAAATTTTTCTCCAAAATAGGGGACACACGCCCGTGTGACCAGACACACCCGTGTCACAGGCCATGTGGACATTGGAAATGGAACACATGGCCGTGTCCCAGCCCATGTCCAAACAAGTGAGGTTACTGACTTGGGTCACACGGCCAACCACACGCCCGTGTGTCTAGCTTGTGTGCCCTTCGAAGTGGCCACACACGTCGTGTACTAGGCCGTGCCAAACCTGTAGGGTGTACTGACTTATGCAACACGGCCAAGTCACACGCCCGTGTGCTAGGCCATGTGCCAATTAGGGGTATACTGACTTGTGCCATACGGCCGATCACACGCCCGTGTGTGAGACCGTGTGGAGCATACGGACTTCACTTCAAATTCAACACCAAGGGACACACGGCCGTGTATCATGACCGTGTGTCACACACAGCTGAGACACATGCCCGTGTAGACAAAAATAGGTTATTTACCAAGCCAATTTGCCACCCACATTTAAGCACACCTACACAACTCATATGGTACATAACATAGCATCAATAGGCATGTAATTCAATACCAAATCAAGCATGGCTTATACTATATCAAAAAACAATCAAAACAAAACATAATTATCACACCATACTATTCAAAGTTATACCAAACCGTATCTTCCAAAATCAACAAAATGACCATTAAAAATTATGCATTATTAGGCCTAATTTCACAAGCATGCCAACTTCAACAAATCATCAATTTAACATTCATAATACCTAATAACAACGATGACCAAAATTCTCATAATATAAGCCATTCCCATATCCATCCATGAACTTAAATATCAACATATATTCATATATAAGCACATAACCAAATTCACCAAAATAAGCCAAATCTCATGGCTATATTTACAAACTAAAACATATACATTTACAATGCCAATTCATTTAGCCAACATCATTACCAAAATATAATCAAGATGACTCAAATACCTATACATGCCATATACTTAAAACATAGTTTCAAAAGTACCAAAGAGTCAGTGGATAGTGTGGTGAAGTCTCCAACGATCCCCGAGTCCGAGCTAGCTTTGAAATCACTATAAAACATGGAAAAGCAAAAAAGTAAGCTATATAGCTTAGTAAGTTCGTATGTCAACAATGAGCAAATAACACCATTCATTAACCATTCAAATAATAGAAAATAATATGCAACAATTCTATTAAATCTCAAAGCTATCAAATGATCATTCACATACTTACCAAAGAACTTATCAATTCCATAGTTTCAATACTCAATTCATTACCGTATGTACCTGTACCGTCTCGCACAAATCTTATACTCGACCACATCCTTCATTTAACCGTTGAACCATTCGGAATAGAAGTCAGATACTCAAGGTCTCACTCGATAAGTACCTATACATGGCCTGAAGCCAAATCAAGGTAACTTATCCGAAATTATAATATCATGGCATGAAGCCAAATCAGCCGATATGCATGGCCTAAAGCCAAATCGATTTATCTCACACATATAGTGCTAAATCATGGCCCGAAGCCAACTCAAGTATACCTAATGACATGTCACTAGCATCCTAAACTATTCCTAAGGTTCAACCGAGATTCCAACTATCAAATCTTCATCGAAAAATTTTAAACTTGGTCGTAATCACATAATCACAATTCATGCTATATAAAAGCATATAAAATACATATGAAACGAAATTATAACATACAAACTTACCTCGGATGTTAAAATGGCGAATCGAGTATTAGTTGATAACTTTATCTTTTCCCCGATCCAAGTCCGTATTTCACTTTTCTTGATCTAAATATATTTAAAATTAACTTCTTTAATCATCTATTCATTCAATTTAGTCCAAAACATTCTTTAAGGCACATTTACACTTTTGCCTCATATATTCCACATTTTTCACAATTTAGTCCTTATTGCATAAAATCACAAGTTCATGAATTTCAAGACTAACCCATGCTACCTGAATTTCTCTAGTACTCATATCAGCCCATATTTCTCATTTATTTCACATTTTAACCCCTAAATTTACACATTTTACAATTTAGCCCCTAATTTGCATTTTTTTAAATCACTTAACAAAACCTGTATATCTATCAACAAGCATTCAAAATCTATCATAAAACATCAAAACACACATGTATTCATCAATGGCATCATTCAAAGTCTTTAACAATTTTGCAAATTAGTCATTGGGCTAGCTAGTACTAGCTACAACGATCTCAAAAACATAGAAATCATTAAAAACGAATCAAAAACGAGCTTATATGTAAGGATGAACCCTAGCCAAAAATTCAAGCTTCAAAAATGGTGTTTCTTTAGTTGATTTTTGGTGGATGATGATAATTAGGAAGACAACCATTTGTTTTCATTATTTTAGTTAGGTTATTTAATAATTTACCTTATTAACCTTGGTTTAAAACATTAAATATCTCATAGTATAAGCCCATAATTGTCCACCCACCATTATAATGGTGTAATTACAACATAAGGACCTTCACATTAAGGCACTATAGCTATTAGACACCTTTAGCTATTAGAACTCAAATTTTACACTTTATGAGATTTAGTCCTTTTTCTCAAATAAACCAATTAAATGACAAAATTTCTTAATGAAATTTTTACACAACTATTCTATCATACTGTAGACATTAAATAATAATAAAATAATTTTTTTAACTTCGAATTTATTGTCCCGAAATCACTATTCCGGTTTGACTAAAAACGGGCTGTTATAGCATGTCTAGGATTGGATCTAGAAAATAAAGGCTTGGTTTTTAAGTGGTCAAATACGAATCACCTCCCTTTCCTAGGACCCTACTTGGTGTACGGTTCACATTCACTTCTTCGGTTTTTCCCTTAAAAAAACTGTAGAGTATCAAAATTGTTAATTTTATGAATAAATGAATTTGAAGAGTATAAAATTGTCATAAGATGTCATGCATGTATGAGATAAGCAAGTCATATAGTTTAGAAAAGAATGTCACTTGTACTTGTCATGCATATTGTAACAGCCCGTTTTTAGTCAAATTGGAACAGTAGTTCCGGAACCACAAATCTGAAGTCAAAATATTTATTTAATTATTATTTTAATATCCATGGCATGAAAATATGTTTGTGTGAAAATTTTATTAAGAAATTTTATCGTTTGAGTAGTTAATTTGATAAAAAAGACTAAATCGCATAAAGTGAAAAAGTGCTATTCTATTAGTTAAAGGTATCAAATGTCTATGAAATTAAATGGTTGATGGATTTATGTTGCAATTATCCCATTATATTAGTAAGTGGAGAATTATGGACTAGTAATAAGTGATTTTTGTGAACATTTATAAAGGTTAATTTTGTAATTAAATAATTTTAATGATAATTCATAAAACAAAAAGGCCATTGAGTTTATGCTTCATCTTCCTTAGCCTAATATTAAGAGAAGAAAAGCTAAGTTTTAGGGTTTCTGTAACACCCCAAACCCGGTCAATACGCCACGACCGAATCTGGTATGTCACTGAGGAAAAAGTTTTGAAAAGAATCGAATTAAGAATTAAATTTTAGTGAAAACTCTTTTAAAATTCTATATTTGTAGAAAACATATGTATAATAAGTTTAAACTGATAATTTACTTTGAAATTTCATTAATAAAACTTTAAAGCTTAGTTGATAATTCATAGGTTGGAAAACATTTGTATCATTTAAGAAAAACTCGAATTATTACTATGAAAACATTTGCATTCGAATGTGGAAACTTAATATTTGGAAATCATTTAAATTGTAGAAAACACTAAATTTACATTTTACTATCAAACTATTTTTATTACCCGATGGTAAGATTTTGAAACCATTGCGTTCTTTTAATAATTTTAGAAAACTTTGGGCTCAATTATTAAATTAACCAAATAATTTATAAGCCATATTTAAAACATATTCAAAGCATATAAATAATCCAAAACATAATTAAAGAGGCCTTATTACAAACCCAAAATAAAACAAAAACCAAATTAAAATAATTTAAAGTACCCCAAATCGAAGTTCACGTAAAATCAAATTTTATTGCATGGCCTTCTCGAGTTCATCCGGCTCCTCAATCCGCGATCTCACGAATCACCTGAAATGATAAGGGAGAAGGTGAGTCACCAAGACTCAGTGCATAATCCCTCTCCTGGTTAATGCAACATTCTTACACAATTTATAATCAAGCAACATAAATATAATGCACCCAACCTAGCCATCCATAACTCCTTTCCTACCCCGTGTGGTACCAAACCACTGGTGGTGCCAAACCACTGGTGACCCAAAGTCACGATATCCAAAATGTGATACCAAATCACTGGTGACCAAAGTCACGAATAGTCAAGTTGTGGGGCCAACCCACGTGTGATACCAAATCACTGGCGACGATCCCATATCTCAAAAGTGGGGCCAACCCACGGTGGTGTTAAACCACAGGGACGAGTCGCTATGAGGTGCCAAACCTCTGGTGTCCCAAAGACACAAATGTGATACCAAATCACTGGAGGTGCCAAACCTCTGGTGTCCAAAGACACGGATATCAAATCCTTCCCCCTCCACTCATGTTCCCAAACCGATGTATTAAGAGTATCAATCATGCCATCATACTTGATATGATTATATAACATATTTAGATAATAGATCATGATATCAATCAACATATATTAACATCATATTGAAACGGACTTACCCGAATCCTTGCACATACCCATCAAGGTATCTTATCAAAATCTCATAGATTCCCACTTTAATAACATGATTAGACAATATATATATGTATATAACCGAATTATAAAGTGTGTAAGATACACACCTTTCAGCAACGCAAATACTAACTTTCAAAGATCCGATCTACCGCACTAGATCACCTTGTCCTATATTCGGCCAAACTACAACACTTTAATCAAGACCATTCGGCCAGCATCATATCTTAATCCCAATAGCCTTAGGCTTTCTCAACCAACTTAAAGAATATTGAATCCTTACCACTTGATTTACCAACTTCGATTGCTAAAGGAATGGGCTTAGATCGATTGCTTCCAAAGTCCCAAAGAGCCTAAAAGAATGATGGATTCCTAGAATTGGTTAGAACATTGCAAACAATTGCCCAAAGATTCGGCCTTTGTCAAGAAAACGACTTAGAAAAGAGAAAGAAATAATGGAAATACGGCCATGAACACATACCTATCTTCCAAAACCGATTGAAGGAAACCCAAGGATTATCTACCCTTATTGATATTCGGCCAAAACAACACCAAAAGAGAGTGGAAAGTTTCGGCAATATGGTTAAAAGGTGAAGGGATTTTCGGCTATGGTTTTGAAAAGAAGAAATCAATTGATTTGGGACTAAAAAGAAATGAAATTCGAGAATAGAGAAGAGAATAAAAATAAGAGAGGGAGGATTCGGTTTAATCAACAATGGAAGAAAAGAAAAGAGAGTTTGGAGAAGAGAGAGGTTCGGCCAAAAGAAAGAAAAAAGGAAATATGATTTTGAGCAAATACCAAAAGAAGGAAAAGAGAGAGAGATGGGAGAAAGAGTGCACTAAAATCAAAAATGTGTTTTCGGTTTCAAAGGAGAAATGAGAGAAGAATTAGAATTTGGTTCAACACAAAAATGAGAGCTAAAATCCAAAGCAAATTTGCACTAAAATGCCTAGGTACATTCGGCCAAAGAGGGAGTTTTTTGGAGAGAAAAAGAAACAAAAGCCAAAAGGTGCACAATTGCTCAAGTTGGCCAACTATTCCCCCCCAAACTTCCTATCAACATTCGGCCACCCCCCTAGCCACACATGCTGTCCACATACAAGCACTAAAGGCCTTGGAATAGTTTCCAAAACATCTTCCTTAAGCCAAGCCTTATGTCCCCCCATCCTTCCATAACCTTAAGATTCCTTTCCCAAAGTACAAACTTTCCTAAACCAATATTCAACTTACCAAAAATTGAAAGTCCAACCTATCATAATTAGAATTTGACCGTCCATTAACGCTAGGATACACATAAAACAAAAATAAAGTCTTCAAAATGCTAATCATGCTACTCGAACCTCTACCCTCAAACAAACCTTCATGCATCATAACCACCTTGCCACTAACTCCTCATGTGCTTAATTTAACACTTAAATTAACTTAAGTGTCAAGTTCACTTAATCCACTTCATTAAATATACAATACTAACAATTATTCTAGATTCATTAATAACAATAAGCCTTCACCATACTATGCTAAACACACAGAAATTCATACCCGAGCCAACACAAATGATACTCTAATTTTAGGATGTTACAGTTTCATTCAGTTATGACTTTGATGCTCAATTAAGGTATAATTTTTGTCCCGTTTTTAATGATTTCTATGTTTTTGTGATCGTTGCAACTAGTACTAGCTAGCCCGGGGACTATTTTGCAAAGTTGTTAAAGATTTTGAATGATGCCATTGATAAATATTTTGAAGTTTCTTGATAGATTATGAATGCTTGTTGATAAATATACAAGTTTTGTTAAGTGAATTTTAGTGAAAATGCAAAATAGGGATTAAATTGAGAAATGTTGAAAATTTATGGTTGAAATGTGAAATAAATGAAAAATATGGGCTGCTACGGGCATATTGGTAATTCGGATAGCATGGTTTTAATTGAAATTTCATTAATTTGTGAATTCATGATATAATGACTAAATTATAAAAAATGTGAAATATGTGGGGCAAATGTATAAATGTGTTTTTAAGTGTGTTTTGGACTGAATCGAATTAATAGAAGAATAAATAAGCTAATTTTGATTACTTATAGATCAAGAAAAGAGGAATTCGGACTTAGATTGGGGAAAAAGTGAAGTAATTGAATAGTCGATCCGTTTCGTCATTTTCGTACACAAGGTAAGTTTGTATAATTTAAATTAAATGTGTATTTATTTATTTGATGGTTGAAATTGATATTTTATTTATCCTATTAGTTAAATATGGATATCTTAAATTAAATGTACGATTTAAGTAAGACGAGTTGCCAAATAAGACCACAGCTGGGCTATGGCAATCATATAATAAGACTATAACCGGGTTATGGATGTGAATGTAAGACCATGGCAGGGCCATGGCAATGTATGTGTAAGACCATAGTTGGACTATGGCATCGGAAAAATAGACGTACTCATACCATAAGCATTTATAAACTCGAAGTATTTCGATAAGTGAATTGGTGAGAATACATATGTATTAGTACATGTATGTACGGAAAACTATTTGAATAATGAGCTAATGGAAGTTGAGAACTTCATGTTAACTTAATGATTGATGCTTTAATACACTTTAAGTCATCCATTTAGAAATGTTAATGAATGATGAGATTATTTCATATTTACATACGAACTTACTAAGCTTTATAGCTTACTTTGTTTATTTGCTTTTATGTATTATAGTATTTCGAAGCTAGCTCGGATCCGGGGATCGTCAGGGACTTCATCACACTATCGAACATCTATTTTGGTACGTTCGAAGTTATGTATATATGGTATATGGCATGTATACATTTTGGTATGTTTTATGGAAATGTATTTTGACTATTTAAGTTGGCTAGTGGTGATGAATTTGTTAATGTTTCAAGTTGTGTAAATGGTTTTGTTTTGAGTTTTGTAATTGACCCATATTGAGTGAATGAGGTTGAATTGATAATGCATGTTTGAAATGGTTTAATTAAATGAGTTATATATCTGAATTATGTCTAGTAAAACAAGATGAGTTGATAGGTACTTGAATTGATAAATGGCATTGAATTGAGTATTAAAATGGTTGAAATAGATATAATATGATTGTGTATTGATTGATGACTTTTGGCAGCATATTTGTGTCTTGAAATGGTACCATTTGAGTTATGTAGGTACATGCAATTTGGGTGGCAAATTTGGCTTGGTAAATAGCCTATTTTTGTCCACACGGGCAGAGACACGGGCGTGTGTTTCAGCCCTGTGCAACACACGATCATGTTACATGGCCGTGTGTCCCCTGGTGTTGAAATTGAAATGAAGTCAGTATGCTCCACACGGTCTTACACACAGGCGTGTGATCGACCGTGTGGCACAAGTCAGTATACCCCCTAATTTGCACACGGCCTAGCACACAGGCGTGTGACTTGGCCGTGTTGCATAAGTCAGTATACCCTACAGGTTTGACATGGCCTAACACACAGTCATGTGTGGCCACTTCGAAGGGCACACGGGCTAGACACATGGGCGTGTGGTTGGCCGTGTGACCCAAGTCAGTAAGCTCACTAGTTTGGACACGGGGTTGGACACGGGCTGGGACACTGCCATGTGTTTACATTTCGAATGATCACATGGTCTGTGACACGGGTGTGTCTGGTGGCCTGTGAGACACACAGCTGGCCACACGAGCATGTGTCCCCTGTTTTGTGAAAAATTTTCAAAGTTCGTGACATTTTTTTAAGTTGTCAGTTTAGTCCCGAACCACTTTTAAAGCATGTTTAGGGCCTCGTAGGCTCGTAATAGGGATATATTGATTGAGATTGAATGATGATTGTTTGTATTGATTAAATGTATAAGAAAAGTATGTTTAAATTTGTTCTAATTTCGGTAATGCTCCGTAACCTTATTTCGTCATTGAATAGGGGTGAGGGGTGTTACATTTATTGGTATCAGAGCTATAATTTAGCCGATTCTAGGACTAACGTAGTGTGTGTGAAAGTTTGGCTATACATGCCATATATAATCTGTAATAATGTGATGATTCCTGACATTTTTAAACTATATTTTCGTAAAGTAAAGGATCCCGAATGAGCTGTAGCATATGATGTTGAGAGTAATGCGCCAGCTCCTGCTCAAGGGACAACGCCTTCTGAATCTAGACCTGTGTCAAGTAGTAACGGAGGTGAGCTGTAACACCCCAAACCCAGCCTAGACGTTATGGCTAAATCTAGCGTGTCACATTGAAGTGTCTTTCAAAAATTGGACTTGTTGGTAAAACTCGTTTCCAAATTCAAAACCCCTTTATTGTTATTTAGCAAATATCTAGTCAAAACGTTTGCCTTATTATCAGTTATTGTTATAATAGGTTGATTTAAAATCGCGAATGCTTTTGGAAAAATTTAATGTTTAACTTTCGTGTCTTAGAAAACAGTAATTATTTTGAAAATTCGCCTTATTCTAAACTAGCAGTTTTAAGAAAATAAGAAAAGCCCAATTAAAAATTTAAACAAACATAAATGGCCTTATTACATAAACAAAACCCAACATAAAATTTAAATTTAAGTAAAAGTAGTGTAAAACAGCTGCAATAGTGTGGCCACCTCCAAGTCCCTCACAGCACCAAATCGCCTATGGCTGAGGATTACCTGTACAGTAAAAAGGAAATAGTGAGTTTACGAAAACTCAGTGTGTAATCCCCTACCAGTCAGTCAGTATGCAACATGCAGTAATAGTTTGGGCCTAAGCCTAATACAGTAACAGTGTGGGCCTTAGCCCAATACAATAACAGTGTAATAATGCAACCCATCCCAATCCAGCCAACACACCACTCCGTACCACCAAAACACCATGTGGGGATAAAATCGACTCACCCAGCCAACACACTAATATCGTAGCAAAGCTACTAGTATAGTATCGCAGCAAAGCTGCTAGTAACAGAATATGTGGCAAAGTCACCAGTACAGTATACTTCCTCCATAACAGTATCCCAACCCCAAGCAGTATGTCATGTCATAAATCATACGTACATGCAGAATGTCATACTCAATAATAGTTATATATAAATCATGAGCACATCAATCAACCTACCCTTAGGGATATAACGACCATTTCCATCTACTAGCGGTGAATAGTCATTTCACCCTTTAGGGGTATTTTGGTTATTTTACCTACTTTGGGGTCTCGGTGCAGATATCGACCTCCCAGAAGGTTCGCAGTCACCTCGAGCGACTTCGGTAACCTAAACGGTCATAACAGTACAAATGGGCCCAAATCCCATTACTCGACCCAAATGGGCCCACACGCTCGTGCGGCCCGTTCAACCTAGATTTTGCCACGACTATGTGACCTACATAGTCCAGTCCAGTATATGCCACAAATCGTGGATTTCATTCATGTGGGCCCACGAGCCCTTTTAGCCCACACGGCCCATTTCGGTACAACGTGGCCCAATATGGCCTAAGCCCATGAGAATGCTCATGGAAGCCTCTTACAGTCTATTGTCCACATTTCGTGGGTTTGGCTTACCACACAAGCGATCGCACGCTCGTATGGTCTCAAACGTCGTGTTTTCAGCTTTTCAGCTTTTCAGCTTTTGTCGTTCTACAGTTACAGTGGGGTGTTTACACATCTGTTTATGAAACCATCCCAAGTTCCGCGAGCACCCAACCTAGATTCAAACATGACCCACTGTGAGTCCTTTAATCGTTAGGGTAAAACATCCTCTTATTGACATTTAATCCAAAGCCACCATCCTACCTTGTTTGAATGAGGCGACTTTAGTCCTCCAAGACAGTTAAACGGATTTGATCACACGCCTTTAGAGATTAACTGTACCACAACACCGATCCATTAACCAAGGTAGGCCATGTAAGTGTCCTCAAACCATAAATGATGTCCTATAAGACATAATCAGTACGGCTTAAACTCTAAAAGTGAGATACACATTACCTTGATTGAACGCTGAGAACGAGGGTTGTGACTATTTTGAAACCACTGACACTCCACCAATTCACAAGGAAACCCTAGAACTGCGACGAGTAACATATCATGAAAGAAAGGAAACAACAGTCGGTAATCAAAAGATGAATAAGTGGGTAATCGTTTTTAAGAAGAAGAATAGAAGTGAACAGATTTAATCACAAAGTAAGGAGTATAAACACTTATTGATACTCAGGAACACTTGCAGCATTGGAACAACAATAAGTAATGAAGAGAAGATCAATATAGTGAGTGATAAAAAAAAGGTGATATTCGTCCAAACTATAAGGTAAAAGGAGAAATATTTTGACAAGGCAAGCAGATTGGAAGGCTAGGGATATTCGGCCAAAAGAGAGTACAGCTGAGGAAAAGAAACAAGGGAGCAAAGAAAAGGAAGAGTTGCTCACACAATCGACCTATTGACCGAAAATAGAAGGATGAAATGAACCAAAAGTCTATGAGTGGAAGGGAAGAAAAGTGAATTCAGTAGAGGAGAAGCAAGAAAAATGCAACAAGGAAAAATGAGCAGAGAAAAAACCCAAATGAGTAGTATACCTCTCTTGGCCGAATTCTTGAGTGCTAGAGTCCTAATTCGACACAACTCCCTCCCCTCTCATCTCCTTGATTTTCTTCTAAAATCTCTCCCCTTATCCCTCATTGAATCTCTCTATGACCAGTTCAAACTCCATTCAAATTCTATTCAAACTCCCCTTACCTATGTTTCAGTCCAACTCCACTACCTACACAACTCAAGCAGCAAAATAAACACTCCATTGTGCAACCCAGGACTTGAACATCAGACCTCACAGTTACACAACACGCCACATTGTGACTAGACCACAACTATTTTTGTGTCATAAAACAAGCACTCTTATCTATAAGGCCTATATGCCAGTGTCTAGATTCATTTAAGAGAAAAACTAAAAATTCTGCAAAAGCCAATATTTGAACCCAGGCTTCTCATACACCCCCATACACACCCAAATCACTTAGCGGTTACAGCAAACAAACAATTTATGTCATTACATGCAAAAGTTAAAGACTTAACTTTTGGGGCGTTATAAATCTACCCCCTTAAAGAAATTTCGGCCTCGAAATTTACCTGGTCAGAAGAGATGAGGGTATTACCGACGCATCGCCTCCTCAGGTTCCCACGTGGCTTCCTCTGCACTGTGATTGGGCCAAAGGAGTTTGACTAGTGGAATAGATTTCTTCCTCAGTACTTTAACCTCACGGTCTAATATCTGCACTGGCTCCTCCTCAAAGGTCAGATCTGGCCTAAACTCAATCTCCTCAATTGGTATTATATGTGTGGGATCAGAGCGATAATGCCTCAGCATGGAGATGTGGAATACATCGTGAATCCGGTCTAATTCTAAAGGCAACTCAAGTTGATAGGCGATCGGTCCCACACGCTTCAGTATACGGCAAGGCCCAATAAACCTAGGGCTAAGCTTACCCTTCCGCCCAAACATCAGTATCTTTTTCCATGGGGAGACCTTGAGAAATATGAAATCCCCCATAGAATACTCAATCTCTCGGCATTTAAGACCCGCGTAAGACTTCTACCTATTAGCTACTTCCTTCAACTGGTCTCGAATCAGTTTTACCTTTTCTTTGGTATCAGAAACTAACTCTGGCCCCAAAACTCGCCGCTTGCCCAACTCAGTCCAAAAGGTAGGAGTACGACACCTACGACCATATAACGCCTCGTACGATGCCATTTGAATACTGGACTGATAGCTATTATTATACGCGAACTCTGCTAGCGGCAAATAGTCTTCCCAGCTGCGTCAAAAATCAATTACACAACTTCTTAACATGTCCTCCAGTATCTGAATCACCCTCTTTGGCTGACCATCTGTCTGAGGATGGAACGCAGTACTGAAGTTCAACCTAGTACCCAAAGCCTCGTGTAATTTCTTCCAGAATTGAGATGTGAATCGAGGGTCTCTGTCGGATATGTTGGAAACCGATACCCCATGCAGTCTCACAGTCTCAGCCACATATAACTTTGCCAGCTTCTAAAATGAGTAATCAGTGCGTACTGGTATAAAATGGGCAGATTTAGTCAATCAGTCTACAATAACCCATACCGAATCCTTCTTAGTAGGCGTTAAGGGCAGCCCACTCACAAAATCCATAGTTACCCTCTCCCACTTCCAAATTGGAATTTTAACTGGTTACAATAACCCTGAAGGCAGCTGATGCTCAGCCTTAACTTACTGGCACGTCAAGCACTTACTCACAAAATCAGTAACCTTACATTTCAGTCCTAGCCACCAGTATAGTTCACGAAGATCTTGGTATAACTTGTTTCTGCCAGGATGCATAGCGTATGGACTACTATGCACATCTTGCAGTGTAGACTGCCTCAAATTAGAATTCCTCGGTACACAGACTCTCCCAAGGAAACACAGTACTCCTTTACAATTCAGCCCAAAGTTTGAAGTTTCCTCATTCTCAACTTGTCAGAAATGAGGAACCAGTGACTCATCCAACAACAGTTTACCCTTAATCTGTTCAGTCCACGTCGGTCTAACTTGTAGTTCAGCCAACAAGCTACCATCATCAAATAAGCTGAAATGAGCAAACATTGCTCTCAAATCAGATACAGCCCTACGGCTCAATGCGTCAGCTACCACGTTAGCCTTACCAGGGTGGTACTCAATCGAGCAATTATAATCCTTAAGCAGCTCTATCTATCTTCGCTACCTAAGATTCAGCTCCTTCTGAGTGAGGAGGTACTTGAGGCTCTTGTGATCTGTGTAGATAATACCCTTCTCACTATATAAATAGTGCCTCCTTTCAGTGCGAATATCATCGCGGCTAACTCCAAGTCATGACTAAGGTAATTCGCCTCATGAGGCTTAAGCTAACGAGACGCATAAGCAACCACCTTACCCTCCTGTATCAGCACACAACCCAAACCAACGTTGATGCATTACTATAGACGGTGAATTCCTTCCCAGACTCTGGCTGTATCAAGATAGGGGCCTCAGTCAGAACTTTCTTCAGTTTTTTAAAACTTTCCTGCTACTTATCAGTCCAGTTAAACGGTACCCCTTTATCCAGCAACTTAGTCATAGGTGCAGCAATCAAGGAAAACCCCTCAACAAAACGTCTGTAATACCCTACCAGACCCAGAAAGCTTCGAATATCAGATACGGTCTTAGGTGGTTTCCAATCCATTATGGCTTCAATTTTTCAAGGATCATCCGTAATACACTTGGCAGATACTACGTGACCCAAAAATTTCACATCTCGTAGCCAGAACTCACACTTGCTAAACTTAGCGTACAATTGTTTTTCCCTTAAAATCTGCAGAACAATTCGGAGATGTGCACCATGTTCAGCCTCGGTTCTCGAATACACTAAGATGTCTATAAATACCACTACAAATCGGTCCAGGTAGGGCTGGAATACTCGGTCCATAAGGTCTATAAAGGTCACTGGTGCATTCGTCAACCTAAACGACATTACTAGGAACTCGTAATGACCATAACGAGTCCTAAATGCAGTCTTATACACATCAGCCTCCTTAAAGCTCAGCTGATGGTACCCAGTACGAAGATCTATTTTGGAGAAAACCAAAGCTCCTTGTAGTTGATCAAATAAATCATCTATCCTCGGCAAATGATACATATTCTTGATAGTCAGTTTTTTTAGTTGCCGATAATCAATGCACATGTGCATGGACCCATCCTTCTTCTTTACGAACAACACTAGTACTCCCCATGGAGACATACTGGTCGAATGAATCCTCGACCCAACAGTTCTTGAACTTGTGCTTTTAACTCCACCAGCACCTTCGGTGCCATCCTATAAGGAGCGATGGACACTGGAGCTGTTCTAGGCTGGAGCTCAATACCAAATTCCACTTCGCAGTTCAGAGACAGCCCAGGGACCTAATCGGGAATACATCAGAAAAATCCTTAACTGTTCTGATATCTCCAACAGAAGGACCCTCAGAATCAGATATACCAATATAGGTTAGAAACGCCTCACAACCCTTGTGAACCAGTTTTTCGGCCCTTAATACAAAGATCACATTAGACAGAAAGTCCCTTCGCTCCCCAATCACAGCCACCTCCTCATCATCCGTAGTCTTCAACACCATACGCTTAGCAGCACAGTCCAAACTTGCATGGTGTTTTACCAGCCAATCCATTCTTAAGATTAGGTTGAATTCACCAAACGGTAGCTCTATCAAATTCGCTGGAAATATAGCTCCTTAAACCTCTAAGGGCACATCACTGAACAACTTGTCTACTCTTACTGACTATCCTAATGGACTTATCACAATCATCTTATTAATAGTACTCTCACACATGATACCTAAGGTGCCAAACACAGTGCATGCAATGTATGAATGCGTAGACCCTATATCAATTAGAGCAGTGTAAGGTACATTATGAATTAAGAACGTACCGGTTATAATATCTGGAGCGTCACCATCCTCTCGGTGACAAGCGGCATAGACCAGTGTTGGCTGCCTCACCTCAATGTTACTAGCACCGATGCCTGGCGCTCCACGACCTCGTCCCACACCATTTCCACCCCTGGCCTGCCCACGGCCTCTCAGTGGCTGCTGACCACCTCTTGCTGGCTGAACATAACCCTGACCTGCAACTTGCATCTGAACAAGCCTTTGAGGACAATTCTTGACTTGATGCTCTATAGACCCACATCTGAAACATGCCCCAAACTTCTTCCAGCACTCACCCAGGTGATGTCTCCCACAATCAGCACAGGGTTGTGGTCTTGTAACAGGAACTCTAGCTCAGACTGGCCCATCAAACTTGGCCTTCTTTTTAGGCCTTCCAGAAGCACTTGAAGGCTCTGAATCCCTCTTATATCTTCCCCTATCCTTCTCACGGTTATGGTGCTCAGAGCGCTTCACATCTTGGGCGATTTTTGCCTTTTCTACTAGGGCCGCAAAATCTCGCTCCCTCTACGGAGCTATCAAGACTCGTAACTCATCTCGGAGGCCGTCCTCGAATCACACAAAGCATTCATATTCAGTCGCCACTATCCCACGAGCATAGCGACTCAGTCGCAGGAATTCTGCCTCATATTCTGCCACAATTTTATTGCCCTGGGTCAAACTCAGAAATTCCCTTCTTCGGGCGTCCACATAACTTGCACCCACATACTTTCCTTGGAATGCCGCCTTAAAGAAATCCCATGTTAACCGGTCGGTCTGAGTACCCTCTCTCACAGTAAGCCACCACTGATAGGCCTCGTCTCGCAGTAAAGACACTGCACCTTTTAGTTTTTGTTCAGAAGTGCAGTTGAGGTCGTCCATTATTCTCTCTGTGGCTTCCAACCAGTATTTAGCTACAATAGGGGTTACTTCAGAAATACCCCTGAAGATTTTCGCTCCATTAGACCGGAGTCATTTTGAAATCGACCCACGGCCCACAGCACCAGTATTGGTCCCTACGACCCTTTCCAAAATGCGGAGCATAGCTTGGGATAGTGCATCATCCCTAGCCGCTCGATCGTATGATTCCATCTCAGTCATCGGTGAAGCTGGTGCCTCCCTAGCCTCAACATTGGGCATGTGGCCTGATGCCGAAGATCGAGCCTTAGCACCTGCTCGACCTCTACCCTGACCCCGTGTACCCCTTCCGCGAGTACCTCTAGTGCTCATATCAAATAACATATTATCTATTTATGAAGTGTTATGTGTCAGTTTGTAATTCCAGTAATTATTAACAGATGTCTTATGAAAAGCAGTAATTAGAATTTTGTTTTCGCAAATCAAGGTCTCCCTATAGTTTCTAGTTTCCTACCGTCTTAGTTTACTCTAACTAAAGAGTTTTAGTACAGTCCTACTATCTATAGTAGTCTCTCAGTGTATTTCAGTTTAATGTAATCTACAGTATAAAAGAAAACTTACGAATTCGGCGCTGGAGACTCAATGTGCCACACTTGTAAACCTTCCAAAACACTTCAAGAACAATTTTCCAAAAATTCCCAACATTTTCAGAACCCATTCAATAGCCGAGTTTTGCAACTCGACTCTGATACCACTAAATGTAACACCCCAAACCCAGCCTAGACGTTATGGTCGAATCTCTCGTGTCACATTGAAGTGTATTTCAAAAATTAGACTAGCTGGTAAAACTCGTTTCCAAATTCAAAACCCTTTATTGTTATTTAGCAAATCATTTACTCAAAATGTTTTCCTTATTATAAGTTATTGTTATAATATGTTGATTTAAAATCGCGGAAGCTTTTGGAAAAATCTAATGTTTAACATTCGTGTATTTGAAAATAGTAATTATTTTGAAAATTTGCCTTCTTCTAAACTAGTAGTTTTATGTAAAAAAGCAAAGCCCAATTAAAAATTTAAACAAACATAAATGACCTTATTACATAAAAAAACCCAACATAAATTTTAAATTTAAGTAAAAGCAGTGTAAAACAGCTGTAGTAGTGTCGCCACCTCTGAGTCCCTCACAGCACCAAATCACCTATGGCTGAGGATTACCTGTACAGTAAAAAGGAAAGGGTGAGTTTACGAAAACTCAGTGTGTAATCCCCTACCAGTCAGTTAGTATGCAACATGCAGTAACAATCTAGGCCTGAGCCCTATATAGTAATAGTACAGTGTAAGTCTTAGCCTAATACAATAACAGTGTGGGCCTTAGCCCAATACAATAATAGTGTAACAATGCAACCCATCCCAATCGAACCAACACACCACTCCGTACCACCAACACACCATGTGGGGATAAAATCGGCCCACCCAGCCAACATACTAATATCACAGCAAAGCTGCCAGTACAGTATCGCAGCAAAGCTGCCAGTAACAGTATTTCAACAAAGCTGCTAGTAACAGAATATGTGGCAAAGCCACCAGTACAGTATACTTCCTCCATAACAGTATCCCAACCCAATGCAATATGTCATGTCATAAATCATACGTATATACAGAATGTCATACTCAGTAACAATCATATATAAATCATACGTATATGCAGAATGCCATACTCAGTAACAATCATATATAAATCATGAGCACATCAATCACCCTACCCTTAGGGATATAACGACCATTTCCATCTACTAAGGGTAAAATAGTCCTTTCACCCTTTAGGGGTATTTTGGTTTATTTTACATACTTTAGGGTCTCAGTGCAGATATCGACCTCCCAGAAGGTCTGCAGTCACCTCGTGCGACTTCGGTAACCTAAACGGTCATAACAGTGCAAATGGGTCCAAATCCCATTACTCGGCCCAAATGGGCCCATACGCTCGTCCGGCCCGTTCAGCCTTGATTTCGCCACGACTATGTGACCTACATAGTTCAGTCCAGTATATGCCACAAATCGTGGATTTCATTCATGTGGGTCCATGAGCCCCTTTGGCCCACAAGGCCCATTTCGACCCAATGTGGCCCAATATGGCCTAAGCCTATGAGAATGCTCATGGAGGCCTCTTACAGTCTATTGTCCACATTTCTTGGGTTTGGCTTACCACACAAGCGATCGCACGCTCGTATGGTCTCAAATGTCATGTTTTCAGCTCTTCAGCTTTTACCGTTCTACAGTTAGAGTGGGGTGTTTACACATCTGTTTACGAAACCATCCCAAGTTCCATGAGCACCCAACCTAGATTCAAACATGACCCACTGTGAGTCCTTTAATCGTTAGGGTAAAACATCCTCTTATTGACATTTAATCCAAAACCACCATCCTTACCTTGTTTGAATGAGGCGACTTTAGTCCTCCAAGACAGTTAACCGGATTTGATCACACGCCTTTAGAGATTATCTGTACCACAACATCGATCTATTAACCAAGGTAGGCCATGTAAGTGGCCTCAAACCACAAATGATGTCCTATAAGACATAATCAGTACGGCTTAAACTCCAAAACTGAGATAACACATTACCTTGATTGAACGTTGAGAACGAGGGTTGTGACTATTTTGAAACTACTAACACTCCACCACTCAGCAAGGAAACCCTAAAATCACGACGAGTAACATATCATGAAAGAAAGGAAATAACAGTTGGTAATCAAAAGACGAATAAGAGGATAATCAGTTTTAAGAAGAAGAATAGAAGCGAATAGATTTAATCACAAAGTACGGAGTATAAACACTTATCGATACTTAGGAACACTTGCAGCACTAGAACAACAATAAGCAATGAAGAGAAGATAGGTGCAGAGAGTGATAAAACAAAAAGATATATTCGGCCAAACTAGAAGGTAAAAGGAGAAATATTCTAACAAGGCAAGCCGATTGGAAGGCAAGGGATATTCGGCCAAAAGAGAGTACAACTGAGGAAGAGAAATAATGCCGCAAAGAAAAGGAAGAGTTGCTTACACAATCGACCTATTGACCGAAAATAGAGGGACGAAATGAACCAAAAGTCGATGAGTGGAAGAGAAGAAAAGTGAATTTAGTAGGGAGAAGTAAGAAAAATGCAACAAGGAAAAATGAGCAGAGAAAAATTGCCAAAAGAGCCTACCACATTTGGCCAAAGAGAGAAAAAACCCAAATGAGCAGTATACCTCTCTTGGTCGAATTCTTGAGTGCCAGAGTCCTAATTCAGCACAACTCCCTCCCCTCTCATCTCCTTGATTTTCTCCTAAAATCTCTCCCCTTATCTATCCTTAAATCTCTCCATGACCAGTTCAAACTACATTCATATTCTATTCAAACTCCCCTTAGTTGTGTTTCCTTCCAACTCCACTACCTACACAGCTCAAGCTGCAAAATAAACACTCTATTGTGCAACCCAGGACTTGAACATCAGACCTCACAGTTACTCAACACGCCACCTTGCCACTAGACCACAACTCTTTTTGTGTCATAAAACAAGCACTCTTATCTATAAGGCCTATATGCCAGTGTCCAGATTCATTTAAGAGCAAAACTAAAAATTTTGCAAAAGCCAATATTTGAACCCAGGCTTCTCATACACCCCCATACACACCCAAATCACTTAGCCATTACAGCAAACAAACAATTTATGTCATAACAAGCAAAAATTAAAGACTTAACTTTTGGGGCATTACATGAGGCTAAAGAAGCCTTTTTCCAAATGATAAATGAGTTTTTCACTTAATATGTTCGGACAAATCTGGCTGTTCAACAACCTCCACCCCCGCCAATTCCTCAACCAATCCCCATAGTTCCTCAAGTTATTGATCCAATACGATTGAACAAGCCACGAATCGATAAAATTCATAAGCATAGGGTTGAAGATTTCAGGGCTAATGTTGATGATGATCTTGAGAGAGCTGAGTTTTGGCTTAAAAATACGATCCGAGTGTTTGATGAACTTTCTTGCACACTGGCTGAATGTTTAAAGTGTGCTATAACCCTTTTGAGAGTCACTGCATATTACTGGTGGAATACATTAATATCTATGGTGTCGAGAGAGAGAGTCACCTGGGAGTTCTTCCAGACCGAGTTTTGGAAGAAGTACATAAGTTAATGATTTTTAGATCAAAAGCATAAAGAGTTTTTAAAACTGAAACAAGGCCGCATGACTGTAACCGAATATGAAAGATAATTTGTACGGTTGAGCAAGTATGCTCGGGAGTATGTTTCTACCGAAGAGATTATGTGCAAGTGGTTTGTTGACATGTTGAACGAAGACATTAAACTTCTAGTCGGGATATTGGATTTAAAAGAATTCATTGTGTTAGTTGAGCGTGCTTGTAAAGCTGAAGCTGAAGAATTGGGCAAAGAAAAGAGAATGGCTGATTCTGAAGCTAGAGATTCGAGAAAGAGATTGTTGAATAAACCCTATCATTCTTCATCAAAGAAATTTCGAGATTTGTATAGTCGACCAAATGCATCGATGGAATACTCTAATAGAGATTGTGGGAAGTAATTAACAGGTTCAAAAACTCCAGCTATGTCAATGGAAAGTATGGGTAATGTTAGATCGAATAAACCTGAATGTGGACGATGTGGAAAATGATATTTTGGAGAGTGTAGATTGAATGATAAAGCCTATTTTAGATGTGGCTCGCTCGAACATTTCATTCGAGATTGCCTTGAGTTAGATGAGAAAGATAAATCTCAGAATGTAAGATTAAGCAACACGACTGTGAGAGGAAGACCACCTCATAATGTTGGAAATATGAGTGGTGGTAGAGGTGCGACACAAGATACTGCTGTGAGATCTGAGGCTAGAGCACTTGCCAAAACTTATGCTATTTGTACTCACGAAAAAGCGTCATCTCTAGATGTTATTACCAATACATTCTCTCTGTATGACACTGATGTAGTTGCATTGATAGATCCCGGATCAACACATTCATATATATATGTGTGAACTTAGTGTCTACTAAGAATTTACTTGTTGATTCTACTGAGTTTGTTATAAAAGTGTCAAACCCCTTAGGCAAATATATCCTGGTTGACAAAGTTTGCAAGAATTGTCCATTAATGACTTGGGGTTCTTGTTTTATGGCTGATTTGATGTTGTTTCCATTTGACGAGTTTGATATTATTCTTGGTATGAACTGGTTGACATTGCATGATGCAAACAAATGTGTCGATGTGCGTGTGCTTAACACAGTCAACTAAGAGTTTCTTTTGATCGATGTCGGTGCAGGCCAAATTTCCATCCTTTTTAATTCGCAGTTGTAAATTGTAGGCGAAAGACAATTGAGTTGAAATGTCAGAATAATAAAACTCTCCGAACTGAATCAAATGTTTTGAAGGGTTTACCAACTGTAATTTCATCGATGTTAGCTCAAAAATATGTGAAAAAGGGATGCAATGCATATCTTGCATATGTACTTGATACAAAAGTGTCAGAAATAAAGATTGAGTCAGTACTAGTTATTTGTGAGTATCCAGATGTGTTTTCAGAAGAGTTACCGGGTTTGCCACCGATCAAAGAGGTTGAATTTGCTATTGATTTAGTACCGGGAACTTCACTGATATTGATAGCTCTGTATAGAAAGGCTCCGACAGAGTTAAAAGAGTTAAAAACTCAGTTGCAAGAATTAACTGATAGAGGATTCGCAAGACTGAGTTTCTCTCCCTAGGGTGCACCAGTGTTGTTTGTAAAGAAAAAGGATGGTTCTATGAGCATGTCTATAGACTATCGACAACTCAACAAAGTGACAATCAAGAATAAATGTCCTCTACCGAGAATTGATGATTTGTTTGATCAGTTAAAAGTAGCTACAGTGTTTTCTAAGATAGATTTAAGATCTGGTTATTATCAGTTGCGAGTAAAATATGCTGATGTACCGAAGATAGCATTTAGGACAAGGTACGGACATTATGAATTCCTTGTTATGCCTTTTGGATTAACTAACGCTCCTGCTATCTTTATGGATTTGATGAATCAGATATTCAGACCGTATTTAGAAAGATTTATTGTTGTATTTATTGATGATATTCTGATTTATTCTCGAGATGAATCCGAGCATGCTGAGCATTTGAAAATAGTGTTACAGACCTTGAGAGATAAGAAATTGTTTGTAAAGTTCAGTAAATGTGAATTTTGGCTCCGAGAGGTTGGATTTTTAGGGCATATCATTTTAGCCGGAGGTATTAGAGTTGACCCGAGCAAGATTTCTACAATTATAGATTGGAAACCTCCGAGAAATGTATCAGAAGTTTGAAGTTTTCTAGGACTAGCTGGCTATTACCGACATTTTGTGAAAGGATTTTCTATGATTGCAACACTGATGACTCGATTATTTTAGAAAGATGAAAGTTTGAATGGTTTGAGAAGTGTCAACAAAGTTTCGAACAGTTGAAAGCGTTATTGACAGAGGCACTAGTGTTAGTACAACATGAGTCGGGTAAAGAATTCGTAATTTTATGTGATGCGTCGTTGAATGGTTTGGGTTGTGTATTGATGCAGGAAGGAAAAGTAATAGCTTATGCTTCTAGATAGTTGAAGCCGCATGAAAAGAATTATCCGAAGCACGATTTAGAGTTGGCCCGATTGTGTTTGCATTAAAGATTTGGCGACATAACTTGTTTGGTGAGAAATGCCACATTTATATAGATCAAAAGAGTTTAAAATATTTAATGACTCAGTAAGACTTGAATTTGCGACAACGAAGATGGCTTGAATTACTAAAAGATTATGAGCTAGTAATTGATTATCATCCCGGGAAAGCGAATGTAGTTGCTGATGCTTTAAGTAGAAAGTCATTATTCACTTTGCGTACGATGAATACACAGTTAGCTTTGTCTGATGAAGGTACGATTGTAGCTGAGTTGAAAGCGAGACCGTTATTTCTTCAACAAATCGGTGAAGCCCAGAAATGTGATAAAAAATTGCAAGTTAAACAAGTTCAGTGTGAGTCAACTTCTGATTCAAAGTTCCAAATTAGATCTGATGATTGTTAGATGTTCAGAGGTAGAATTTGCGTACCGAGAAATCCTGAGCTTATTTAGAAGATTTTAAATGAAGCACATAGTGGTTGTTTATCCGTACATCCGGAAGGCACTAAAATGTACAACGATTTGAAATAGTTATATTGGTGGTCAGGTATGAAACGAGACATTCCAGAGTTTGTATTGAGTTGTTTAGTTTGTCAACAAGTTAAAGCTGAACATCAAGTACCGTCGGGACTACTTCAGCTAGTGATGATACCTGAGTAGAAATAGGATAGAGTTAAGATGGATTTCGTATCGGGGTTGCCCCTGTCTTCGAAAAAGAAAGATGCAATTTGGCTTTTCGTTGATAGATTAACAAAATCAGCACATTTCATTCCGATACATACATACTATTCACTTGATAAATTGGCTTAATTGTACATATTTGAAGTTGTGAGACTGCACGGCGTACCAATTTCGATTATTTCGGATAGAGATTCGAGGTTTACGTCGCGATTTTAGAAGAAATTGCAAGAAGCTCTGGGTACGAAATTGAATTTCAGTGCAGCTTTTCATCCGCAAACCGACGGCCAGTCAGAACAAGTAATACAGATCCTCGAAGATATGCTCAGATGTTGTGTAACAGCCCGATTTTGGGCTTAGTCGAAACAGTGTTTTCAGGACCACAAATCCGATGTTGGGAAATTTATTTTATTTATATTTTTATGGACTAAAATTTCACGGAATGATTTCGTGAAAATCTCATTCGAAAATTTTGACGTTTGGGCACTCAATTTAGTCAAAAGGACTAAATTGTAAAAAGTGCAATAGTTGAGTTCTACATGTTAGAGGTGTCCAATTATTATGAAATTTTAAATTGGAGGTCCTTAAATGATAATTAGACCGTTGGTTAAGTTGGTGGACAAAAAGGATATGGATGGGTATGTTTCAAAAGATTTTTTAAGGGGCATTTTGGTAATTTAGTGAATTAAATGAATTAAAAACAAAATTTAAATACCAAATTTATCCATCTTCAAGCTTAGGCCAAATTTAACATGTGGGAAGCCATGGATAGGGTTTTCAAGCTTTCCAAGCTTCATGACCTTGAAAAACGAGATTTGGACCTAGAACGGGAGGAAAATAAAAAATCGGGAAAGTTGGTAAATGGCCGTTTTGGTATCGAGGTAAGTTCATTTGTTTAATAAGCATTTAATTATGCATATTTGAATGATAAATTGATATTTTGGCCATAAATACTTTAGTATTGAGTTTTAGATATAATGATTAATGTTAGATAATAATTCAAAATTGGAAAGAGAACTTGTATAATTTATATGTAAGACCATATTTTGTATTATGGCTTTGTATGATAACAAGAAAGTATTGACTAGCATAGTTTGATGAGAATAAGTTAAGTTGATGATATGATGAGATTGAGAATGTAAGTATGTAAGTTGAGCAGCATTTTATTATTATGCAATTATTGTTATTAGTATTGTTATTATTGAGTTATGCGACTAACCTTGAGAATTTGAGCAAGTATGTTTCAGCTATGACTTGACAAGGCATTGATATCTCAAAGTCCATGGCTATACCATGGCAATTAAGGAAGAATTGATGGAAAAGTCCATGTTCATAACATGGCATTTAAGGAGGAATTGACGGTTAAGGATACCATGTAAGACCATGTCAAGACATGGCATTGGTAAGGCAAGGATCCCGTGTAAGACCATGTCAAGACATAGCATCAGCATTGATTAAGGACTCCATGTAAGACCACATCAAGATGTGGCATTGGCACTAAGACAAGGATACCATGTAAGACCATGTTTGGAACATGGCATTTGGTAAGACAAGGATACCATGTAAGACCATGTTTGGAACATGACATTTGGTAAGACAAGGATACCATGTAAGACCATGTTCGGAACATGGCATTTGGTAAGATAAGGATATCATGTAAGACCATGCCAAGGCATGGCATTGATAAGTTCTATAAGATAAGGATATCATGTAAGACCATGCCAAGGCATGGCATTGATAAGTTCTATAAGGCAAGGAAATCATGTAAGACCATGTCAAGACATGGCATTGATGAGTTACTATAAGGCAAAGGTCCCATGTAAGACCATGTGTAACACCCCAAACCCGGCCTAAACGTTACGATCGGATCTGGCATGTCACATGAAAGGAATGTCTAAAAACTGTGCGTTCGTTAAAAAGCTCGTATTCTTTATAGTTGTTGTGAAAAATCGAGTTTAAGTAATTTTGAATAAGAAACGGTTTATTATCATTTTAGGAAAATCCCATATTGATCATTTAATAATAAGCAGTAAACAAATCAAAAGTTAAACCAAATAAAATACCAAAAATACAGTTAAAGTGGCCCTATTACATAACAAAATCCCAGTTACAAATAAGTTTAACTAAGAGAACGAGTTTACGAGAAAAACATTGTATGGCCACCACAAGTCTGCCTCGGCTCCCAAATTCGTGATCTAACGATTACCTGCAAAATTAACTAAGGGGTGAGTCACCGAGACTCTGTGTGTAAATCCCCATCCAAAAGATGTTACGCTCGTACACAAATTCATATGCAAATATGCATGTCATGCAACCCATCCAACCTATCCATCTGAAACTCCCAGATCTACCCCGTGTGGTACCAAACCACTTGTGGTGCCAAACCACTGGTGACCCAAAGTCACGATATCCAATAATAATGTGGTGCCAAACCACTGGTGACCCAAAGTCATGAATAACCCATCTGTGGGGCCAACCCACGTTGTGATACCAAATCACTGGCGACAATCCCGTTATGTCAAATGTGGGGCCAACCCCTGTGGTGCTAAGCCACTGGGACGAGTCGCTATGAGGTGCCAAACCTTTGGTGACCCAAAGTCACGAATATCAATAATCCAAGTGTGGGGCCAACCCACATTGTGATACCAAATCACTGGCGACAATCCCGTTATATCAACTGTGGGGCCAACCCACTGTGGTGTTAAACCACTGGGACGAGTCGCTATGAGGTGCCAAACCTCTGGTGACCCAAAGTCACGAAAATAACTATGGTACCAAACCACTGGTGGTGCCAAACCACTGGTGACCCAAAGTCACGGATATCAATCTTCCCACTCCTCTCATCATACCCATGTCCATGCCATGTTTATCAGTCGTAATAATTCGTGTATGCAGTATGCCAAGTATGCAAATCATGTGTCAAAGATAACGCATGAAACGTATGACCATCATAATCAGAATAACAAATACGATATAACCAAGCTAATCAACCTCTAAAGGGTATAACAGTAATTTTTACCTACCAAGGGCATTTTCGTAATTTACCCACCAAAGGCATTTTCGTAATTTACCTTTCAGGGGTATTTTGGTAATTTACCCACTAAGGGTATTTCAGTAATTTCGTACCTTAAATGGCCTTTCCGAAGGCCCAATGTTGCCCCGAGTGACTCAACTACCAATTATGATCGTACCGGACTGTTGGGCCTAAAGCCCAATTCTGGCCCATTCGGGCCCACACACTCGTGTAGCCCACCTAACACAAATCTAGCCACGTATATAAGTTCCACCTAGTCTAGTTCACTATATACTATATCATCATACATTTTACTCAATTGGGCCCACTTCGGCCCATCGCGGCCCAAGCAGCCCCAACCCACAAGAATACTATTGTTGGCCTCAACTATCGCGTCGAAGCCCCACACGTGCGCTCGCACGCTCGTGTGGCTACTATTGCCATGATCGGCACTTCGGCATTTGCCGCTCTACAACTAGAGTAGAGAGAGTTACATACCTGATGGGAGTCTGGTGTTAAACCGCGCTGCGACCACTCCTGTGCCCAAACGCCCTCCAAGGTATGTCAACTCTCCTCCTGGAATGCTCTTTATATAGCTAGCTCTTCACCATCCTTCTTTGTATCTTTCCGATGTGGGATCCCTTCGTGAGTAGAGTTTAAATTCAACTGAAACTCTTGCCGTCCAATCCGCAAAATAAATACTCCCTTGCTTCTCATGAGATTCGAACCCAGGCTCCCTTGTAGCATAATTCACGTCGCTAACCACTTGGCCACAAGCTCCTCTTGTGTCTTAAACCATGCGCAACTAAATATAAAACTATAGCCAAATTCTAAGGTCCAAGTAAAAAGAAAACCAAAATGCAAAAGCCAAGACTTGAACCTTGGACCTCCTTCCTTCCTTGTGGCGTCACCCCCTTGTCTCTTATGTGGCGTCACTTTGCCACTACTCCACACACTCCACTTGTGTCATTTTCTCCATATTTTATTCTTAAGGCCTACCTGCCAACTTCCAGGGTTTTTTTTCGCCTAAAACCAAAATTTCCCCAAAGCTAAAGTTTGATCCCGGGACTTCATAGAAGCCCTCTAACCTTCCAAAATCACTTATCTAATAAGTCCAACTTGCATTAATGCCGTTCTCTAAAATTTTAAACGCTACTACTCCTAAGGCCCATTGGGCTCAATCCTACTAGGCCCAATTTCAGGATGTTACACCATGCCAAGGCATGGCATTGGTGAGTTCATAAGGCAAGGATACCATGTAAGACCATGTCAAGACATAGCAATGGTAAGTTCAAAAAGGAAAAGGTTCCCGAGTAATCCAAAGAGCAAGTCAAAGAAATAATAAGGTGAGAACATGAAGAAAGAGTACGGGTATGCATTTAAGGCTTATTTAATATTGAAATTGTAAGTAATTGAGATTATCAAGTATTAAGTAAGTGATGAGTTTTCAGTTATGCTTGTGACACTTTATGACATGATTGGCAATATGCCTATATTATGAAAGTGACCTTAAGTGAATCTTAGGAATAAGTAATTATGTTGATGATGTGTGCATTTGGTTGAGAATCATGTATTAGGCTTTTGAGCCATATCAAATTGAGAGATAAGATGTTTAGTATATTTGTTTATTGATGCTTTGGATATTTGTGAAAACATAAAATGTTAGTGATACTCATGAAATTATTTTTATGCTAATTACAAGCTTAAGTCTTTGGTGATATGTATGTTTAAATAGAAGTGAATGCAAAGAAAATATGAAAGAGTGAAATTAGCATTAAAACAGTTTAGACAGCAACAGTTATGTGAATTTGAAAAATCACCAAAAACAGGAGAAATGGAATTAGAAAGTGAATAAGATATAGAATTAAAGCTTATCATGTCTATTTTCATATGAAAGAAACAGTGTAAGAAAATGAATTCTATATTCTGAAATATTTGAATTTTAGTGAGACAAGGTTAGAATGAGTTTTGAAATCCCCTATTTCAACTTTGGAAAATCATTAAAAATTGTAAAAAAAAATAATTATGAGATATAATTTATATTCTTGAAATCTTAAATGAGTCTATTTTCATTAGAAACAAGTGGGAACGGCATATAAAAATTGTACAATGAGATAATTGATTATTAGTGAAGAGAGGTCAGAATCGTTGGACAGTGTAACAAGGGAGAATTTAATGAATAAACTGTTCTAATTGGTAAGACCAAAAATTCTAGAAATTTTATGGTATCAAGATATGTGAGTCCAATTTCAGGGAAAATTAGCGTTTTGTAATTCGGAGCTCTGTAGCTTAACAAATAAATAATTTAGTGACAGCAATTCAAGTAGACAGATTAATGTGAACATGAGTAATAAGGTATAATCATGTGATTTAATGATTGTATCAATTTGAGAACTTGTGGTGAGGATTTGTCTTGTTAAGGCTTTAGTAAGGCTACAAGTGAGTAAGTCAGGAAAGTAAGAACTTAGCATTATGTATGCAAGTTATTACAGCTTAGTAGCATTATTTATGCAAGTTATGATAGCATTGGTAAGGCTTTGCTAATGCTTATTATTTTTACATGTGAACTTACTAAGCTTTATAAGCTTACCCCCTTTTCATTCCCATGTTTCAGAGTCCTATTAGACAAGCTCGGGCTGGAGGTCGTCGGAGACCGCTTCACACTATCAAGCTATCTATGGGTATCTTTATTTATAAATGATTGAAGTTATGGCATGTATAGGGGCTTGACTAAGTCATTTTGTATATGTGTAAATTAATTTGACCAAATGTATTGCTTTATAACGGTAATAAGGATTATTCTGTATTTGGCCACGAGTTGTCGCTCATATTGGTCATGGAGTTATAATGCTTGTGTATTCTTGTGTTTGCTAAAGTTTAAATTATAAGTGAAATTTTGTGGCTCGGAATTTGGTAGAATGTATTGTTAAGGATGGTAATGCCTCGTACCCAATTCCAGTGTAGGATACGGGTAAGGGGTGTTACATGTTGTGCTTTAGAGTTAAAAGGCAACTGGGAGAAATATTTTCCGCTAGTTGAATTTGCGTATAATAACAGTTTTCAATCAAGTATAAAGATGGCACTATACGAAGCTTTGTATGGTTGAAAATGCCAAACTCCATTTTATTGGTTAGAACTTAGCGAGAAACAGATTCAAAGGGTTGATTTGATTAGAGACACCGAAGAGAAAGTGAAAGTAATTTGCGACTGTTTGAAAGTAGCTTCAGATCTTCAGAAATCTTACACGGATTTGAAACGAAAAGATATTGAATTCCAAATAGGTGATAAAGTATTCTAAAAAGTATCTCCATGGAAGAAAATACTTCGTTTTTGTAGCAAAGGCAAATTAAGTTGATCGTGTGTCAAAGTCTTAAAAATTTATAGATAGAACGATCGAGCCTAGAAACTAACATTGACAATGATTGAGGCAAGCGCACCTATCGAACAGTAGTATAGTTTAGCGGCAAGACCGGATTGTCGAACCCAAAGGAACCAAAAGTACTAATACTAACTTTCTTTTTATTATTTAGCCTAAGGTAAAAGTGAATTGTTTATTTAATCTAAAATTAACTGACAACTAAGCTAAAGATGCAAAGACAAAGAGAATGAATTGGGGAAAGTACTTGCGGGAAAAAACCAATTGATTTAGACAATACCCGAGGAAGAATCCATCTAGACTTCACTTGTTATCTAACTCTAAACCAGATGATTTATTCACTTGACTTGATCCGTAGGATTCCCTAATTTATATTAATACCTCTTTCGAGGCTAGTAACATCTAACCCTAGGTTGATTAATTGAAATCTCTTTCTAACTAAAACCCCTAGAATTGAATTAACTCGATCTATGGACTCCCATATTAGGTTTGACACTAATATGATAGATTTTCGTCATCTTATTTCTAGGGTTGCGATCAACTCCGCTTAATTATGCTAGATCTACTCTTAAACATGGACTTTTTTTTCCACTGCCTAAGCACATCAATATTTGAATAAATATCTTGAAATATCAAAGAAAGAATTAAGAACACATAATTAAGAAAAAATCAAATATTTATCATATAGTTCAGAAAACAATAACAAGATCTGTCTTAGCTTTCATCCCCCTCAGTTATTTTAAGGTTTAGTTCATAATAATAAAAGAATACATCTCAGAAGGAAATATAAAACAAAACATAAGAAAAACCCTAAAACCCCTTGAAGGATATTGAAGGGAAGAGGAGTATAACTCTGGCTTCTTGAGGTGAATCAACTGGCTTTCTTCGAGTAAATCCCACAATTCTGGCCTCTTTGGCTCAACTCTTCGGCCTAACTGGATGCCCCCTGAAGGTTGGCCTCTATGGTGCTTATATAGGCTTTTGGAATGGCTTTTTTTGCCTCTAAGTACCCTAATCCGAGTGAAACTCTTCTTTGTTACAGCAAGGACATGCCCATGGCACACGCCCGTGTGAATCGTGGCCAGGCCGTGTTCGGGTCCGTTAATGAGGCACGACCATGTGGTCTTGGGCCGAGGCCATGTCGATTTCGTGATATGGCCCATTTACTCTGTTTTGGGCCCGTTTCTCGTTCTTTTCATCATCCGGTGCTCTCCTGAGTATAAAACATGAAAACAAAGGATTAAGAGCACCAAATTCCACCATTCAAGGTTTAAATCATCCAAAAGTATGCTAAATGTGGATTAAAACATGTTCAAATTACGGTTTATCAAATACCCCCACACTTAAGCATTTTCTTGTCCTTAAGCAAAATTCTCAACTCACAATTAAAAATAAACTTCCTTGATTCATAATATTCATTAATATTGTTCCATCATAATTCAAAGATAATTCATACATTGATAATTTAAGTAAAGGGTCTTAAAGATTCAAACAATCAAAGTCATGGTTTTTTGTAGCACGAAAACATAGGTGTTTTCCACCTAAATAATTACCCTTAATTCAAAATCGACAAGAGTTGACATCCTCACTAAAGATTCACTCAAATCACTCAAAGTGTTTAAGGTTCAAAATTAAGCACTCCAAAAGTCGAACATGAAAAGTTAATCCCATAGGCTTGCGTGAAAATCAAATCTTCACCACTGTAAAATGAGATGATACACAAATCAAAAGGTCTTTAAAAAGGGTTGTAATATGGCTCAGGTTAAAGGTGTGGATAAAGGCTGAATTAGAGAGTTAGAATCGGGATTGAATTGACAATTTACCTAACTAGAAAAATGAATTGATCCTCAATAATTACATCAACTAAAAACTTGCAATACTAATAATACGAGCTTTTTCTTTAAGATGTGGAATTTAAACATGTAAGCTCTCTTAAATATAACTAATAAATATACTTCGATTTTTTAAGAACAAATTAATACCATAATGAGAAAGAATTTTAACAACTGAATTATAGAACATAGTTAGGAAGCTGCTCAAAATCAAATCTCGACAAAAAGGGAGTCAAGAAATGGTGATAATAAATACAAGATGGGTTTTGGGTTAATATTATTGGGTGAGTCAATAAAAAGGTTGTTAGGATTAAAAGGGGTTCACTAAGGGTTAATTGTGAGGGTAAGCTTTTTTAATGGAGTGAGTGGGTTAAATCCTAAGTGCCTTTATCATCTCAGTATATCAACTCAAAAATGTGGTCTCGACATGTATAATTGAAGCAAGTTCTAGAATAACAAATCAATGTTGACACACTCATAATCAAAAAGTGAGGGCGAAAAGAATATATGCTCTAAAAGGTTCAAAATCTCACAAAAACTAAGGGTTTTTTATATCAACTTTGTAAATTTCAAACTTCAAGGTAATAATTAGATTCAGGTAGACAACCTAGTGAAATTTTAATTTTTGAAAATGGACTTATCATGCTTGATTCTCTAGTCCCCTAAAGTTTAAATCATCACTGCACAATTATCAATGGCTTAATCCAAAACATATCAATAAAAATCATGAATCACAGGAAATTTCATTCTAATAGTAACATGAGAAAATTACTTAAGAACAAGACATAATTCAGGGATTTTCAAATAATACTATAGATGACCCCCCACACTTAAGATGTACATTGTCCTCAATGTACAAAGATAGATAATAGTAAAATAGTAATAAAATCATAAGATAGGAAGAGAAGTGAAACTTCCTAAATTTTGGATGAAGTCAATGAAAAGAAACCGGATATGAATTGGCAGAGGTGAACGTGGGGGAGCACCTCGAATCGTTTGAAATTTAATCCTCGACGTAGCCGGCCTGATTTTATTGTATCCTAAGCTAAATCTAAATGGCATGAAGAATAAGAAGAAAATAATAAAGGAAGTAAAAATAAAAAAAAATAAGAATAAAGAAAAGAAAAAGACTCAAGGGTCCTCATCATCGGAGTGATCTCGAGGTGGTGGTGGCGATGATATGTGAAAAAGCTGATAATGTTGACCACAGCCACATTGCATGGCCGTGTAGATTTATCTGAGCCTATGTTCTTTAGGCAGTTTCAACCACGGCCATGTCGCTCGACCGTGGCGTTTAGTCGGAACCTGTGTCTTGGGAAAAATTTTCATCCTGTTTCTGCATGATCTCCACCACGCCCATGTACCTATTCGTGGTGTCCACCCGGCCACCTGATCACTGAAATCAGAGTTTTAAAATTTATAATGAGAATGATCAAACCTGCAAACTAACTCTGACAATGATTAAAGGCAAGTGTACCTATCGAACAGTAGTATAGCTTAGGCAAGACCGGATTATCGAACCCAAAGGAACTAAAAGTACTAATACTAACTTTCTTTTTATTATTTAGCCTAAAATAAGTGAAGTTGTTTAAATCTACTACTACGCTAAAGACGCAAAGACAAAATGAATGAATTGGGAAATAACTTGAAGAAAAATTCAGTTGATTTAAGATGATACCCTCAGGAAGAATCCACCTAGACTTGTTATCTAACACTGAACCATACGATTTATTCACTTGACTTGATCCGTAGGACTCCCTAATGTATATTAAACCCTCTCTCGAGGCGAATAATGTCTAACCCGAGGTTAATTAACGGAAATCTCTTTCTCACTTAATAACCCCCTAGAATAGCAGTAAATCGATCTATGGATTCCCATATAAAGTTTCACCCTAATCCGGGAAAATCTCGTCACCCTATCTCTAGGCGCGCGAACGACTCCGCTTGAATTATGCTAGATCTATGACTAGGCAGGGACTTTTGCTCCACCACCTAAGCACATCATACTTGGATTAATGTCCCAGAAACATTAACACAACAATTAAGCACACGTAATTTAGAACAAATCAAGTATTTATCTTATAGTTCAGAAAAAAATTACAAGATTCATCTAGGTTTCATCCCTTTCAGGTATCTGAAGGGTTTAGTTCATAATAAATAAAGAAAACATCTCAGAAGAAAAGACAAAACAAAACATAAGAAATTCCTAAAACTCCCTGAAGGAATTGAAGGAGAGATCCGCCGTCTTGAGTAGAATTCCGGCTTCTTGAGATGGATCAACTGGCTATCTTCGAGTGATTCCCACAACTCTGACCTTTTCGGCTTGGCTCCTTGGCCTGGCTAACCGCCCCCTTTCAGGTAACACTTAGGGGGTTTATATAGGCTATTGGAATGTGTTTTTTTGCCCCAAAGTATCCAAATCCGAATGAAATTACTCTTTGACACGACAAGGAAACGACCATGTCACACGCCCGTGTGACTAGTCTTCAAGCCGTGTTCGGACTTCTTTAATGAGGCACGGCCATGTGACTCAGGGGTAAGGCCGTGTTCTAGATGATCAATGTGGCACAGCCGTGTGGGCTTAAGTCGAGGCCATGTGGATTTCGTGATATGGCCCATTTACTCCGTTTTGGCCCTGTTTTATGTTCTTTTCGTCCTTGGGTGCTTTCCTGGGTATAAGACATGAAAAGAAAGGATTAAGAGCACCTTTTTATATCAATCGAGGCTTAAATCATCCAAAAGCATACTAAATGTGGGATTAAAATATGTTGCTTTTACGGTTTATCAAATACCCCCACACTTAAGCTTTTACTTGTCCTCAAGCAAAATTCTCAACTTACAATTAAAACAAAGTTTCCATGATTCATAATTCCTATCAATAATGTCTCAACATAATTCATAGATAATTTATACATGGATGAGTTAACACGAAGAATCCTAAAGATTCAAACAGTCAAAGTCATATATTTGTAGCATAAAAACAATTACCTTTGATTCAGAATTGACAAGGATTGACATCCTCACTAAAGATACACTCAAATCACTTGAGGTGTTTAAGGTTCAAAATTAAGCTATCAGAAGTCGAACCTGAAAAGTTAATCCCATAGGCTTGCCTGAAAATCAAATCTCCACCACTGTAATATGAGATGATACACAAATTAAAAGGTCTTTAACAGGGTTGTGACGGGGCTAGGGTTAAAGGTGTGGATAAAGGCTGAATTAGAAGGTTAGAATCGAGATTGAATTGACAAGTACCTGCCTAAAAATTATTGAAACCATATTTACATCAACTGAAAATAATAATCCTAACAATACGAGCTTCTCTTTCGGAAAGTAAACTTTTAACTGTATAAGCTTACCACTAATACTGAATATACTTCGATTTTTTTTCCAGAACAAATCAATAATAATGGATGAATTCAACTCATAATATAATATAATTAGGTAACTAATCAAATCATATCTCGATCAAAGGGTAGTCAAAAAGAAGGGTGATAACAAATACAAAGGGTTTTGGGTTATTAGTAGGTGAGTCAATAAAAGGGTTGTTAGGATCAACGGGGTTCACTAGAGGTTAATTGTGAAGGTAGGCTTTTTAGTGGAGTGAGTCGGTTAAATCCTAGGTGCCTTTATCATCTCTGTATATCAAATCAAAGGTGTGGTCTCAACATGTATAATCGAGGCAAGTTCTAGAATAACAGTTCAAAGTTGACACCCTCATCATAATCAAGAAGTGAGCATGAAAAAGAATATATGCTCTAAAAGGATCAAAGTCTCACAAAAATTATGGGTGTTTTGACATCAATCTCATAAATTTCAAATTTCAAAGCAATATTCAGATTTAGGTTAACAACTTAGCAAAAAAAAAATTATTCTGAAAAATAGACTTATCATGCTTGATTCTCTAGTATCTTATAATTCAATCATCAATGCACAATTAACTATGACTTATTCAAAAACATGTCAGTAAAAATCATAAATCATCAGAAATTTCATCCTAATTAGTAATATGAGGAAATTACTTAAAAACAAGATTAAATTCAGGGATTTGAGAATAATGCAAAAAGTTAGGCACTTTTATCCCCCCACACTTAAGATGTACATTGCCCTCAATGTACAAAGATAGATAATAACAGTTATATATCAAAAGAGAAGGGAGGAAGTGGCACTTCCTGAATTTATGGATGATCTCCTTGGATTGGCAGAGGTCGTGGTTACGGATGACTTATGTAATAGTGATTTACTCCTAGTGATTTGTTTGTTTCTATGGAGTGTTCTTTTGATACTGCGAAGTCATCAATTAGAAATCTCGTAGCCGTATAAATATATGTTAGGAATACTCAAAGGTTAGATGTTAATGATAATCATGATAAAAGTTTGCAATGTAAAAAGAGAAAGTTCAAACTAAGACAAATTAAAATAAATGGAAAATAAGGAAAATAGAAAAATTAAAAGTTAAAGCTAAAAATAAGAAAAGAAAAATTAGATAAATAAAAGGACTCAGAGGTCCTCATCATCGGTCGGGTCCTGTGGTGGTGTCGGTGATGAGATATGGAAAATATCTGTTGGAGGGTGGCCTCGATTCTGTCAAGACGTCGAGCGTTGTTAGCGAAATACTGCTCAAACTGGTTGAGGCGTGCAGAGATATCTGACAATGAAGCTGCTGCATAGGATGGCCGCTGGCTCAGAGCTGGTACCTCCTGTAGTGGTGGTGGGACATCATCAGTACTGTCCTCGGGCTCCGCCTCATCTGTGGTTAATCGGTATTGGGAAGGGTCGGTCCCTCGACGATGTTTAATCATCCTCATGTGTAGCATCGTCTGAATGCCCTGAGGTATCATCTGGCCGATCAGTGTGAGCGAAGAAATCTGAGCCTCAGTGTGGAGAAGGCCAAAGTGTCGAGCTAACCGAGTGATGTACGGGCCCATCGATAAAATTCCCTTTCTATGCGGCTCCATTTGGTGCTGAATTGCACAAACGATGAAGTATGCAAGGTCAAAAATGTGTCCTTCTGACATGCACGATAGGTAGTAGACATCATGCTTATTCACTACGCCGGTGCTCTCACGTTGTCCTGTGTAGTGTGGGCTAGAATGGCGTGGATATACCGCAGGGGTGGGCCAAGGGCTGTCGCCTTAGGGCGACTGGGGTCGTAGACGCCTGTGGTAGGGGCTAAGCTGCGCCAGCAGTTGAGAGGAGTGCAGTGGAGTTGACGGTTTAACTCGGAGAGTGGATTTTATGTTATAAACTCCTCCGTGTAGAGTCCGAGTGATGTGCCGAATTGCGGTATGCTTAGTCGACATACCGTGCCCCCTAACCAGAATTGGACTATGCCCGGGTCGTCATATTGGGCCATCACTATCTGTAATGTGAAAGTGGTGCAGAGCTCGAGTGCGACTTCCAAATATGTAGGCTCGATGATAGAGAAAAATTGCTCCCATGCCTCGGTCGATATGAGGACTCGAATATCGGCTGCTAGTCTGACCTGTTCCACGACGTCCCAATCAATGCACCTTCTGGTGCCGAGAGGTCTTTCCTGGAATGCCTTATATCGTTCCTCCCGAGCTTCTTGAGAGAATTGAAGGAGGCGGTGTCTTATTTCGGAAGAGGCACTAGCTGAGGATGAGTCGGGTCCCTTTCTTTTCGTGGTGGGGGCGGCCGTAGTTTGTTTCCCTCGTGATGATGACATTGTACCTGAAATAATAGATATTCAAGTAATATTTGTACGAAATTATCATCTAGACCCCAGATATTTAAATGCTAAATGCGGTTATACACCTATAAGCAGCCTATTCTAATTTTCAATAGGAAAATTTGTATAAGAATGTAATCAATAGAAATTATGAAATCTATCTAACAATCGATAAATAGCAACCAATAGTTAACAATCAAAATTTTCACTATAAATATTCATGGGAAATGAAACATTGAGAGAAGTTCTAAGAAAATAAATCATGCTTAAAACAAAAACAAAAACAAAGCAAAATAATATGAAATTTATCAATCTTTAAGTCAAGAAAATGAAGTAATAAAGGGAACCAGGGGTTGTGATGGTGTAAATCGGCTGGACACGGGCGGAGCACGGTGGTGTTGTGAGGTTTTCTGCAGGTACACGACTGTGGCGTGGGCGTGGACTGCTGCAGCACGGCGGTGGCGTGGCCGTGTTCTTTCTGCATCACGGTGGTGGTGCGGGCGTGTTCACGGTTTTAGGGTGGTTTTTTGAAAGAAAGGAAGATTAGGGTTTTGTTGGGACGGTGAAGGGTGTGGGTGTGGCCGGATTTGAGAGAAAAGAAGTTTTAAAATTTGTTTTAGTGTTGATTTGGGGGAGATGACGATTTAAGTTGCTTAAATAGGGGTGAGAGCAGGGGCAGGGGCCACGCCCGTGATCGATTTTTATGCGCCTGTGTTTTTCGTGATTTTGAATTTTGGGCGCGTTCAGGTGTTTGGCCATGGTCGTTGGTATTTGTGGCATGCTCGTGTTCTTATTCACACGGTCATGTAGAATGGGCGTGTTCTGCCCGTGCTTGACAAGTCAGTATGTTGGCACGGTGAGGTAACACGTGCGTGTGCAGCCTATGTGTGGCAAGTCAGTATCTTCACACGGTCGTCAGGCACGAGCGTGTCCAGCCCGTGGTTGGCAAGTCAGTATCCTCACATGGTCGTCGGGAACGGTCGTGTTCTACCCGTGTTTAGGAAAATTTTATCTCTTGTCGTGCACGGCTATAGGTACGCCCGTGTTTCATCCCCTGGCTTCCACACGGCCACGGGCACGCCCGTGTGCAAGGCCGTGTGGCCCTAAACCTGTACTTCATTGATATGGAGTTAGATGCTTAAAAGTAAAATGTTAGTAAATTAGTGCTCGGGTTGCCTCCCGAGAAGCGCTCGTTTATAGTCTTAAGCTAGACTTACCCTGTTTTCATTTCTAAAAGAAGGTTCACGGAGCTGAAGCTCCTCTCTTATATTCCTAAAATCTGCACCATTATAAATTTTTAGTCGGTGACCATTTACCTTGAATGTGCCCTTGGTGGGGTGAGTTACCTTGATTGTGCCATACGAAAAAATTGTTTTGATCATGAATGGGCTTGACCATCTTGATTTCAACTTCCTAGGGAATAGTTTAAGCCTTGATTTGTATAGCAGGACCAAGTCCCCTACTTCGAATTGTTTTGATTTCTTGAGACGAGCATCATGGTGTCGTTTTGTTGCCTCCTTGTATAGTTTTGAGTTCTCGTACGCCTCAACTCTCTATTCGGCTAGCTCGTTCATCTGCATCATTCATTTCTTTCTTGCAGTTTTAAGATCAAAATTTAAAAACTTCATGGCCCAAAAAGCTTTGTGTTCTAACTCGAATGGTAGATGACAACTTTTCCCGTATACAAGTTTGTATGGGGACATTCCCAGAGGGGTTTTAAATGCTGCTCTATAGGCCCATAAGGCATCATCTACTTTTAATGCCCAATCTTTCCTGTTTGATTCAACCGTTTTTTCTAGGATGCGTTTAAGTTCTCGGTTTGCTACTTCAACTTTCCCACTGGTTTGAGGGTGATATGGGGTAGCTATCCTGTGGTGTACTCCATATTTTTTTAAGACTTTGTCAAATTGAGTATTATAGAAATGAGTGCCCCTATCACTAATGATAGCTCTAGGTGTTCCAAAATGAGAGAACAGTTTCTTGAGAAACTTAACTACTACCCTAGCATCATTGGTAGGTAAAGCTTCAGCTTCTACCCATTTTGACATGTAATCAATTGCCACTAGGATGTATTTATTTCCAAATGAACTAGGGAATGGTCCTATAAAATCAATACCCCATACATCAAATATTTCACATGATAACATATATGTTTGAGGCATTTCATCATGTTTAGAAATATTACTTGTTCTTTGACATTTATCACACGAGGTAACATACCTGTTGGCATCTTTAGATAGAGCGGGACAATAAAAACCTGATTCGAGTATTTTGTGTGCTGTCTTGGTGCCACTGTAGTGTCCTCCTGAAGGTCCTGAATGGCAATGTTCCAAGATTTTGCTTGCTTCTGCCTTTGTAACGCATCTTCGAATTACCGGATTTGCACATATGCGAAAAAGAAAGGGATCTTCCCAAAAATAGTTTTTCGCATCAGCAAAGAATCGCTTCTTTTGGTGATGTGTTAGTATTTTTGGCAATATGTTAGTAGCTAAATAATTTACGATGTTTACAAACCATGGTACCTCAGAATGTGTTATAGAAAAGAGTTGTTCTTCGAGAAATGAGTCGTTTATCTCACTTTCATCGAGCTCTTCGATATGTGGTTTCTCAAGTCTGGAGAGGTGATCTATCGCAAGATTCTTAGCTCCCTTCTTATCTTGTATTTCCAAATCAACTTCTGTAAAAGTAAAATCCATCGTATGAGTTGAGGTTTTGCATCAGGTTTGGTTAAAAGATAACAGAGAGATGAATGGTTAGTGTAAACGACAACTTTAGACAATATTAGATACTGCCTAAATTTGTCAAAAGTAAAAACTACAACTAGCAATTCTTTCTCTGTGGTGGTGTAGTTTTCTTGTGCGGGTGTTAATGTTCTGCTAGCGTAGTAAATTGGCTGAAAATGCTTGTCTCTTCATTGTCCCAAAACTGCACCCACTGCAAAATCACTTGCATCACACATTAGTTCAAAGGGTAAATTCCAATCAGGTGCAATTATAATCGGAGCATTTATTAATTTATCCTTAAGGACATTAAATGCATCTAAACATTCCTGATTGAAATTGAAAGGAACATCTTTTTCTGGTAATTTTGTTAAAGGCTTAGCTATTTTAGAAAAATCTCTAACAAATATTCTATAGAACCCTGCATGTCCTAAAAAGCTTCTAATAGCCTTAACTGAACTAGGGGGAGGTAATTTTTCTATGGTTTCAACCTTTACTTTATCTACCTCAATCCCTTTACTAGAAATCTTATGTCCTAATACAATCCCTTCTCTAACCATAAAGTGACATTTTTCCCAATTCAAAACAAGGTTTGTTTCCTCACATCTCATTAGAACTCGTTTTAAATTTTTAAGGCAAAAATGGAAAGAATTACCGAATACCGAGAAATCATCCATAAATACCTGTATAATGTCCTCCACAAGTTCGTCAAAGATTGCCAACATGCAACGCTGAAATGTAGCAGGAGCATTATATAATCCAAAAGGCTTTCTACGATAAGCAAACGTACCGTATGGGCATGTAAATGTTGTTTTCTGTTGATCTTCAGGAGCTATTGGGATTTGGAAGTAGCCGGAGAGTCCGTCCAAGAAACAGTAGTACAAATGCCCGGATAGTCTTTCTAACATTTGATCTATGAAGGGTAGAGTGAAGTGATCTTTTCTGGTGGCACCGTTCAGCTTTCTATAATCTATACAGTCTCTCCAACCTGTAACTGTTCTTGTAGGGATTAACTCATTTTTTTCATTGGGCACCACAGTCATACCTCCTTTCTTTGGAACTATCTGCACAGGACTTACCCAAGTACTGTCAGAAATAGGATAAATCATTCATGCATCTAGAAGTTTAATTACCTCAGCGTTGACTACTTCTTTCATGTTGGGGTTTAAGCGTCTCTGAGGCTGCACACACGGCTTGTATTCCTCTTCCATTAAAATTTTATGGGTGCAGAATGATGGGCTTATACCCTTGATGTTAGAAATTTTCCAAGCTATGGCCCTTTTATGTTCTCTTAGTACCTGTATCAACTCCTCTTTTTCCTTAGGTTCTAACTCTGAAGAGATAATTACTGGTAACGTAGAATTTTCCCCAAGGAATGCATACTCTAAATGTTTTGGCAGTTGTTTTAATTCTAATTTGGGTGGTTCATCAACAGGGAGTTTTTGTTTTAAATTGTCACCGAATTCAATGCTTTCTTTTTCCGTTTGTCTTGATGATGATATTTTTAAATTTTGCTTGTGGACTTCATCTTCTTCCCCCTCTTCTTGAGTGGGACACGTTCCATCGTGTCATCATGTAGAATTCCCTGTAATGAGTTTTAAATGATATGATCAGTGGTATCAACAAAATAACAGGAATCATCTTGTTCTCTAGAATATCGCATGGCATCATAAATTTGAAAGATAATTTCCTCATCGCCTATTCTTAATGCGAGTTTACCACCCCCTACATCGATAACAACCCGAGCAGTAGCTAAAAAAGGGTGCCCTAGAATTAAGGGAACCTCAATGTCCTCATCCATGTCAAGCACAACAAAATCAACAGGGAAAATAAATTTATCAATTTTTAGCAAGACATCTTCAATAACTCCTCTAGGATATTTAATAGATCTATTAGCTAACTGAATACTCATCCTAGTGGGTTTTGGTTCCCCAAGATCTAGTTGTTTAAACATATTGTAAGGCATTAAATTAATACTGGCACCTAGATCAGCTAACGCTTTCTTAATATTTAAGCTATCAATTAAACAAGGAAGAGTAAAACTTCCTGGGTCTTTTAATTTGGTTGGTAACTTGTTTTGGAGGATGGCTGAGCATTCTTCATTAAGTTCCACCGTTGATACTTCTTCAAGCTTCCTTTTATTCATCAGGAGTTCCTTTAAGAATTTTGCGTACGTCGGCATCTGTGAAATGACTTCAACAAAAGGTAAGTTAATGTGTATTTGTTTAAAAAGTTCAAGAAACTTACCGTATTGGGCATCTAATCGTTCTTTCTTCAACTTTGCTGGATATGGGATTGGTAGTTTACTTTCTTTGCGTACTAGATTTATGTCCTCAATTCCTTCATCCTTTGTGTTGTTATCTTCGTGTGGTATTTTTTTCTTTGGTTTGACCAACTCCTTTCCACTTCTTAGTGTAACTACTTTTACCTGTTCTGTCTCTTTAGAAAAATCTCTGCCCGTATCTCACAAACCATCTCAGTAAGTAGTCCAGCTGATTTATTGAGTTCCCCGACTGACTCAGTGACTTCCCCTACTTGGTGCTTGGTCTCTGTAACCGATGTTTGTTGATCTTTAAGTGTTTTATCCGTATCTTGGAGACGATTTTCTGTGGCTGCCATGAATCTTGTCAGCATCTCTTCAAGGTTTGACTTCTTTTCTTGTGGATATGGCTGATTTTGGGAATTTTGAGGGAGTTGTTGTCTTTGGTTTCCTTGATTTCCTTGACCTCCCCACGAAAAATTTGGGTGGTTCCTCCAACCTGGATTGTAAGTGTTACTATATGGATTATTATTAGATCTGAAATTATTACTTATATAGTTCATCTGTTTGCTCTCTGCGCCTGGTTGGTAGGGTGGCTACTCAGGATTCGCCACAGTTCCACTTGCGTCGCATTGCATGACTGGGTGTGCCTGCGAAGAACACAAACTATCAAGCTTTTTATTCATCATCTCTATCTGTGTTGATAGTGTGGTCACTGCATCGAGGTTGTAAACTCCGGCTGATTTTGTCGATTTAGTCCTTGTAACTTGCCACTGATAGTTATTCAGAGACATCTCTTCAATGAACTCGTAGGCTGCTTCAGGAGTTCTATTGTTCAGGGTTCCACCGGCGGCTGAATCAATTAATTTCCTCGTTGAGGGATTTACACCGTTATAGAAGGTTTGGACTTGTAGCCATAAGGGTAAACTGTGGTGCGGACACCTTCTCAAGAGATCCTTGTATCTCTCCCATGCGTCGTATAATGTCTCTAAATCCATCTGCACAAAAGAAGAGACATCATTCCTTAATTTGGCTGTATTGGCCGGTGGGAAATATTTAAAAAAAAAATTCGATCAGTTGTTCCCATGTAGTGATTGACCCTCGTGGTAATGAGTTTAACCACTGTTTGGCTTTATTCCTTAATGAAAAGGGAAATAACAGAAGGCGTATTGCATCATCAGAAATGCCATTTATTTTGAAAGTATCACAGAACTCTAAAAAATTAGCTATATGAGTGTTTGGGTCTTCGTCCTGTAAACCATCAAATTGAACAAATTGTTGAATCATTTGCATTGTGTTAGGATTTAATTCAAAATTATTAGCGGCTATAGCAGGCCTAACAATACTCGATTTCGCTCCTGTTAAATGCGGTTTAGCATAATCAAACATAGTACGTGGAGCATTGTTTTCTCCTACATCAAGTGGTTGTGGATTATTCTCGTCCATCCCTTTTAGTAGGATTGGATCTGCCTTATTGGTCTTCCTCTGTGTAATTTAGGGCTCGCCTGATTTCTCTGCAATTTCTTCGAGCGGTAGTTTCAATATCACTGTCGTATACTAAAGGTCCTCTCGGGTTCCTTCTAGAGGTACCTGCAGAGAAAGAAAGAAAGAAAATTTAGCAAAACCTAAATTTATCCTAAAAAATAAAAATAAAATTGCGAAAAATAAAAATAATGGCTAAAGTAATAAAAATAGAGTTTTCTTAATATTTTAGTTCCCCGGCAACGGCGCCAAAAACTTGATCGTTGAAATTAGAGTTTTAAAATTTATAATGAGAATGATCGAACCTGCAAACTAACTCTGACAACGATTAAAGGCAAGTGTACCTATTGAACAGTAGTATAGCTTAGGCAAGACCAGATTATCGAACCCAAAGGAACTAAAAGTACTAATGCTAACTTTCTTTTTATTATTTAGCCTAAAATAAGTGAAGTTGTTTAAATCTACTACTACGCTAAAGACGCAAAGACAAAATGAATGAATTGGGACATAACTTGAAGAAAAACTTAGTTGATTTAAGACGATACCCTCAGGAAGAATCCACCTAGACTTCACTTGTTATCTAACACTGAACCATAGATTTATTCACTTGACTTGATCCGTAGGACTCCCTAATGTATATTAAACCCTCTCTCGAGGCGAATAACGTCTAACCCTAGGTTAATTAACGGAAATCGCTTTCTCACTTAATAACCCCCTAGAATAGCAGTAAATCAATCTATGGATTCTCATATTAGGTTTCACCCTAATCCAGAAAAATCTCGTCACCCTATCTCTAGGCTCGCGAACGACTCCGTTTTAATTATGCTAGATCTATGAATAGGCAGGTACTTTTGCTCCACCACCTAAGCACATCATACTTGGATTAATATCCCGGAAACATTAACACAATAATTAAGCACACATAATTAAGAACAAATTAAGTATTTATCTTATAGTTCAGAAAATAATAACAAGATTCATCTAGGTTTCATCCCCTTCAGGTATCTGAAGGATTTAGTTCATAATAAATAAAGAAAACATCTCAGAAGAAAAGATAAAACAAAACATAAGAAATTCCTAAAACTCTTTGAAGGAATTGAAGAAGGGATCCGCCGTCTTGAGTAGAATTCCGGCTTCTTGAGATGGATTAACTGGCTATCTTCGAGTGATTCCCACACCTCTGACCTTTTCGGCTTGGCTCCTTGGAATGGCTAACCGCCCCTTTCAGGTAACACTTAGGGGGTTTATATAAGCTATTGGAATGTGTTTTTTCGCCCCAAAGTATCCAAATCCAAATGAAATTTCTCTTTGCCACGACAGGGACACGACCATGTCACACGCCCGTGTGACTAGTCTTCAAGCCGTGTTCGGACTTCTTTAATGAGGCACAGCCGTGTGACTCGGGGGTAAGGCCGTGTTCTAGATGATCAATTTGGCACGACCGTGTAGGCTTAAGTCGAGGCCCTGTGGATTTCGTGATATGGGCCATTTACTCCGTTTTGGGCCCGTTTTATGTTCTTTTCATCCTTGGGTGCTTTCCTGGGTATAAGACATGAAAAGAAAGTATTATGAGCACCTTTTTATATCAATCGAGGCTTAAATCATCCAAAAGCATACTAAATGTGGGATTAAAATATTTTACTTTTACGGTTTATCACCACAGCCACGCCCGTGTGCAAGGCCGTGTGGAGAGAGAAACCTGAGCTTTATTAAATTTGGTTAGTTTTTAGTTAGATGCTAAAATTTGAAAATATGGACGTTAGTGGGGTTAGTGCTCGGGTTGCCTCCCGAGAAGCCCTCGTTTAAAGTCTTGAGCTAGACTTACCTGTTATTCATATGGCGATGGTGGTTCACGGAGTCGAAATTCCTTTTTCTTACTATCAATTCTATCAACATATGGTTTGATTCAGGTAATATTTACCTCAAAAGTGCCGAAATTAGAATTTGTTACCTCGACCGTTCCGTATGGAAAGACCTTACGTGCCGAAAGAGGAGTCACACAGTTTGTTTTAAACTCTGAAGTGGCTATTTGAGGGTCGGTTGCATCTGACAGTACACGAAATGTGAGCTCACGTGGCAGTTTATTTCGTAGAATTGGTGGGCACACTGCGTTTATCTCCACTTGCGATGTATCGTCTAACTTCTGTTTGTAAACACATTTTCAACTGTCAAAATTCATCACACTATCGCAATTTCATAATATGGCATGTATAGCTAGACTCACACACGCTACGTTAGTCCGAGAATCGACTAAACCGTAGCTCTGATACCAGTAAAATGTAACACCGTTGACCCGAAACCGTCACCAGATTAGGGTCAAAGGCATTACTGGACAATAGGATCATTTCACAACCCATTTACGATACAAAGTCATTCATCATCATAATACATCAAACATAATCAAATAGTCCCTTTTTAAGGCGTATAAGATCTTAAACACATGCTAGGGAGGGGTCCGGACTAAACCGAAACACGTATAGAAACTTCTTAAAATTTTAAGCTTTTCTAGGTTTCAGGGGATACACGCCTGTGGGGGTAGGCCGTGTTCCACCCACGGCTGCTAGACACACCCGTTTGTCCTCCCCGTGGTCGATCTTGACTTTTGCTCCACGGCCACCAAGCACGGCCGTGTGCCAAGGCCGTGTTCAGTCCTGTCAAAAACCACACGGCTACCAGGCACGTCCGTGTGCCATGGCCGTGAGCTCTTAGGCCATATGTTGACTTACGCCCACGGTCACTAGGCACGCCCATGTGCCACAATCGTGTAGCAAAAAAAAGGCAATTTGCAAGGCCAAATTGCCACCCACATGGGTCAATCACTACAAGCACACTTAAGCATGTTTATACACACATTTTGGCAACCATTTCCTATTATAAGATCAATCTATCAACTCATACAAACTCACTTTCAAACATATCAACTTATAAGCTAACATATACAACTTGAACACATTCAATACTAAACATTAATCCTTCTCAATTTCACAAAATCATACTAGCATTTTACCAATACAAAGTTACCATTCATAAGTCAATTTCTCAACTCGCAATCCATACCAAAAGATGCATCATATATACCAAAGTCATTCATGCTAAAAACTAGTACATATCTAGCCACATCTCATGGCTACTTACAAATCTCAAACATGATTCAATAACTACCCTATACATGCCATATTTTAACTATGTACATCATTCCAAAATACCCCAAAATATATTGCCGATAGTGTGACTGAGATGCTGACGATCCCCAGATCTGAGCTAACTTTACTGACACTGCAAAGCAAAGAAACAAATTACACAGTAAGCTTTCCAAAGCTTAGTAAGTTCGACATACAATACAATTATCTCAACAAATCAAACCAATGTATATAATAAACAATCACATAGAGCAATTATCTCATATTTATGCCCTCTCATCCATAGCTAAAATACTCATTCACTCAACCATAGCTTGTTTATAACTCATCAACCACAAAGGTTCAATACATACCTTAGCTAACACATAGTTATTCAACTTCCAAGCTAGTAAATGGTCGATATTACATGTTGATCATCCTTTGATATTCAATCAACTTAATCGCACACTCAGTGCTATATACATGCCAGAAGCATACTCATCATCGCACACTTAGTGCTTAATCTTTCAACCGACTTATCTCGGTAACGCACACACAGTGCCAAATCAAACAACCGAAGCTTTCACAATATCACACACACAGTGCTATTCATTTTTATTTCGAATTCAATTTCGCACACTTAGTGCCATTAACTAAAATCTTGCACATAGCATCTCAATTTCATACACATAAACATATTCATTTCATAATGTTAAAAACATATCTTCATAACATGTATTTTTATCCGAACTTACCTCGGATGTCAAAATACCGAAACGGTCGATTAATCGAGCACTTTCTCTTTGCCTCGATCTCGATCCGAACTTCTCCTTTCTTGATCTATAAACATTCAAATTCAGTCCATTCAATTTCCAAATCATTCATTTTAGTCCTTACACACATATTTAAGGCATTTTCAAAATAGCCCTCACATTTTCACATTTCGACACTTTAGTCCCTAATTCACAAAATCATAAAATATAAAAAATCTCAAAACACACATGCTTAGCCGAATTCTTCCCATGCTAATACAAGCTCACACGTTTCATTTATTTCACAATTTAACCCTTCAATTTGCTATCTTCACAATTTAGCCCTAATTAGTTACATTCACCAAAAATTCAAGAACTACACATGTTAATCCTTCACCTATCTTTCATAATTAATCATCAACTATCACAAAACTCAATATCTCATCAATGGCATATCTCACAAACATCATTAATACATAGAATTTGAGCATGTGTTTTGCAAAGCACAAAGCAACAATCACAAAAAACGTAGAAATTATCAAAAACTGAGCTCAAAACATACCTCAATCAAGCCTAACAAGTGCCGAAATTTCAAAAACTTCAATGGCTATTCTCTCTTCTATTTTTCAGTGGAAGAGAGATGAGAAAATGGCCATAAATTTTGCTTTGTTTTCTATAATATTAACTTATTAAACAAATACCAACTTTGCCTTTTTATAAAACATATAAAACAAATTAGTATCATGGCTTTCTAGTCATTCAACACCCCACTAACTTAAAAATGGTTTATTAACAACATAAGGCCTCCTCCTTAGAAAGCCAACAACATTTAAGTACTCACAAATCAACACACAACATTTTACTCTCTATGCAATTAAGTCCTTTCTCTAAATTCGAAACAGAAACGATCAAATTATCATAAAGAATTTTCACACAGACTAAGTCACATACCATTCACACAGAAAATAACATTAAATTAATATTTTAACCTCGGATTTGTGGTCTCGAAACCACTATTCCGACTAAGGTCTAAACCGGGCTATTACAACTCTCCCCCTTAGGGATTTTCGTCCTCGAAAATCTTACCAGTGAATAGGTGTGGATATTGCTCTCTCATAACGTTCTCAGATTCCCACGTAGCCTCTTCAACTCCGTGTTTGTGCCATAATACTTTCACTAAGGGAATTCTTTTGTTTCTCATCTCTTTAATCTCTCGCGCCAAAATTCGGATCGGTTCTTCACTATACGACAAGTCTGACTGAATCTCAACCTCAATAGGAGCAATCACATGAGACGGGTCTAACATGTACCGTCGAAGCATTCACACATGAAACACGTTATGAATCTTTTCTAACTCAGATGGCAATCTCAATCTATAAGCAACCGGCCCAACTCGTTCAATAATCTCATACGGTCCAATAAACCTCGGACTCAGCTTGCCCTTTTGGCCAAATCGAAGTATTTTCTTCCACGGAGACACTTTCAGAAACACTTTATCATCAATTTCGAATTCAATATCCTTTCGTTTCAAATCTGCATAAGACTTCTGACGATTTGAGACTGTTTTCAAATTGTCACGAATTACCTTCACTTTCTGTTCTGTCTCTTTTATCAGATCAACCCCGTGAATCTTATTCTCACTCAGCTCAGTCCAATACAATGGAGTTCGACAATTTCGACCATAAAGAGCCTCATATGGTGCCATTTTAATACTAGATTGAAAACTGTTGCTATACGCAAACTCAATCAACGATAAATGTTTTTCCCACGTACTTTCAAATTCAAGTATACAACATCTCAACATGTCTTCGAGAACTTGAATGATTCGCTCAAATTGACCATCCGTTTTCGGGTGAAAAGCAGTACTGAAATGCAGTTTCGTGCCTAAAGCATCTTGCAAGTTCTTCCAAAATCGTGAGGTAAATCTCAGATTTCTGTTAGATACTATAGGTAACGGTACACCGTGCAATCTCACAATCTCATCAATATACAGTTCAGCTAACTTATCTAAAGAATAATCGGTTCTCACCAGAACGAAATGAGCTGATTTCGTCAATCTGTCCACTATCACCCATATTGCATCTTTCTTACTCGGAGATAAGGGAAAACCCGACACAAAGTCCATCGTAATTCTCTCCCATTTCCACTCAGGAATCATAATCGGTTGTAACAAACCAGACAGAACTTGATGTTCAGCTTTGACTTGCTGACAAACTAAACATTTCGACACAAAGTCAGAAATATCTCTTTTCATGCCATGCCACCAATAGAACTATTTCAAATCATTATACATCTTTGTACTCCCTGGATGCACAATTAAATAACTATTGTGAGCTTCATTTAAAATTATCGAAATTAACTTTGAATTTCTCGGAACACAAATCTGATTTCTAAATCTCAAACAATCATCACTACCCACTTGAAATTCTGATTCAGCATTCAATTCCCATTGAGTTCATTTAGCCCTTATTTCACCATCATTTTTCTGAGTATCACAAATTTGTTGTACGAACATTGGCTTTACTTTCAATTAAGCTACAACCGCACTATCATCACATAGATCTATTTGATTACTCAAAACTCGTAAAGCATATAACGGTTTTCGACTCAAGGCATCAGCTACAACATTAGCTTTACCCGGGTGGTAATCTATCACAAGCTCGTAGTCTTTCAATAATTCTAACAATCTTCTTTGTCGCAAATTCAAGTCTTTCTGAGTCATCAAGTACTTTAAACTCTTGTGATCAGTATAGATGTGACATTTTTCTCCAAACAGATAGTGACGCCAAATCTTCAATGCGAACACAATCGCAGCCAATTCCAGATCATGCGTTGGGTAATTCTTTTCATGAAGTTTTAACTGTCTTGAAGCGTTAGCAATGACTTTCCCTTCTTGCATCAACACACATTCCAAATCATTCAACGAGGCATCACTGTAAACTATGAACTCTTTATCCGATTCGGGTTGAATCAAAACTGGTGCTTCTGTTAACAACACTTTCAACTGCTCAAAACTCTGTTGGCACTTTTCTGACCACTCAAATCTAACATCTTTCTGTAACAACTTCGTCAACGGAGTCGCAATCATAGAGAAACCTTTCACAAACCGCCTATAATATCCTGCTAGTCCCATAAAACTACGGACTTCAGAAACATTTCTCGGAGGCTTCTATTCCAGAATAGCAGAGATTTTACTCGGATCAACTCGTATTCTCGCAGCTGATACAATATGTCCCAGAAACCCAACCTCATGCAACCAAAATTCACATTTACTAAACTTTGCATATAACTGTTTCTCACGTAGAGTTTGTAGCACAATTCTCAAATGCTCAGCATGCTGCGTCTCATCACACGAATAAATCAAATTATCATCAATGAATACCACAACAAAACGATCGAAATACGGTCTGAATATCCGATTCATCAAATCCATAAACACTACAGGAGCATTTGTTAGTCCGAAAGGCATCACTAAGAATTCATAATGTCTGTACCTCGTTCTGAAAGCAGTTTTCAGCACATCAGATTCTTTAACTCTCAACTGATAGTAGCCTAATCTTAAATCTATTTCAGAAACACTGTAGCTCCCCTCAGCTGATCAAACAAATCATCAATACGAGGCAACATATATTTATTCTTTATCGTCACTTTGTTCAACTTCGATAATCAATACACATTCTCATAGTGCCATCTTTCTTTTCCACAAATAACACAGGAGCTCCCAAGGGTGAGAAACTCGGTCGTGTAAATCCTCTGTTAGTTAATTCCTGCAACTGAGACTTTAATTCTCTCAATTCTGTGGGTGCCATTCTATACAGAGCGATTGAAATAGGAGTGGTCCCCGGCACTAATTCAATACCAAATTCAACTTCTCAAATCGGAGGTAATCCCGACAGCTCTTCAGGAAACACATATGAAAACTCACATACCACAGGCATAGCTTCAACCTTCTTTTCTGACACTCTTGCATCAATCACATACGCCAAATAAGCTTCACACCTTTTTCTCACATAATTCATAACTTTCATCGCATATACAATAGCTGGTAGTCCTTTCATATCACTGGACTCAATTTGAACTAACTCACCATTCTGACTCTTCAACTCAATACTCTTTCTCTTACAATTTATGATGGCATTATGCAAAGTAAGCCAATCCATACCTAGAATTATGTCAAATTCATCAAATGGTAGCAACATCAAATTAACCAGAAAACATATATCACGAAACATCAATGGACAATTCTTGCACACCTTATCCACCAAAACACACTTGCCTAAGGGGTTCGATACTCTAATCACGAATTTAGTAGACTCAACAGGTAGAGTCTTATTCAATACTAAATTCATACACACATAGGAATGAGTTGATCCTGGATCTATCAATGCAATGACATCAGTATCAAATAAAGTGAAAGTACCAGTGATGACGTCTGGAGATGATGCTTCCTCTTGTGCACGTATAGCATAGCCTCGAGCAGGTGCTCTTGCTTCTGACCTCATAGCTGTATCAGTTGTCCCTCGCTGACTTTCGCTCACATTTCTGGTGTTTTTGGGTGGTCTACCTCTAGCTGTCACATTACTCGGTCTTTCATTCTAAACATTTTCTTCTTCCACCATCTTTGGACAATCTCGAATAAAATGATCTCGGGATCCACATTTATAACAAACTCTATTGTTATACTTGCTGGAACGGTGGAAATGTGCAAGTGTACATAATCGTAACAAGTAATAAAGTGACAAGTAAATATCGAGTTATCGTACCCACAGGGACTGTAAAAGGATTATTTATGAAAATGGTGCAAACACTTTGGTGACAGAAAAATACTTGGTTTTGAGGAATATTTAAAAACTACAAGAAAAACAAAGTAAAAATAAAATAAAACAAAGTTCTAATGTACGATTTCAAAAACTGATTTTAATCAAGATGACATAATTGTGTTGGATTAATCACATTTCTTACCTTAGAATATTAAGCTTGTGTTTATACTTGTTAAAACATGGCAACTCGGTAATTTGCTAACTTATGAACATACTTACAAATAAAAATCCATTCATCTCTTGTACATATTTCTATGCAAATTCGAACGATTAAACAGACTTCTACTAGTAAACATGTTATTGCACACACATACTTATTAAATTAAACAATCTCTCGCATATTCCTATGTCGATGCAAACGATTAATTCAACCTGACAAGCATATAAAAGATCATGTGAAGTAACAAAGTATTTTTACCTTGAAAGAATTTAATCACAAAAATCCTGCAAGTTATGCAAGGCATATGTATCGTCAAATACAATGCTAATTTAATCTTCAGCTACCTTAGAAGAATTAAACATGCACAGATTAAGTATTGTGTCCATTAATTACAATTTCAATGCGTTTAAATAATCAATTCATTAGCTATCTAAACAATTATAATGCCAGAAAACTTAACATAATTTTACTTAATAAAACATTTCATCGAGGCCTTTAACAACATAAACACAATTTTAATAATCTAAGAGGGCGAAATGAAATCAAACCAACACGAATTAAATTCAAGCTAAATTGATTAAATTAAACATTTCAAAAGCATGAATATTCATAAGCATGTTTGTCAGAACAACAACAAATAATTTAAAGAGTAGGGAACAAGAAACAAATCCGGTGGCTCTCCGTGGCTTGTCTGATTGATCCCTTCTTCGTTCTTCGTTGTCCTCGGCTATCAAGGGGCTTATGAACTCTTCAATTGCTGCTTCAAATGGCTGGAAAACACCTCTTTTCCAAGAGGGGAAATCGGCACAAGAACACCAAAAAAAGAAAAGGGAAAATGGGGAATTGAAAGAAAATGAGAGAGAAGAATGTGAAGGCTTGAGGTGTGTTTTGAATGAGCAGATAGGGGCTGTATTTATAGGTGTTTAAGGCTACTAAAAATAGCACATAGCAGCAGCAAAAGAGGCCTCCCTTGGCCGGCCATCCCATGTGGCAAAGTTGAATGTTTCAACTTTGCTAAATATAGCATGGGGCAATCTAAAAAGCCATGAATTTTGAAGGGGTTTGAATGAGATTTTAAAAGATCTTCAAGGACTCCTTTGCAAACTGAATTAATCAGCTAATAAGCTGATTTGGGCCTTCATTGTGGACGGTTTGGGCTGCCCAATTGATGGCTGGTTCGGTTCAACCCGTGCGATTCAACTAGCCCTTTTTCCCATAATTAATTAATAATAATTTATTTAGCCCAAATTAAATTGGGAATAAATTAAAATTAATTATATTATGATTAAATCTTCATAATTGGACCGTCTTAGGCTGGAAATAAATTTGCCTTGAATCTTCAAATTGCTTCTCGGTTTTGTTCTTCGAGCAGTGTCTGCTGAGCCGATTTTCGCACACTATTAATTAAAATTCATCATGTTTATATTTTTAGCACACTTTAATTATTTTATAATATTTAATTATTTTCTGACAAAAATTTACTCGAAACCACATGAATTTGGGTCAAAAAGGGCATGAAAAGTATATAAATTTTTGTGTTTCCACACCCCCAAACTTAATTCATTGCTCGTCCCGAGTAATGCACAAATTTGAAAAGAATTTTCTTGGAAACACCTTTGAAAAACTTTCTTCAGAACAATTTTTCTTCAAAATTATGGTGTTGGCATACTTCTGCTCAAGAACAAGAAATTTGATAGTTATGCTACTTAAGCATTCATATCATTCAAATTACTCTCAACAATTACTATACTAGCAAAATTAGACTAAATGTTTCTTAATAAAGACATGTTACTCGCTACCAATTTGATTTTAATTCCTTATTCAAAAAGTAAACTATAATCATTAAGCTTAATTAATGTCTTCATATGTTGAACAGAGCAATTTCTCTCCACTAATGTAGGTAACATTGGAATTTTGAATCAATAGGTCTTTAATAAGGTTGTAACGTGGCTGGGCTTAGGGGTAGGTAAAAGATAGATAAATTTTTGGCTTACAAACCCTAGACTCAGCTTATCTTCAACCCTTCGGAAATTTCACCCTTGATACCCAACTTATGCTCTTTTGATCACTTATGTTGAGTACATGTTTTTTTTTAACAAACTCAAACTCGAGCACTTGCTTCATGTACTACAGATTTTCGAGCAATTGATACTTCTTTTCAACTCCCCCAAACTTATTTTCAAACGATCTTCTGAATAGTACTGAGTCTAGTGTTTGGGACAATTTTAGAAGTAATGAAGAGAAAATTGATGGCTAAATATTGCATAGGTCCAAATAAAATTAGGCCATATAGTCTCAAAATTGGGTTTCACAGGATAATTTTATCAGGGTCAGCTTGAAAGGCTCAAATGGTTCAAACAATAGTTGCCTAAATAATTTTCAATATTCCATGTTTCCTAGGATTTCTCCTCAAGAAATTACTAAGTCAATTCTAAAGACTTAAGCTTTCATGCATGCTTAATTTTTTCGTAGGGAACTACAAATTTTATGGTACGAATTTACATGCTTTATTAAAAATACATTCATATCTTTATTAAGCTAACATAATAAATTATTGAAATAACAGAACTTTATTAATACTGAAGTTTAGCATAAATAACAAAATCTCAAATTATTAAACAAAAATATGTCCTAATCATAACTAGAAGAAAATTTCATTCTGAGTGGAATTCAAATTTTCGGTCCCCCCACTTAAAGTGAACAATGTCCTCATTGTTTAAAGTGAATAGATACTATACACCAGGTAGGATAATTAGAAAAGAGGAGGTGAGTCAAATTGACTGCTTAAGTACCAAGCTCTTTCTAAAATCCAATCCTAGACATGTATATATCTATTGCCACACTTTAGCCTTTAAGACTTGTTCATATTTTATTCATGCTTCCTATCTCTTATTTTATTGTGCAAAAATAAAAATTTCAAATTAACCTAATCCTAAAATACTTAAGAAAGAAATAAACGAAAGTTGAAGTCCTCCCCTTTTTTATTTGTTCGTCGATCCTTCCGAATTCGACTCATCTTTTGCTCCATTAGTATTGCCTTTGCATGAATCGCCTTGCTCCTTCTTTGACGATGAAACCCATGGCTCAAGTATGAAATCTGGAAACTCAGGTACAAAAATAAATGGGTCATTATAAATTTTCTTGAGGGCACTCCTCATCGAGTCATCCCTTATTTTTGCATATCTCTAGTAAGTTTGTTGCTGCCATTGCATGTGTTGTATTAAGTCCATCAGCTTCAACATATCATCACGATGATCTGGGCTAAGTGGTGTGTAACACCCCAAACCTGGCCCAAACACCACGACTGGATCTGGCATGTTACTAGGAAAAAGGTGTAAAAACGAATTTTTAATTCTGATGTCGAAAAATGTCGTAGGTTTGAAAACTCTCCGCTTGAGGGGTGGTTTCGAAATCAGTAAAAATTCCCAAGTTGAATTAAAATTTTATTTATTACCCTTACTGATACCGGGATAACGGTTGTTTTTATATTACCCAAATTTTGAAAACTCCAATTTAACCCCCATGTCAAAATTTTAGTATAGTCATTTCTAGATAAATATTAAATAATGAATTTAACTTATAAATCCGAAATTTACAAAGTCTAGCGTGGCCTCATTACATACTGAAAATATCCCAAAAGAAAGTTTCAAATAATAGTTTAAAATAAAGTTTACTAAATCAACTCCCGCATGGCCACATCGTGTAATATCCTGGATTAGGGCTTATGCATAATTGCTTAATTAAATTGAAAGCATGCCTTTGTGTGTATGAATGTGTTTTTATGAATTTTGGGAACCTTAGAATAGGGGAGAATGATCTAGGAAATATCGTACCTTAAGTTTTAATAAGGGAACTAAGCTTAGTAGGGCCTTAAGAGAAATTGTATGTGAAATTTGAAACACAAATAGGCTTGGTTAAGTGGCTTGGAGGCGCCACTTAGGGCCTCTGTAAATGACGCCACAACAGGTGCAAGTGGGCCAAGGTTCGAGTCGCGTGGGAAGCAATATTTTGGGGCTTTTATTTTGCATGTTTGCGTCAAGGAAAGGTGGAGGTAGTGGACGGCATTAAGGCACTAAAGGGATGAGTTTTATCCTTTTTAAAATTCGGCTAAAGGGGTGTGATAATTGTGGATTAATTCCTTTTTATTTTGAATAGATAAAGAAGAGATAAATGTGGATTATTTTTATTAATTTTAGAGATGAAGAGAAAGCTAGGGACTTGATAGTGTTGGCCGAATAGGGGATTCTCTTGGTGATATTTTCGGCTAAGGAAGTATAGGAGGCCATTTTTCATTCTTTTCCTCTCTTTTGAATCTCTGCCGAATTCTCTAGGCAAATCCTCTCTTTTTCTTTTGTTTGACAAAACTGAAAATCTTCTTCAATTCTTTCTTTCTTTTCTCGTCTAGCCGATTCTTTCTAAGCCTCATATCCCTCTCTTTTCATCCTTGTTGAAGCCGAATCTCATTAGCAATCATCAAAAGCTGAAACTTGTTGATCATTGCATAGCCTATAGCCGAATATTGCTAAGGGTCCAAGCAAGGGGTTCAATCGAATTCAATTTTAAGGGTAAGGATTCTTCTATCATCGTTTCATCTCTTTTTCTTTTGCTGAAATCAAAGTGCTAATCCCCTTCATGTCTTTGGCCGAAACTGTGAAGGATTCTTTCGGGATTCTTGCTATAGTCGACTATAAAGGAGGAGATCTTCGGGATTTGATTCATCAAGGTAAGAGTATAAGTGTTCGGCCTAAGGCCACTTCCTAATACTTTTGGTATAGAAGCCGATTCTAACATTGGTTAAGCAGGGTATTTCGACATCTCCTTGGTTAAGTGACTATTTCCGGGATTTGGAATCACAAGGTAAGTGAAGGTGCTTATTCGGTCATATGGGTTACTATGTTAGCCGAATCTAACTAAGGATATGTAGGGGGCAGTCGACAGTGGTATACAAGGATTTCGGGATTTCAAATCGTAGGGTAAGTACATATGTACAATCGGCCAAGGCCATAGTAAAGTTATAAATCTGTTTCTTATGTTATTCAAAAAGCCGAAACTAACTAGTTCAATGATTAAGTGTATAGCCGATTGCAATAAAGAAGCATCACAAAGTTTCGGGATTTGTTTAGGAGTCAAATCGACAGCAAGGTAAGAATTTGATAAATCCTTCGGGATTTGGTTTTTAGCCGAATGGCATTTTACTAACATGTTAAGATTGGCCGAATATAGGAGTTAAAGATCTAAGGCATTAGATCGGGCTTTTTGGGAAATCAGTGAATTCACTAAGTGTATCAGGTGTGTACCCCACCCTAAGCCCTAATAGTTTTATGGTACTGTTTATATGCATGTGTTAATAAGAATGTGTAACATGTGGCTGAGAGTACCATGCAATGGTACAAAGTACTCAGGTACGTTTTCCTACTCCTACTGTGAGTATGATTTATGGCACATACGTGAATGTGATAAGAATGTGAAATAAGGCTTAAGGCATGATTTTGCATGATATGTATGACATGGGGCATATGGGTGATTATGAAAGGGGAAGTGAATGTGGTGACTTCGGTCACATTATCTGAATGTGGTGTCTCATGACACAAAATGTTATCTGGTGGCTAAGCCACAAAATTATAAGGGCGATGAGCACGTCGACTGCAGCGACTGCCTTCGATGGTGTGTAGCGGATGGAGGGTTGACTTAGTAGTCCCCACGGTGTGCAGGTTGGTACGGGTGATGTGTAGCGGATGGCATCTAGGATTGGGTTCGGGATTGCATTATTTTATTTAAATGCTATATATGTATGTATGTTCTGATATGCCTGAATCTGTTTGGACTTAGTGTTGGTTGTACACATTGAGTCTGTTGACTCACCCCGTTGTGGGAACATTTTTCAGGTGACGATCAGTGATGGACCGGGTCGGCAGGAGCTTAGTGGTGGCCATATTCAGCAAGGAAAATTTATTTTATTTGGACATTTTATTTTATTTAAGTACTTTACATTTATTTTGGGTTCGTTTTGATGTAATAAGGCCATAGTATGAACTATTTTATGCATGCATGTTAACTATTCTCTTATGATACGAGATTTTTATCAAATTAAAGACTAAGTAAATTTTATTTAAGAATGAATTCTCGATGTTTTGACACCTAAAAGAACATGATTTCTAACTTAAAGGTAAAAGCTAAAAATATTTCGGCATATCTTTTAACTTAAAGTTTTTGAAACTTAAGCAATGGAATTTTTATAAAAACCTATATTTCAAAAATAAACTAGTTCCAACTTGAGCCCAACCCAATTCGAGCGTTCTCCCAAAATCGCTCAAAGATTTTCAAAAGATACAAACCAGTTTTGAACCGTTTTACTTGAGGAACATACCAGATCTGGTCGAGGCTCGTGGGCCGGGTTTGGGGTGTTTCAGCTTGGTATCAGAGCCCAGTTTTTAAACTCTCGGCCTTGGGTTTAAGGCCCAAAACGTTTTCAAAAGTTAAGCCCAAAAGAATTTTGTGAAATAAGCAGGTTTTTCTGGCATGGCACCTAAGTCTCCGACCCGAAGTCCACCAGGTAAGTACTCCTATCCATTGTGTGATTTATATTATGATTTGTAGAAGGGTAGAAATGGAACGTAGATTAGTATGATAGGTACTTGAACCCTAGGACTAGTTTACCCCAACAGTTACATAAAACTTTAATCCCTAATTAAACAAACCTGTGACTAAGTCGCCGAGTTAGGGTATGGCAACCATTGTGCGCATGTCTAGGATTGGTTTCGGTGGGAGCTTGGTATTTAAGCAGTCCGCGTGACTCACCTCCTCTCCACTCGAATCCTACCTGGTGCGTAGCTACGGTTCACCCTATCCAAAAGGACTTATTCACGGGCTAAACCCAATAACTAAAACCCGAAAGGGACTAGCCATATTTTTATAAAAAGCCCTAGTTTTGAAACTCTTAAAATTACCCTTTTAATTTGTAAAAAACTATTTTACAAATTTTTTCCAAAATATTTCTGATTTACAAAATTACCTAAATACCCCTAGTGGTAAAATTACTAAAATGCCCTTGGTTTCCAAAATGACCTTACTACCCCCTATTTCAATAACATTCTCTGATTTTCCAAAAATATCCAAAAACTTTATCATTACAAAATACTAAGGTACCTTGATTTGAAAAATTTACGAAATGACCCCTGCTTTACAAAATTACCAAAATGACCCCCGATTTTCAAAATTTCTGCAACAACACCGGTTTGGAAAACAAATTCGCAAAAAGAACCTTAAGTTTCGTAAATTTTGAAATACCTTTGAGAATTTTCAAATTGACCCCGGATTATTATCAAAAATACCCCTGTAGGACAAATGATGAAAATACCCCTGGGGTAGGAATAGACAAAAATGTATGAAGAGTGAATGTGTATGGGAGATATTACGGAATGGATGTGTTTCTTTGAATTAGGATAGAAGACTTGAAACTTTGATCGCTCGAAAGAACTACTACTAAACTCTTTACATAAAATTTCTTCGCGGATAATCAGTGGAATAAAGGCTAATTCATAAAACTTTCTTAATCAGATTAAAGTGCGATCGTAGAAATGAGCTCTAGGGGACGTGGTCGTAATGTACGAGGACGCGGTAGAGGTAGAATGACTGTGTCGGAACCCGTTAGATCGGGTCAAGGATCTGAGAATGAGGTACCACCGCCACCACCACCACCAGCTGTTAGTATTGAGCAGCAAGATCAGACGGGGGATGAGGCTGTGTCGCAGGCTGTGCTGCGAGTTCTGGAGATGGTGGCTGGAGCAGGTGGAAATATGGGAGCTCAGAAATCGGTACCCGAGCGACTCCGAGCCAATGGGGCTGAAGTGTTTCGTAGATTATCTGGTGTGGCACCCAGTACGGCTGAGTATTGGTTGGAGGCAACGGAACGAATTATGGATGAGTTGGATCTGACCCCTGAGGAGAAACTGAAAGGAATGGTGGCGCTGCTACGTGAAGAAGCGTATCAATGATGGCTCACAGTTCGGGATGGTGCCACAGCTGAGGGTCTTACTTGGGAATATGTTAAGGCGGCATATCAGAAGAAGTATGTCGGCACGCGTTACACTGATGCACAAAGGAAGGCGTTTCTGGGGCTGGTTCAAGGGAACAAGTCTGTAGCGGAGTACGAAGCTGAATTCCTGAGGTTGAGCCGGTATGCTCGAGGAGTAGTGGCTACGGAACATGAGTGATGTGTCCGATTTGAGGACGGACTAAGGGATGACCTGAGGTTGTTAATCGCTCCACATCAGGAGCGGGAGTTTTCTGCATTAGTGGAGAAAGCTAAGGTAGCTGAAGGGATTAAGGACTCTGTGAGGCAGAACACAGACCGGAATAAGTAGAAAAGAGGATTTGGGCCGTCAGGATCGTCTGGGAATGTTCAGAAGAGGCCTAGAGTTGATGGGCCGCGAGGTCAGCAAGCTGGTACTGGAAGGCAGTATCGTACTTGTGATCAGTGTGGAAAGAAGCATTTAGGAGAGTGTTGGAAGAAAACAGGAGGATGCTTTAAGTGTGGGTCAAAGGACCATATGATTAAGGACTGTCCTATGAAACCAGATGGGAATCGACCAGTAGCTCAGAATGTTAATCAGGCAGGTAGAGGTGGACAGCAGCCTCAGCGAGGCCGTGGTCCGAATGGCCGAGGTAACGGTGCTGGAAGAGGACGTGGAACACCTGGCAGAGGTGCTGGTAACGCAGAGGCAAGGCAGCCGGGCTTGATATATACAGTTCGCCGGAGGGAGGAAGGAGACGCGCCGGACGTCATAACCGGTACGTTCCTTGTTTTTGGCAAGCCATACTTTGCTTTGATTGATGTGGGCTCCACCCATTCGTATGTTGCATGTAGAGTAGTGGAAACTCTAGACATAGCCTCTGAACTTTCTGATAGGGAGATGACTGTAGTAAGCCCACTAGTTCAAACTGTAGTGGTGAATAAGATGTTTCGGAAAGTGCCTTTAGAGATTCAGGGCGTGATATTTTCTGCCGACTTAATGGAACTACCTTTCGGAGAATTCGATCTCATACTTTGCATGGATTGGCTAGTGGAGCATCGAGCTATTTTGGATTGTGCAGCTAAGCGAATGGAGTTAAGGACCCCAGAGGGTAAGGAAGTAGTTATGATAGGAGAAAGAAGAAACTACTTATCTAATGTAGTTTCAGCGCTGAAAGCTGATAAGATGGTTCGGAAAGGGTGCAAGGCATTTTTGGCCTTCGTAAGTGCATTAGATACGAAAGAAGGGGGAGTTAGTGGAGTTAGAACAATAATGGATTTTGTGGATGTCTTTCCGGAGGAATTACCTGGAATACCCCCAGATAGGGAGGTGGAGTTTGGAATTGATCTGCTGCCAGGAACAGCTCCTCTGTCAATTGCCCCATACAGAATGGCACCAAAGGAGTTAGTTGAGCTCAAGGCTTAGATCCAAGAGTTGCTGGATCGTGGGTTTATTCGACCCAGTGTGTCTCCATGGGGAGCACCGGTCTTGTTCGTGAAGAAGAAGGATGGAACTATGCGTATGTGCATAGATTACCGTCAGATGAATAAGCTGACTATCAAGAACAAGTACCCTTTGCCAAGGATAGACGACTTGTTCGATCAGCTGAAGGGAGCAGCAGTATTCTCAAAGATAGATTTAAGGTCTGGATATCATCAGCTTAAGGTGAAGGAAGTGGATATCCATAAGACAGCTTTTCGGACAAGATATGGACATTTTGAGTTCGTAGTGATGCCGTTTGGGTTGACGAACACCTCAGCTGCGTTCATGGATATGATGAACCGGGTTTTTCAACCCTACTTGGATCGGTTCGTCGTGGTGTTCATCGACGACATTCTGGTGTATTCCAAGTCTGAGGAGGAACATGATGAGCATCTCCGGGTTGTGTTGCAAGTGTTAAGGGAGAAGAAGCTCTATGCCAAATTCAGCAAGTGTGAATTTTGGCTTAAGGAAGTTGTGTTCTTAGGACATGTGGTGTCTGCAGAAGGAATAAGGGTGGATTCTAGGAAGATTGAGGCAGTGTTGGATTGGAAACCACCTAAGTTTGTGGCTGAGGTTCGTAGTTTCTTGGGACTGGCAGGCTACTACAGAAGGTTCGTAGAAGGGTTCTCATCAATAGCCGCACCTTTGACGAAGTTGTTGAGAATGGAAGTATCTTTCGTTTGGACGGATAAGCAACAGGGGAGGGTCTTGACTGAAGCTCCGGTTTTAATTCAGCCGGAGGTAGGAAAGGATTTCGTAGTGTATTGTGACGCTTCTCATACTGGATTAGGATGTGTACTGGTGCAAGACGGGAAAGTAGTCGCTTATGCGTCTCGACAGTTAAGGCCACATGAGGTTAACTACCCAACTAATGATTTGGAATTGGTGGCAGTGGTCTTTGCTCTTAAGGTGTGGAGGCACTATCTCTATGGAGAAAAGTCAGTAATGTACACAGACCACAAGAGTCTTAAGTATTTGTTGACTCAGAAGGAGTTGAACCTGAGACAGCGAAGGTGGGTGGAATTATTGAAAGACTATGACTGTTCGATAGAGTATCATCCGGGCAAGGCGAATGTAGTGGCAAATGCCCTAAGTCGAAAAGTACTGTCGGATCTGAGGGCAATGTTTTCACATTTGAGCTTGTATGATGATGGAATTCTGCTGGCGGAATTGCAGGTTAAGCCGACATGGTTAAATGAAGTGAAAGAAGGTCAGTTGGTGGATGAGGATTTAAGTGCTAAGTTACAGCAAGTGCAGAATGGTGAGTTGGAGGATTATGGTATTAATAACGAGGGAGTATTGTGTTTCAAGGGTAAGGTCTGTATGCCGAGGAATAAGGAGTTAAGGCAGAGGATTCTTCAGGAATCGCATAGTAGCCCTTATGCTATGCATCCTGGATGTAGTAAGCTGTACAGAGACCTAAGGGAGCAGTTTTGGTGGCCTGGTCTTAAGAGGGAAGTTACAGAATTTGTCGGCAAGTGCTTAACGTGTCAACAAGTTAAGGCTCAACACCAAGTTCCGTCAGGACTACTTCAACCGATAATGATTCCGCAGTGGAAGTGGGAGAGAATCACCATGGACTTCGTTAGTGGGTTTCCCCTTACGCCTACTAAGAAGGACTCGGTATGGGTTATAGTAGATCGGTTGACAAAGTCCGCGCATTTCATCCCAGTGCGAGTCGACTATTCTTTACAGAAGTTGGCAAAGTTATATGTGGCAGAGATTGTAAGGTTGCATGGAGTGCCGGTATCGATCATCTCGGATAGGGACTCAAGGTTTACTTCTCAGTTTTGGAAAGCTCTACATCAAGCTTTAGGCACCAGATTGGATTTCACTACGGCTTTTCATCCACAGTCAGACGGGCAATCTGAACGAGTAATCCAAGTGTTAGAGGATATGTTGAGGGGCTGTGTGATAGACTTCAGAGGGAGTTGGGAAGAATATTTTCCTTTAGCGGAATTTGCATACAACAACAGCTATCAAGCTAGTATTCGGATGGCACCGTATGAAGCGTTGTATGGACGGAAATGTCGCACACCTACGTGTTGGACGGAATTAGGAGAACATCGAGTTCTGGGTCCCGAAATTGTGGTAGAATCCTAGGAAAAGGTTGAGATAATTCGAGCACGGTTGAAGGAAGCATCTGGTAGGCAGAAGTCGTACGCGGATCTCAAGCGGAAGGAAATAGAATTTGATGTGGGAGATCAAGTGTTTCTTAAAGTGTCACCTTGGAAGAAGGTGACGAGGTTTGGTCGCAAAGGGAAGTTAAGTCCAAGGTTTATAGGACCTTATAAGGTTTTGAAGCGAGTTGGACTAGTGGCATATCAGTTGGAATTGCCACCGGAATTGAAGTAGATGCACGACGTATTCCATGTCTCCATGCTACGTCGTTATCGATCGAATCCATCTCACATAGTACCGGTTGAAGAGGTGGAGCTAAGGCTAGATTTGTCCTACGAGGAAAAGCCGATTCAGATCTTGGAACGAGATGTGAAAGTGTTACGGAGGAAGTCAGTTCCTCTAGTCAAAGTGTTATGGCAAAATCATGGATCGGAAGAAGCTTCTTGGGAGCCAGAAGAAGCAATGCGACAGCAATACCCTCACTTATTTCAGCCAGGTAATTTCGAGGACGAAATTATTTTAAGGGGGTAGAACTGTAATATCCTGGATTAGGGCTTATGCATAATTGCTTAATTAAATGTGAAAGCATGCCTTTGTGTGTATGAATGTGTTTTTATGAATTTTGGGAACCTTAGAATAGGGGAGAATGATCTAGGAAATATCGTACCTTAAGTTTTAATAAGGGAGCTAAGCTTAGTAGGGCCTTAAGAGAAATTGTATGTGAAATTTGACACACAAATAGACTTGGTTAAGTGGCTTGGAGGCGCCATTTAGGGCCTCTGTAAATGACGCCACAACAGGTGCAAGTGGGCCAAGGTTCGAGTCGCGTGGGAAGCAATATTTTGGGGCTTTTATTTTGCATGTTTACGTCAAGGAAAGGTGGAGGTAGTGGACGGCATTAAGGCACTAAAGGGATGAGTTTTATCCTTTTTAAAATTCGGCTAAAGGGGTGTGATAATTGTGGATTAATTCCTTTTTATTTTGAATAGATAAAGAAGAGATAAATGTGGATTATTTTTATTAATTTTAGAGATGAAGAGAAAGCTAGGGACTTGATAGTGTTGGCCGAATAGGGGATTCTCTTGGTGATATTTTCGGCCAAGGAAGTATAGGAGGCCATTTTTCATTCTTTTCCTCTCTTTTGAATCTCTGCCGAATTCTCTAGGCAAATCCTCTCTTTTTCTTTTGTTTGAAAAAACTGAAAATCCTCTTCAATTCTTTCTTTCTTTTCTCCTCTAGCCGATTCTTTCTAAGCCTCATATCCCTCTTTTTTCATCCTTGTTGAAGCCGAATCTCATTAGCAATCATCAAAAGCTGAAACTTGTTGATCATTGCATAGCCTATAGCCGAATATTGCTAAGGGTCCAAGCAAGGGGTTCAATCGAATTCAATTTTAAGGGTAAGGATTCTTCTATCATCGTTTCATCTCTTTTTCTTTTGCCGAAATCAAAGTGCTAATCCCCTTCATGTCTTTGGCCGAAACTGTGAAGGATTCTTTCAGGATTCTTGCTATAGTCGACTATAAAGGAGGAGATCTTCGGGATTTGATTCATCAAGGTAAGAGTATAAGTGTTCGGCCTAAGGCCACTTCCTAATACTTTTGGTATAGAAGCTGATTCTAACATTGGTTAAGCAGGGTATTTCGACATCTCCTTGGTTAAGTGACTATTTCCGGGATTTGGAATCACAAGGTAAGTGAAGGTGCTTATTCGGTCATATGGGTTACTATGTTAGCCGAATCTAACTAAGGATATGTAGGGGGCAGTCGACAGTGGTATACAAGGATTTCGGGATTTCAAATCGTAGGGTAAGTACATATGTACAATCGGCCAAGGCCATAGTAAAGTTATAAATCTGTTTCTTATGTTATTCAAAAAGCCGAAACTAACTAGTTCAATGATTAAGTGTATAGCCGATTGCAATAAAGAAGCATCACAAAGTTTCGGGATTTGTTTAGGAGTCAAATCGACAGCAAGGTAAGAATTTGATAAATCCTTCGGGATTTGGTTTTTAGTTGAATGGCATTTTACTAACATGTTAAGATTGGCCGAATATAGGAGTTAAAGATCTAAGGCATTAGATCGGGCTTTTCGGGAAATCAGTGAATTCACTAAGTGTATCAGGTGTGTACCCCACCCTAAGCCCTAATAGTTTTATGGTACTGTTTATATGCATGTGTTAATAAGAATGTGTAACATGTGGCTGAGAGTACCATGCAATGGTACAAAGTACTCAGGTACGTTTTCCTACTCCTACTGTGAGTATGATTTATGGCACATACGTGAATGTGATAAGAATGTGAAATAAGGCTTAAGGCATGATTTTGCATGATATGTATGACATGGGGCATATGGGTGATTATGAAAGGGGAAGTGAATGTGGTGACTTCGGTCACATTATCTGAATGTGGTGTCTCATGACACAAAATGTTATCTGGTGGCTAAGCCACAAAATTATAAGGGCGATGAGCACGTCGACTGCAGCGACTGCCTTCGATGGTGTGTAGCGGATGGAGGACAAAGTTAAGGTGATTCGGGCTCGTCTTAAGGAAGCGTCAGATAGACAAAAGTCTTATGCTGATCTGAAGCGCAAAGAAATGGAGTATGATGTAGGAGACAAGGTTTTCCTGAAGGTGTCACCTTGGAAAAAGGTGTTGAGGTTTGGGCGAAAAGGAAAGCTAAGCCCAAGGTTCATTGGCCCATATACAGTGTTAAAGCGAGTGGGACCAGTAGCTTATCAGCTCGAGCTGCCGGCAGAGTTGAGTCAGATTCACGACGCTTTTCACGTATCGATGCTTAGGCAATATCGATCAGATCCTTCGCACGTAGTGCCTGTGGTGGAAATTGAGGTCAACTCGGATTTGTCCTTTGAAGAAGAACCGGTTCAGATCTTAGATAGAGATGTAAAGGTTCTACGTAGGAAGTCAGTGCCCTTAGTAAAAGTGCTATGGCGGAACCATGGTGCAGAGGAAGCAACGTGGGAACCCGAGGATGTGATGCGGCAGCAATACCCCCACCTCTTCTGATCAGGTAATTTCGAGGACGAAATTCTTTTTAAGGGGGTAGAACTGTAACATCCTAAAATGGGGGCTATTTGTGATTGAATTATTTTTGTTATGTGCTTGAGTTGCTGTGTTATTAATTATGGTGTAGTAAGGCTTAATTATGGATTTTTAGTAGGCTCGAGTAGTGGGAAAAATATTATTTTTAAGCTTTAAAGGTGAGGAGCCTTAGAAAGTAGGGGTTACAAGAATAAATAAAGGATTTATTGTCATAAAATGAGCCTAGGATAAGTGGCAAAATGAGGCCACTTGGGAGCTGCAAGTGATGCCACATTGAGCAAGGAAGAACCAGTGTTCGAGCTGCAGAAATCCCCTTTTTGCACCTTGATATGGACGGCATAGGGAAGGAGAGTTTTTCTCTCTTTAATCTCTTTTAAATTATTTATTTAGATAATAGGATATTACAAGATAATCAAGGATATTATTTGATTAAAAGGATTATTTGGTTATTATGTGGGATTATTTCAAATTATTTTGAAGTGTTTCAAAATAAGTGGCTTGGAGTGATTCAAGGAAGTGGAGGGAGTTTGAATTCCTTGCTCAAGGAAGGGTGGACGGCAAGGCTACTAGGGGGGTGCCGAATCCTTTTTAAGGCACATATCTATCACCTTATTTCCCTTTTCTTCATTCTTGCACATAGCCGAATTTCCTAGGGAACAACTTTTCCATTTTCGTTTTTTTTTACAAACTTGTGCAAGGTCCCAAAACTCCACTCTTTTGTTCTCTTTTGCCGAAATCCCACCTCCCATCTCACTCCTTTCCTTCCTCTTGTCAAAACTCTTAGCCGAAACTTCTGTTCTTAAATTCACCGTTGGCCGAATATCAAGCAAAGGTAACCTTCTCTAAACTTGTCTCCAATCGGTTCATAAGGTGGGTAAGTAATCATGGCCGAATGCCATTTTCCTTCTCTTCTGTGTCTTTGTCGATTTTTACAAGGAGTAGGGGCCGATTTCAGTATTGGTAAGCAAAAGATGTTAACACTCTTGTGAAACCGATTGATTATAGGATTCCCGGGATTTGGTGGAACAAGCGATCTAGGCCATTCTCCGACAGTCGACTGTGATTCGGGAATCGAGTGTTGTGACTAGTATCCAAAAGCTTGAAGGTAAGGATTCGGGGATCACAGGATGACCCTTTGGATTAATTTGGTTTGGCCGAATAAACCATAATACTAAACTATGTATTTGGCCGAATATAGGGACAAGTAGATCTAGGGTGGCCGACTTCTCTTTTCGGGATTTAGACTTCTCGGCGACATCAGGTGTGTACATACACATGTTATGACTTATTCACTGTATTAAAAGTTGTGAATGCTAACTCTGATGGATGTAGCATTGGATTTAATACCATATTGGTATAAGTGACGATTCAGGTAAGTACCTGTTAATGTGAATTGCTATTAATGCTTTTGGGAAGCATGGCATCACTTTTAGTTGTAACTTAAATATCTGATGGCATGAGATTTGTTACATAATGATGTGATATGGGTTGATGAGTGGAGGGGGCAGAGATATTGTGTCGACGGACACCAGTGTTTTGGTAATACACTGTGACTACGGTCACCAGAGGTTTGGTACCTCCAGAGGTTTGGCACCTCATAGCGTCTTGTCCTAGTGGCTTAGCACCACAGTGGGTTGGCCCCACAGATGATAATACGGGATCGATGCCAGTGATTTGGCATCACACGATGGGTTGGCCCCATCAATCGATTCGTGTCTTCGGACACCAGAGGTTTGGCACCTCCAGTGATTTGGCATCACATCTGTGACTTTAAGTCACCAGTGGTTTGGCACCACTAGTGGTTTGGTACCACACGGGGTAGAGAAAGGTGAAACGGATGGTTAGGTCGGGAATATGATTTGATGCATGTTAATTGTTATACATTGTGTATGAAATTGCTTAAATCGGGGGAAGGGTTACATATTGAGTCTTGGTGACTCACCTTCTCCTTTATATTTTTCAGGTGACATGTAGATCGCGGATGTGGACCGGATGGACTCGAGGTGGCCATGCAGTGGGATCTAAATTTAATAGACTTGAATTTTGGTTTATTTATTCTTTTCGGTTGTTGGTTTAAATTTTAATTGGGTTGTAATAAGGCCTCCAATAACTACTTTTATTATTTTGTTACCTGCTTTGGAATATTTGTTTAACTTATTCAACTATGTTAACAATGATTTCACATGTTTTCCAAATTAAACGAAGAATGTTTTAAAGTACCATCGGGTACATCTAAAATATACATCATAACTTGATTTAATAAATATTTTCAAAAATAAATCTAGGTATGGGTTTTATACACCTCAAATGTTTTAAACAAAATAACCATACCTCATCAAAAAGATAATTCGACTTAAAGGTATTTTCAAAATGTTTTCCCCGTAGCAAACCAAATTCGGTCGAAGCGTTTTGGGCCGGGTTTGGGTTGTTACAGAAATTGCATGGTTTGAGATACAAAGTATGTGATATTTGTATGTGATAAATGGTAGCATGTAAATGATATGTGGATGCCTTGTGTATGGCTGATTGGGTTGAAAGTATATGCTAGGATTGGTGCTATGTTTTGTTGTGTAGGTTGGTGCATAGAAGGGTGGCAAAAAGGCCTGATAAATAGCCTTATATTTTTCCACACGGATAGACACACGGGCGTGTGTCTAGGTCGTGTGCGACACACGGTCTGCCCCACGGGCATGTGCTTCGGCCGTGTGTCCCCTATACCTTAATTGTTGCAAAATAGAATGTTCAGTAATGAGCACATGGGCAGAGACACGAGCGTATGTCTCAGCCGTGTAGACGGCACGGCCTCGAACACGGGCGTGTGCCATAGCCGTGTGAAGTCTACACCAATTTTATGAAAAATTATGAAAATATAATCGATCAAACGGCTTAAGCACACGGGCGTGTGACTGTAATTTGATGATGATGTCATAAATAGAATGCTCCCTAATTTGAACACGACCTGAAGCACGGGTGTGTCTTAGTGTCACATGGGCGTGTCCCAAACACACACGGGCTTGTGACCCCTTTTACATGAAAATTTTTCTAAGTTTTCTAAAAGTTTCCAAAGTTCTCGGTTTAGTCCCAAACCGCTTTCGATGCATGTTTTGGGCCTTGTAGGCTCATTTTAGGGACGATATGAATGTTTTTGATAAGTTTTAAATTTGAGTGGAAATTCATGTCTCGGTTTTGAATGTTTGCTTGTGAATAAGTCCGGTAATGCCTCGTACACTATTTTGGTGTCGGATACGGGTAAGGGTGTTACATTTAGTGGTATCAGAGTTACAGTTTAGTTGATTCTCAGACTAACGTAGCATGTGTAAGAGTCTAGCTATACATGCCATAAATGAACTGTGATAGTGTGATGACTCTTGACAATTTTAAATTGTGTTTTCATATAGTAATGGATCCCAATCGAGCTGAGGCTGATGAAGTCGAAAGTAATGCGTCGACTCCTGCTCAAGGGGCAGCGCTGTCTGATAGTAGACCTCCTATGGTTAGTCAAGAAGAAGGAATCAGGGAAGCCTTTCTCCATATGATGAATGAGTGGTATACGGAATTTGTTTGAACAAATCTGAATGCCCAACCTCCTCCACCCCCACCCATTCCTCTACCGGTTCCCGTAGCCCTACAAGGTATGGACTTTGTAAGAATGAATAAGCCCCATAAGATTCGAAAACATGGGGCTGAAGATTTTAGAGCTAATGTGCATGACGATCCTGAGAGAGCCGAGTTTTGGCTCGAAAACTCCATCAGGGTATTTGATGAGTTGTCCTGCACACCAGATGAGTGTTTAAAGTGTGCTACCTCGCTTCTGAGAGATTCTGCATACCATTGATGGAATACACTTGTATCTGTAGTTTCGAGAGAATGGGTCACTTGGGACTTCTTTCAAGAGGAGTTCCGAAAGAAGCATATTAGCCAACAGTTCATCGAGCAGAAACGTGAAGAATTTCTTGAGCTGAAACAGGGTCGTATGATAGTGACCAAATATGAGCGAGAATTTTTCAGACTGAGCAAATACACTCAAAAGTGTGTTTCTACGGAGGCTATTATGTCCAAAAGATTTGAGGATGGATTGAATGAAGATATTTGTGTGTTAGTCGGGATTTTAGAGCTGAAAGAGTTTGTAATATTGGTTGAACGGGCTTGTAAGGCCGAAGAATTGAACAAAGAGAAGAGGAAAGCTGATCTTGAAGCTAGAGACTCAAGGAAAAGACCGATGAGTAAGTCATTTCCATCTTAGTCCAAGAAGTCTAAAGAAATGTATTCCCATTCGAATTTTTCAGTAGGGTATTCACGTAGAGATCGCGAGAAGCAACATTCAAGTTTTAAATCTCAAGCCACCTCAACGGAAAGTATGGGCAATGTAAATTCTAACAGACCCAAATGTCAACAATGTGAAAGAAGACATCTCGGTGAGTGTAGGATGAATGACCGGGCTTGTTTCAAGTGTGGTTCTCAAGAGCACTTTATCCGAGATTGTCCTGAAATGGCTGATAAGGAAAATTTTCAGAGTGTGAGGCTGAGTAATACTACTAATAGAGGTAGGCCACCGAGAAATACCAAAAATGGAGCTAGTAGTAAAGGTGTGATGAATGACACATCTATGAGATCTGAAGCTCAAACACCTGCTAGAGCTTATGCCATCTGTGCTTGCGAAGAAGTGACATCTCCCGATGTTATCACTGGTACTTTTTCTCTCTATAATATTAATGTAGTTGCATTGATCGATCCTGGATCGACGCATTCTTATGTATGTGTGAAATTGGTAGCTAGTAAGAGCTTGCCTGTTGAGTTTACTGAGTTTGTGATTAGAGTGTCAAACCCCTTAGGCAAACATGTTTTAGTTGATAGAGTTTACAAGAATTGTCCCTTGATGATTCAAGGTCACTGTTTTCCGGCTGGTTTAATGTTGTTGCTATTTGATGAATTCGATGTTATTTTGGGTATGGATTGGTTAACATTACATGATGCCATAGTGAACTGTAAAAGAAAGATTATTGAACTGAAATGTGAAAATAGTGAAATTCTTTGGATTGATTCACATGAGTCGGGTGAGTTACCCTATTATAATTTCTTCGATGACTGCCCAAAGATATGTAAGAAAAGGCTGTGAAGCTTACCTTCCTTATGTGTTGAATACAAAAGAATCTGAATTGAAAGTTGAATCAGTGTCGATAGTTTGTGAATATCCAGAGGTGTTCCCGGAAGAGTTACCTGGGTTACCTCCAGTTAGAGAAATTGATTTTGGTATTGACTTAGTACCAGGGACCTCGTCGATATCTATTGCTCCGTATAGAATGGCTCTGATCCAATTAAAGGAATTAAAGACTCAGTTACAAGAGTTGGCAGATAAGGGTTTTGCGAGACCAAGTTATTCTCCCTAGGGTGTTCTAGTGTTCCAGTGGACGACGTTGCCTCGAACACGGACGTGTGCCCTGGCCTTGTGAAGTCTGCACCAATTTTATGAAAAATTATGAAAATATAATCGATCACAAGGCCTAAGCACACGGGCGTGTGACTATAATTTGATGATGACGATATAAACAGAATGCTCCCTAATTTGAACACGGCCTGAAGCACGTGCGTGTCTTAGGGTCACACGGGCGTGTCCCGAACCCACACGGGCATGTGACCCCTTTTACATGAAAAATTTTTAAGTTTTCTAAAAGTTTCCAAAGTTCTCAGTTTAGTCCCGAACCACTTCCGATGCATGTTTTGGGCCTTGTAGGCTCGTTTTAGGGACGATATGAATGTTTTTGAAAAGTTTTAATTTGAGTGGAAATTCATGTCTCAGTTTTGAATGTTTGGTTGTGAATAAGTTCGATAATGCCTTGTACCCTATTCCGGCGTCAGATACGGGTAAGGGGTGTTACATACCGGAATAAAATGGTTCAATTTCATCAATCTATCAACAACGACCCAAATGACATCTTTCTTTTTCAGAGTCAAAGGTAAACCCGTCACAAAGTTTATCGTAATTCTATCCCATTTCCACTCGGGTACCATCACTGGCTAAAGTAAACCAAAGGTACTTGGTGTTCGGCTTTCACTTGCTGACAAATCAAACATTTCGATACAAATTCAGAGATATCTCGTTTCATACCTAACCACCAATATAGTGTTTTCAAATCATTATACATCTTCGTACTTCTCGGATGAGTAGATAAACAACCATTGTGTGCTTCATAAAAAATCTTCTGGATAATCTTATCATTTTTTAGTACACATACTCTATCTCGAAACATTAAGAAATCATCAGAACCTATCTGAAAGCCTAAATCACTACTCGATTCACACAGAGCTCTTTTGGCTTGTAACTCACTATCACTTTTCTGAGCTTCATAAATTTGCTGAAGAAACACTGGTCTAGCTCTCAACTCAGCTAGAACCGAACCATCATTGGATAAAGTCAACCTTGTATTCATAGCTCTCAAGGCAAACAAGGACTTTCTGCTCAAAACATCTATGACTACGTTTTCCTTTCCGGGATGGTAGTCAATTACCAACTCACAATCTTTTAGTAATTCGAGCCATCTTCGTTGTTGCAAGTTCAAATCCTTTTGAGACATCAAATACTTCAAACTCTTGTGGTCGGTATAGATGTGGCACTTCTCACCGTACAAAGGATAATGCCAAATTTTCAAAATAAAAACAATGGCGGCCAATTCCAAATCGTTCATCGGATATTTCTTCTCGTGCGGTTTCAACTATCTCGAGGCATAAGCTATCACTTTGCCCTCTTGCATCAACACACATCCTAATCCATTCAGTGACGCGTCACTATAAATTATGAAACTTTTTTCTCGATTCAGGTTGCACTAAAACCAGTGCCTCAGTCAATAATGTTTTCAACTTCTCAAATCTTTGCTGACATTTTTTTGACCATTCGAACTTAACATCTTTTTGCAACAACTTAGTCATAGAAGTAGCAATCATCTAAAAACCCTTAACAAGAAATCTATAATAGCCGGTTAAACCCAAAAAGCTTCGAACCTCCGATACATTTCTTGACGGTTTCCAATCAACAATTGCTAAAATCTTACTCGGATCAACCTGAATACCATCTCCAGAAACAATGTGTCCCAAAAATCTGAATTCTCGGAGCCAAAACTCACTTCTGCTAAACTTAGCAAACAATTTATTATCTCTCAAAGTCTGCAACACAAATCTTAAATGTTCGGCATGCTCAAATTCATCTCGAGAATAAATCAAAATGTCATCGATGAACACAACCACAAACTTATCTAAGTACGATCAGAAAATTGGATTCATCAAGTCCATAAAAATAGCAGTGGTATTAGTTAATCCAACAAGCATAACAAGAAATTAATAATGCCCTTACCTTGTCCTGAAAGTAGTTTTCAACACATCCGACTCTTTAACTCTCAACTGATAGTAGCCAGATCTCAAATCAATCTTCGAGAACACCGTTGCTCCTTTCAATTGATCGACAAAGTCATCAATCCTCAGCAAAGGATACTTGTTCTTTATAGTCACCTTGTTGAGCTATCGATAATCGATACAAAGTCTCATAGATCCGTCTTTCTTCTTTACAAATAACACTAGAGCACCCCAGGGGGAAAAACTCAGTCTCGCAAAACCCTTATCTATCAACTCTTGCAACTAAGCTTTCAATTCTTTTAATTCAGTCGAAACCATCCTATATGGAGCAATCGATATCGGCGAAGTCCCTGGTACAAAATCAATACCAAACTGAACCTCTCTGATCGAAGGTAACCCAGGTAACTCTTCTGGAAACACATCCAGATATTCACAAACTACTGGTACTAATTCAATCTTTATTTCAGACACTCTTGTATTCAACACATAAGCTAGATAAGCTTCACTACCCTTTCTCACATATCTTTAGGCAGTCATTGAAGAAATCACAACAGGTAACTCACCTGACTCATCTGAATCAATTCAAAGAATTTCACCATTCTCACATTTCAATTCAATAATTTTCTGTCTACAATTCACTACAACATCATGCAGTTTCAACCAATCCATACCCAAAATGACATCAAACTCATCAAATGTCAACAACATTAGATCAGCCGGAAAATAGTGACATCGAATCATCAATGGACAATTCTTGAAAACTTTATCAACTAGCATATATTTGCCTAAGGGGTTTGACACTTTAATCACAAATTCAGTAAACTCCACAGGCAAGCTCTTGTTAGCTACCAATTTCATGCAAACATAAGAATGAATCGATCTAGGATCAATCAATGCAACTACATTAGTATTATAAAGAGAGAAAGTACCAGTATAACATCGGGAGATGTCACTTCTTCGCGAGCACGGATGGCATAAGCTCTAGCAGGTGTTTGAGCTTCAGATCTCATAGATGTGTCCTTCGTCACACCTTTACTGATTTCGGGGCCACAAGTTTGATTTCGGAAGAGAAACTATTTTTATATTATTTAATGGTCTATAGTATGATAGTAATGTCGTATAAAAATTTCATAAAGAAATTTTACTGATTATATATTTAATTTGATAAAGGACCAAATTGCACAAAGTACAAAAGTTGAGTTCTAATAGCTAAAGGGATTAAATAACTATAGAAATTTAAAGTGGAGATCCTTATATGGTAAATAAACCATTTAAAAATGCTTACTAGTTAAGGATGATGATTCATCTATGGAAAATAAAATAAAGAACAAGATAAAATTGGAAGGTGAAAAAAAATAAAAGATGAAAATTAATTAAATAATGAAAATATCATCTTTTTCATCATCCTTCCCAAATTATTTCCACGGAAACCCTAGCTAAGAGAAAGTGAGCTCAAGCAATCTATTTTGGCTTAATTGAGTAAGTATTCAAGTCCCGTTTTTAGTCATTATCATGTTTCCAAGTTCGAAATAGTTTAATTTAGCTATCTTGGGGACTAATTTGTAAAGTTATCAAACTACTAGGGTTTTTCCATGGATGAGTATGCTGAAATTTTGAAATTTATGGTAGAAAATGAAAGGTTGTTGATAGATAAACAACTATTGTAAAGTGAATTTTGATGAAATTATGATTTAAGGACTAAATTGAAAAGATGTAAAATTCATGGAAACATTCTAAATTTTATGAAATACATGGGCTGTAAATTTTACATGTAAAAATCGGCTAGGCTAGGAATAAGGATTTAATTGCATGAATTTCATTTTTCGAGCCTAGGGACGAAATCGTCATTAATTAAAAGTATAGGGGAAAATTGTAAATTTTCCTAAGATGTGAATTGGACTAAATTGAGTATGAATTGTATTAAATTGATGTTAAATTTACTCGTACAGCTCTAGATAGACCAAATTCGGAGTTAGAATAAGGAAAAGAGAAAATGTCGGATTAGTATATTTTAAGTACACGAACATTTGTCGAGGTAAGTTCGTGTAACTAAATTGTGTATATTTGTATGTTTAAATTGAATGTTATGTATGTATATTTTATAATTAACATGTATGAAAATCGATAACATATCCAATAATGCCCGATAAATGATAAGTTTCGTTTGAACAAATGAAAATCGATGGATACAATTTTCCCGTATTGGTTGTAGTCCTGCATATGTTGCGGACACACCATAACTCCAAAGAACATCATATTATAAGCTCTCTCGAGCTTCCCGTTACAAGTTTCTTGCGAGCATCCCGATCGGTATTGATCCTACTTGTGTTGAGGACATACCGCAACTCTTTGTGAGTGTCCTGTTATATGATCGGTAGTGATCCTGTATGTGTTGTGGACATACCGCATCTCTTTGTAAGCGTCCTGTTATATGGCTCTCCAGAGCTTCCCGATAATAACTCGCTTGAACTTCCGATATATATGGCTATCCGAAGCTCCCGTTACATAGCTCTTTGTGAGCTTCCCGATAGGCACTTCGTGAGCTTCCTGATTAAAAGTTCTTTGTGAACTTCCTGATTATGGCTCTTATGAGCTTCTCGTCATATAGCCCGGATAAGCTTCCCGATAGGCTCTTTGTTATCTTCTTGATTAATGGCTCCTTGTGAGTTTCTTGTTATATGGCTTGAGAGAGGATTTCCTAATCATGTGCTTTAATGAGCACCCCCAAATATGAATTGATGGATTTCTGATTTGTACATTTCGAGCGTACTACCTGTGTATCCCTTGATGTTTTCATTGATTCAACAGGCAAAATCCTGACATGAGAAAATATGAACATGAAATGAATTATTAGACATATCTGCCTGAAATACATGAAAATGATGATATATGATATATGGAAATACGAGATGATAATATATGAACATGAAACTAGTTTGATGAATATGTTCATCCATAATTATAAATTTGTACACTTGTGTTTAATACCCGTGTGACATTGATATTTTAAATGATTTAATAGGCAAAGTTTCGACATGAAATAATCTAAACTCGAGACAAATTATTATGAAAATGTACTTGAAATATAGGGATATGATTTGTATATGTTATATGAATACGTGATGTAGAAAGTATATGTACATGGAAACCTAATTATTGATGAGCCCCTACATGTTTCTTGATATTTATATGAAATCTATTACTAACAAGGGTGATGAGGATAAGTGTTAGGGCTCGTGATCAAGTTGATTGAATGTGCCTTGTATGTTTATATTGAATTTAAATGGATGGTAAGTTAATTACCATGTTATACGAACTTACTAAGAATTTCATGCTTACTCTATTTTATTTTCCCCTATACTATATTAATTAGGAGGCTCGTTGTAATGGAAGATTGGCAGAGACCACTCACACTATCTATCGGCCCATTTTAGTATATATGGTAAATCAATTATAGTTATAATGGCATGTATAGGTAAATTGGCTAACATTGATATGTAAATGTTTTGAGTGAAACTAGCCATTGGAATGGCTAGTAATGGTATGTTTGGAGTATATATATAAGAAACTAGGTATTGATTGGTATGTTTGTATGCTTGGACTTGATGAATTGGGACACTAGGTATAATAATGTTTAAATGAGCATTTGATCATTTTGGTAAGTTGAATACATGAATCCATGTGATAATATATCATGCATAAGATTGATTTTGGCATGGTTTAATGTCTTGAATTGGTTGGTGAATGTATTCAAGTATTGAAGTAGGTAGAAGACAAATTGGGTGAGAAAAGTGGCCTTAAAAATGGCCAATTTTCGTCCACATGGGCTTGTGTCTTAACCGTGTGTGACACAAGACCATACGCACGGGTGTGTGGTTTGGCCATGTGTCCCCTGAATCTTAAAAATTGAGAAATAGAATGCTCAAAATTGATCACACGGGCAAAGACACGGTTGTGTATCTCAGCCATGTGAGACACACGGCCTAGCAGGCGGGCGTGTGTCTTGGTCGTGTGAATCCTACACCTAATTTTCAAAAATTAAATTGACCACACGACCTAGCACACGAGCGTGTGGCTGGCCGTGTGAGCCAAGTCAGAGAGTTACACAGGTATGGACATGGGTTGGGACATTGCCGTGTGCCTCACATCGATTGCCCACATGGCCTGGGAGACGGGCGTGTCATTGGCAATGTGAGCCACACGGCTTGACCACACAGGCGTGTGACCCCTGCACCAAGAAAAATTTTTGAGATTTTACGAAAATTTCTCTACGTACCTGGTTTACTCTCGAATATTTCTAATGCATGTTTTGGACCTCGAGGGTTCATATAAGGGACTTTATATTTGATTTCTGACCTGAATACTGTATAAAATGAAATATATGTTTACTTGATCTGTATATTTTAGTAATGCTTTGTAACCCTATTCCAGCGACGGATACGGGTTAGGAATGTTACAATTGTTTGCCTTGAATGTGCTATATCCAGGGTGTGTTAGTGTAACACCCCTCACCCGTATTCAATGTCGAAATAGGGTTAAGGAGCATCACTGGACTTACAACTCAATTATACATACTATTAGCATACATTTCATCAATTCAAACATTCATCAATCAACCTCAATCAATATGTCCCTAATACGAGCCTAAGAGGCCTTAAACATGCATTGGGACTGATTAAGGACTAAATCGATAACTCGAGAAATTTTTCAACACTTATAAATTTTTTCTGTAAAACAGGGGATACACGCCCGTGTCCCAGCCCGTGTCCAAACAAGTGAGCTTACTGACTTGGGTCACATGGCCAACCACACGCCCATGTATCTAGCCCGTGTGCTCTTTGAAGTGGCCACACACGCCCCTGTGCCAGGCTGTGTGATAGGTCGTGTCAAACCAGTAGGGTATACTGACTTATGCAACACGGCCAAGTCACACGCTCGTGTGCTAGGCCGTGTGCCAATTAGGGGTATACTGACTTGTACCACACGACCGATCACACGCCAGTGTGTGAGACCGTGTAGAGCATACTGACTTCACTTCAATTTCAACACCAGGGGACACACAGCCGTGCAACATGACCATGTGTCACACACGACTGAGACACACGCCCGTGTCTCTTCCCATGTGGACAAAAATATGCTATTTACCAAGCCAATTTGCCACCCAAATTTGCATATACGTACACAACCAAAATGGCACCAATTCAAAGCATAAATAAACATCCAATTTAGCCACAATTAAGGCTAATTCATACCATATCCTATACCAATAACTAACATGCTTATAACTCATGTTTTTCTCAATCAAAACATACCAAAACATATACACCAATCAACTAGTTAAACCTTTACCAATCATACATTATTTTGTACCATTTCAAAAGCATGTTACCAATTCCAAAAATCATCAATTTACCATCCATGGTACCTATTATCATCAATCATCACATAACTATAAACCAACTCAATTTACAAGACGTAACTATACATATATGTACCATATTCAAACATACCAAACAAACCAAAATAATCCATCACATATGGCTATATATACAATCCAAAACATAAACATTTACAAGCCAATCCAAATGGCCAATATCCATACCAAAAACATAGCCAAAAATGACTCAAAATCCCTATACATGCCATATACTTAATATACCAAAGTTCAAAGGTACCAAGTGATAGGTGGTAGTGTGAAACGATATCCGATGATCCCTGAATTTGAGCTAGCTTCGATTCCACTATAAAACATGGAAAAATACACAAAGTAAGCTATAAAGCTTAGTAAGCTCATATGTCAAAATGAGCAAATAACACCATTCATTAATCATTCAGATAATAGAAAAAAATATACATCAATTCTATTAAATCTCAAAGCTATCAAATGATCATTCACATAACTTCCCAAAGAACTTATCAATTCCATAGTTCCAATACTTAATTCATACCGTACGTACCTGTACCGTCTCTTACCAATCTCATACTCAACCACATCCTTCATTTACCCGTTGCACCATTCAGAATAGAAGTCGGATACTCAAGGTCTCACTCGATAAGTACCTATACCATGGCCCGAAGCCAAGTCAAGGTAACTTATCTGAAATTCTGATATCATGGCCCGAAGCCAAATTAGCTGATATGCATGGCCCAAAGCCAAATCGATATACCTCGCACCCGAAGTGCTAATAACATGGCCCACAGCCAACTCAAAGTATACCCAATGACATGTCACTAGCATCCTAAGCTATTCCTAAGGTTCAATCGGGTTTCCAACTGCCGAATCTTCATCGAATCGTTTCCAAACTCATCTATAATCACATAATCACAATTCTTGCTATATCAAAGCATATAAAATACATTTGAAATAAAATTATAACATACGAACTTACCTCGGATGTTAAAACAGCGAATCTAGTCGATTAGTCGATAACTTTATCTTCTCCCCGATCCAAGTCCATATTTCATTTTTCTCAATTTAATCCTTATTTTGCATTTTCTCTAAAAATGACTTTACAAAACTTGTTTATCTAACAACAAGATTTCATATTTCATCATCAAACATCAAAGAACACATATATTCTTGAATGGCAACTTTCAAAATCTTTAACAGTTTTGTAAATTAGTCCCTAGGCTAGCTAGTACTAGTTGCAACAATCACAAAAACATAGAAATTATTAAAATAATATAAAATAAATATTTTGACCTCAGATTTGTGGTCCCGAAACCACTGTTCTGATTTGACCAAAAATGGGTTGTTATAGTTACCTAAATTGTTCTGTATGGAAATACGATTTTTACAACACATACGTCAAACCCTCTTTACTTAAACTCTGAAGGAAAAATTCGTGGATCCGATTTGTCTAACAGCACTTTGTCCCCAACTTTGAATTGGTTCATTCTATTTACATGCACATCATGGAATTGTTTTGTTACTTCCTTTTACTTTCTTGGTTTCCCGTCAACCTTCGTTCGCCATTCATCTAGCTCGTCGAGTCGCTCCATTCGCTCTTTACTTTTCCCTGGAGTTCTATCACTTCGAATAAAATACGAAGATATCTAATTGATATCTAATTTGTCGACTTTCACAAGTACATCCTCAATAATACCCCTAAGATATCTAATTGATCTATCTACTAATTGAATACTCATCCTAGTGGGTTTAGGTTCCCCAATATGAAGTTGTTTGAACATTTTATAAGGCATGACATTTATACTAGCCCCCAAATCAGCCAAAACTTTTTCAACATCTAAACTACCAATGAGACAATAAATAGTAAAAATCATTGGATCTTTAAGTTTGTTGGGTAGTTTGTTTTGGAAATTGGCCGAGCAAACTGCATGGAGCTCTACATTCGACAAGTCATCTAATTTCTTTTTATTTTTTAATAGTTCCTTTAAAAATTTTACATACTTTGGCATCTGCGAAAGGGCTTCAACAAAAGGTAACAGCCCATTTTTTAGTGGTGTCAAAAACAGTGGCTTCGGGGCCACCAAATTTGAAGAGTAAGTTGTAAATACTATATTTAATATTTACAAGTTAATTGTGACTTTGAAAAGGTTTTTGATATAGTGAATTTTGTTTTATAAGCGATTTATTAAGTTCAAGTGGTATGACGCTAAGGTTAAGTGGTTTTAGAAATTGAGGTATCGGGACCTCATTTTTATAAAAATATTTACGGAGTGTAATTAAGGTGGTATTAAAGTCTCATTGAAAACTTTTATCATTTCGATAGTTATTTAATTAAAATGGACTAATTGTAAAATATGTAAAATTTATTCACTATTTGATTTGAGTGATTAAATGGCTTAATGAATGAAAGTATATGGACTAATATGGTAAATATATCATATAATATAGGAGTGGGCGATGGACTTTATCTTATATGAAAATATGTGTGCTTTATTAATTAAAATAAAATATATTAAATGATAAAAAAAATTAAAGATATCATCTTTTACATTTGTTTGTTTTAACGAATTTGAAAGTAGAAAACTCCATGGAAGATGAGCAAGGTGCGGTAATGGCTTTATCTATGCATGCTAACAGGGGCAAAACAAGAACAATTTTTTTGGGGGGCAAATAAAATTTTAATTTTTTATAGTTTATATGTAACATCCAAAACCCGGCCCATGCAGTATGACCAGATCTGGCATGTCACATGAAGAAAATGAATAAAGAACTTATGATTCTTACTAAAGGTGTTGTTAATAGGCTATTGCTTAAGAAAACAAATTTGTTTTAGAAATACTCGATAAAATACTACTAATCTTAAAAGGTTGATTGAAGAATCGATAATTAAACTAGTGATTTTTTTTTAAACCGTGACTTTTGAAAATATCATTGATAATTCGAAAGAGAATTTCCGAGTTAAATTATTTATACATATTTATTTTAAAAACTATTTGTTAATCAATTTTTGGAAACCGTTATATATGATTTTAGAAAATCCTCTTTTAAAATAAATCAAGCAAGATAATAAGTACGTCAAACATAAAGTAAAAATAAAATATTCCAGAGGCCTTACTACAACTTAAAAACCCAAAATAGTAAAAGTAATAAAGTCAACGTAAATAGAAATCTATAGTTCAAAAAAAATACCATTTCTGAAGTATGGCCTCCACCGAGTCATCCATGGCCCAAGTCCATATCACTGAGCATTACCTGCAAAGTGTTAAGGAAAAGGGGTGAGTTACTAGAACTCAGTGTATAATCCCCTTACCGTCATCCACTGGACCTGAATCCATTTAGCAATAACTTGGGCCTAAGCCCATTTACATAATAGTATTTAAAAATGACGTGCATGCATCCCAACCCATCCATCCATCACACCCCCGACTAGCCAATCACACCTGTGGGGATCAAGTCAACCCACCCTGCCGCTCACACCAAATTGCAGCCGAGCTGCTATATTATATATTTTTATTGTGGCCAAGCCACCGAAATCATAAGTAAACATAATAAGAAACATTTTGTGGCAATGCCACCAGGCTACACTGCTCTTCAACATTTTTCCCAACCCATGCAATATGTAACATGCAACATACATATTAAAACATAATACCCACATATATGAACAACAATCATTAATCCAGCAATCTAATACGGTGAATCGGCCCATTAAAGAACTTTGTAATTCGGCCCACTAAGGCATTTTCGTAATTCGGCCTATAGGGGCATTTTCGTAATTCGGCCCATAGGGGTATTTTGGTAAATCGGCCCATAGGGGCATTTTCATAATTCAACACTTTAAAGGCATTTAAGCAAATTGGCCCGTTAAGGCATTTTGTTAAAAACGACCCATTGAGGGTATTTTCGTAATTTTACACTTTAACACTGATTTTGACAATTCTTAGTAGTAACGATGTTTAAGCTAATCTTTCGATTCATACCATATTACCGTTATTAAGTTCTTAAGCAACATCGATCGATTTTTCTAGCATGATGATAAATCACAGTTTTTCTTTTTACAGAATTTCGGGGTGAGATTACACACCTGATTACGGTAAGTATTAAACCCTCTTGATCGTCGGTACCTATGACAACATAATACTCGATTAACTAACATAAGAGGTTTTTCTTATCCAAATCTAAATCAATGATCTAAAATACTTACTCTCAATATCGTGAACAACCACAATTTCTTTATTCTCACTGGACGATGGTCCACAACCCGGTGGAAAATCCCGAACCGCCGATACCGCCCTTCGTTTGAACTTAGGGGTAGGAATATTAAATCCACTCCTTTTGTGTTCTCCAATCGCTTTTCCTTTCAAATCGGTTCCACTTGCCTCCATAGGAAAAATCTCGGTTAGATAACTACTACGAGAGAAAGTAGTTGTTTTAGTGATAGGAGTAGGCTTACCACTCTTTCCGAAGGATCCACGAGTGAATAAGAACAAGCGATTTAGACCCTATAATAACCGTTGAGTCCAAACTATTATTCCGTTTAGCAAACTAATCGAATAATCAGCGATATCAAATAATCCATAAAGAAACTCCTTACCTTAACGTTATTGAATCTGATATCCACCGATTGACTTAAGGCTAGAATTGAATCGGCTAGGATGATATTCGGCCACCCACTTAGAACACTACGAAAAAGAATATGATTAAGATGTGATGGAATAGGAGGAAATACCATTTCATTTTAGAAACAAGATACACAACCAAATAGTGATAGACACTTATTCGGCTAGAAAGAAAATAAAAAATGAAAAGAGAAAAAGAAACCACTTACCAATTTGATCGAAGAAGAGGGTGTCAACACAAATGAGAAAGAAATTGTGAAGGAGAGATTAAGGTTGAAAGGTTTGGCTATGAGAATATGGATTAAAGAAGAAGAAAGAAAGGTTGAAGAATTTGTGAAAAAGAAAAGAAAAGATGGAGAATCAGTGCTAACTAGATTCGGCTATCAAAGGGGAAATGAGCAAAAATAAATTGGACACAATGGCTAGATGGCTTCGGCAAAACAAAGGAAAAAGATGCTCACTTTTAGCTTAGGAGTTTCGACAATGAGGGAAGAAATTGGAGAAAGAGAACACCAAAAATGCTAAAAGAAACAAGCCATACAAGCACCAAAATTTGCCAAAAGACTAATGCAAAATTCGGCTACCAAGACCCCTCCCAAAATCGTGTATCCTTTTATCAAAATTGACCAAAAACTCTTTCCAAAACATCTTCCACATTATAGGCCAACATGTTCCCTTCTCTTTCCTTTTTCTTTCATTTCTTTCATTCTTTTTCCCTTATCTTCCTCCTTATCATATTCCTTAGCCTCCTTTCCATCAATGAAAAGTCTCACTTACCATAAATAGGACCATGGCCGACACTTAGGATAGGAGTACAAAAAAATAAATCCAAAATTTGCAAAAGATGGGATTTGAACCCCTTCCCTCCATGCTCTCCACTTGACGCCATAACCTCCTTGCCATATGCTCATTTATGCTAGCAAAATACGCACTTATTTCCTTAAGCCTTGATGCCACTTACCTTCTCTCCTTAAAGTGCTTAAACACAAAAATTTTGCTAAGGCCCAACTCAACCCTGAGCTTTCTTCGGACCTTAAAACATACACAATTAATATTTTTAACTAGCCTATCGCATGGTATAATGCAACACATAAAATTCTGAATTTCAGGATGTTACAATTCTACTCCCCTTAAAGAAAATTTTGGCCTCGAAATTTACCTGATTAAAAGAGATGAGGATATTGCTACTGGATCGCGTCCTCTGACTCCCATGTAGCTTCCTCTGATCCGTGATTACGCCATAATACTTTGACTAACGGTACCGACTTCCTTCTCAGCACCTTAACATCTCGATCTAAAATTTGTACTGGCTCCTCTTCAAAAGACAAGTCAGGTCTTAACTCAACTTCCTCCACTGGCACAACATGAGACGGATCCAAACGATAACGCCTTAACATCGAAACATTGAATATGCTATGTATCTGGCTTAACTCAGGAGGTAACTCCAACTGATAAGCCACTGGCCTAACACTCTTCAATACAAGGTAAGGTCCGATGAACCTAGGGCTCAACTTGCCTTTCCTCCCAAATCTTAAGATCTTCTTCCAAGGTGAGACCTTCAAGAAGACCTGACCACCCACAGAGAATTCTATGTCCTTACGCTTTAAATTCGCGTATGATTTCTACCTATCTGAAGCTTCCTTTTACCGAGCCCGAATTACTTTAACTTTTTCCCCCGTCTCTGAAATCAACTCAGGACCCAACAACTGTCGCTCTCCTAGCTCAATCCAACAAGTAGGAGTATGACACCTACGACCATACAATGCTTCGTAGGGTGCCATCTGGATACTGGATTTATAGTTGTTGTTGTATGCAAACTCTGCCAATGGTAGAAAATCTTTCCAACTACCCCTGAAGTCGATCACACAGCCCCTTAACATGTCTTCTAGAATCTGGATTACTCTCTCCGACTGACCATCTGTCTGTGGATGAAACGTCGTGCTGAAATTTAGTGTTGTACCTAAAGCTTCATGTAAGGCCTTCCAAAATCGTGATGTAAACCTAGGATCCCTGTCCGATATGATTGACACTGGTACCCCATGTAACCTCACGACTTCTGCTATATACAACTTGGCTAACTTCTGCAACGAATAATCCATACGAATAGGTAGGAAATGAGCAGTCTTCGTTAACCGATCCACAATAACCCATACTGAATCTTTCTTAGTAGGCGTTAAGGGTAACCCACTAACAAAGTCCATCGTTATCCTTTCCCATTTCCATAATGAAATTTTCACCGGTTGTAGCAACCCTGACGGCAGTTGATGTTCCGCCTTCACCTGCTGACATGTCAAGCACTTGCTCACGTTATCAGTAACCTCTCGTTTCAACCCTGGCCACCAATACTGCTCACGGAGGTCTCGGTACATTTTGTTTCCCCCGGGGTGCATAGCATATGGGCTACTATGTGCCTCATGCAGAATCATTTGCCTCAATTCCGAATTCCTGGGCATAGAAACTCTTCCGCGGAAACACAATACTCCATCACTATTTAACGCAAAATTCCCTATCTCGCCACTTTCCACTAGCTGAAGTCGAGAACCCAACGCTTCATCTATCAACTGCTTTTCCTTAATCTGACTTACCCATGAAGGCTTCACCTGAAGTTCGGCTAGCAGGCTACCATCTTCATAAAGGCTGAGATGAGAGAACATTGCTCTCAAATCCGATATCACCTTACGACTCAACACATCAGCCACTACGTTAGCCTTTCCTGGATGATACTCAATTTAGAAATCATAATCTTTCAACAGTTCTATCCACCTCCGCTATCTTAAGTTCAACTCCTTCTAGGTAAAGAGGTACTTCAGACTCTTATGATCCGTATAGATAATCGACTTCTCTCCGTACAGATAATGTTTCCAAATCTTCAGAGCAAACACCACTGCAGCTAACTCCAGATCATGCGTGGGATAGTTCACCTTATGCGACCTTAATTGACGTGATGCATAAGCCACCACTTTTCCCCCTTGCATCAACACACATCCTAAGCCCGTGTGTGACGCATCACAATAACAATAAACTCTTTACCAGCCTCAGGTTGAATCAATATTGGCGCTTCTGTCAAAATCTTCTTCAATTTATCAAAGCTCTCTTGCTGCTTATCTGACCATACAAACGATACTCCCTTACGCAACAACTTAGTTATGGGTGTAGCAATTAATGAAAACCCTTCAACGAAATGCCTGTAATACCCAGCCAAACCTAGGAAACTCAGAATTCCTGCCACTGACTTTAGTGGTTTCCAATCCAAAACAGCCTCAACCTTCCGGAGATTAACTCTAATTCCTTCGGCAGACATAACATGCCCTAAAAAGGTCACTTCCCTCAGCCAAAATTCACACTTACTGAATTTCGCATACAGTTGCTTCTCCCCTAATATTTTCAATACTACCCGTAGATGCGAATCATGCTCTCCTTCAGTCTTTGAGTACACCAAGATGTCATCTATGAACACCACCACAAATCGGTCTAGATAGGGTTGGAAGACCCGGTTCATCATGTCCATAAATGAAGCTGGTGCATTAGCCAACCCGAACGGCATCACCAAGAACTCGTAATGCCCATAACGAGTTTGAAACGCAGTCTTATGAATATCCGCCTCCTTGACCTTTAACTGGTGATAACCCAATCTCAAATTTATCTTCGAGAAGACCGAAGCTCCTCGCAACTGATCGAACAGATCATCTATACTGGGTAACGGATACTTGTTCTTGATCGTTAACTTATTCAATTGCCTATAATCAATGCACATACGCATCGACCCATCCTTTTTCTTAACAAACAAAACCAGCACTACCCACGGTGACACACTTGGCCGAATAATCCGCGATCCAACAACACTTGAATTTGAACTTTAAACTCCGCTAGCTCCTTCGGCGCCATTCTATAAGGAGCAATGGACACCAGAGCCGTTCCTGGCAACAGTTCAATGCCAAACTCCACTTCCCGATCCGGAGGTAATCCTGGAAGCTCCTCAGGAAAGACGTCTGAAAACTCTTTCACTGTTCTAACACTTTCTACCGACAACTCTTTGGCATCCATAGCACTGATAAAGGCTAAGAACGCTCCATACCCCTTTCGCACCAATTTTTTTGCCTTTAATGCAGATACCACATTAGACAAATAGTCTCTTCTTTCACCTATCATCATCACTTCCTTATCCTCCGAAGTTCTTAGCATCATTTGCTTTGCAGCACAATCCAAATTCGTACGATGTTTAACCAGCCAATCCATGCGTAAAATAAGATCGAACTCGCCGAATGGCAGTTCCATCAGATCCGCCAGAAATACTTCCCCCTGAACTTCTAAGGGCACATCCCTAAATAACTTATTTACTACCACCGACTGTCCTAAAGGGCTAATTACAGTTGTTTCTCTAGCAGTAATCTCAGATCTAATATTTAGAGTTCCAGATACGGCACATGCAACATACAAATGGGTGGATCCAATATCTATCAAAGCGGTAACAGGTACATCAGATATGAAGAACGTACCAGTTATGACGTCAGGTACATCTCCATCCTCTCGACGTCTGACTGCGTAGACCAAACCTGGCTATCTTGCCTCCGTGTTACCCCTATTTCCGGTACCTCTACTTGGTGCACCCTGACCTCGTCCTACACCATTACCACCTCGACCTGGCCCACGACCTCTCAGCGGCTGCTGAGCGCCTTTAGCTGGCTGCGCAAGATCGTTATGAACTACCTGAATCTGAACAGGCTGTCGAGGGCAATCCCTAAACCGATGATTTTTGGATCCACATCTAAAACAACCACCAGTTCTTTTCCAGCATTCACCCGAGTGAAGTTTCCCACAATCCGCACAAGGCTGTAACTGATTAGTAGCAGCTGGAGCACCCACTCAAACTGGCCCCTCACTCCTGGGCCTTTTCTGAAAACCTCTAGCGGGACCTGAGTACCCAGAGTCTCTCTTGTTCTTGCCCCTATCCTTGTCTCGATTTTGTTGCTCCGAGTGTTTAATTTCCTCTGCAATTTTAGCTTTTTCCACAAGTGTGGAAAAATTCCTCTCTTTCTGTGGGGCTATCAGTACCCGCAATTCATCGCACAACCCCTCCTCAAAACACACACAACGCTCGTAATCAGTCGGTACTATTCCTAAGGCATACCGACTCAGACGCAGAAACTCCGCCTCATATGCTGCCACAGATTTACCTCCTTGGACCAGATTCATGAATTCCCTCCTTCAGGCATTCACATAGCTAGCCTCGACATATTTTCCTTGAAATGCGATTTTAAAGATGTTCCATGTAATGCGATCAGCCTGAGTGCCTTCCCGAATAATGAGCCACCACTGATACGCCTCGTCTCTTAGCAAAGACACCACTCCTTTCAGTTTCTGCTCGGCGATGCAATCCAGATCGTCCATGATCCGCTCCACAACCTCAAGCCAGTACTCCGCTACATTAGGGGCTACACCCGAAATACCTCTAAAAACTTCAGCCCCATTCGATCTAAGTCCTTCTGATATCGACCCACGAGCTGCCGACCCAGTTCTTGCCCCGGCAACCCTTTCTAGAACTCGCAACATCACTTGGGACAGAGCGTCGTCCTCTCTCATACGATCATGTAACCCAGCTTCAGTCACAGGTGACGCAGGTGCATCCATTTTCGGCATATGTCCCGATGCCTCAGATACAACTCTAGCACCTCGGCCTCTACCGCGTCCACGTCCTCTAGCGCTTATATTCACTAATGTCGTTTTAATCTGATTACAAGTCTTATGAATCAGTATACTATTCAATGTTTATTAAACAGTGTTTTATGGAGCATAGGAAGTAAAGTCGTTTTCGCAAAACGTATCCTAAAGTCTCAATCTCTATAGTTTCAGCTCCTAAAGCTAAACGTTCTAGAGTATTTCTACAATCATACCACAATAATCATAAAATGAAAACATAAACTTACTTGACTTGGTGTCGGATACCCGTGGTGCCAAACTTCCTTTAAAACATGCATTTATAAATTAAAATTTTAAACAGCTTTGGAAAACGCTTTTGAACCCAATCCACAGCCGAGTTTTGCAACCGGGCTTTGATACCATAAAATGTAACAACCCAAACCCGGCCCATGCGGTATGACCAGATCTGGCATGTCACATGAAGAAAACGAATAAAGAACTTATGATTCTTACTAAAGGTGTTGTTAATAGGCTATTGTTTAAGAAAACAAATTTGATTTAGAAATACTCAATAAAATACTACTAATCTTGAAAGGTTGATTGAAGAATCGATAATTAAAATAGTGATTTTTTTTAAACTGTGACTTTTAAAAATATCGTTGATAATTTGAAAGAGAATTTCCGAGTTAAATTATTTATACATATTTATTTTAAAAACCATTTGTTAACCAATTTTTGGAAACCGTTATTAATGATTTTAGAAAATCCTCTTTTAAAATAAATCAAGCAAGATAATAAGTACGTTAAACATAAAGCAAAAATAAAATATTCCAGAGGCCTTATTACAACTTAAAAACCCAAAATAATAAAAGTAATAAAGTAAACGTAAATAGAAATCTATAGTTAAAAAAAAACACCATTTCTGAAGTATGGCCTCCACCGAGTCATCCATGGCCCAAGTCCACATCACTGAGCATTACCTTCAAAGGGTTAAGGAAAAGGGGTGAGTTACTAGAACTCAGTGTATAATCCCCTTACCGTCATCCACTGGACCTGAATTCATTTAGCAACAACTTGGGCCTAAGCCCATTTACATAATAGTATTTAAAATGACATGCATGCATCCCAACCCATCCATCCATCACACCCCCGACCAGCCAATTACACCTGTGGGGATCAAGTCAACCCACCCCGCCGCTCACACAAAATTGCAGTCGAGCTACTATATTATATATTTTTATTGTGGCCAAGCCACCAAAATCATAAGTAAACATAATAAGGAACATCTTGTGGCAATGCCACCGGGCTACACTGCTCTTCAACATTTTTCCCAACCCATGCAATATGTAACATTTAACATACATATTAAAACATAATATCCACATATATGAACAACAATCATTAATCCAGTAATCTAATACGGTGAATCGGCCCATTAAAGAACTTTGTAATTCGGCCCACTAAGGCATTCTAACAATTCAGCCTATAGGGGCATTTTCGTAATTCGGCCTATAGGGGCATTTTGGTAAATCAGTCCATAGGAGCATTTTCGTAATTCAACACTTTAAAAGCATTTAAGCAATTCGGCCCGTTAAGGCATTTTGTTAAAAATGACCCATTGAGGGTATTTTCGTAATTTTACACTTTAACACTGATTTTGATAATTCTTAGTAGTAACAATGTTTAAGCTAATATTTCAATTCATACCATATTACCGTTATTAAGTTCTTAAGCAACATCGATCGATTTTTCTAGCATGATGATAAATCACACTTTTTTTTACAGAATTTCGGTGTGAGATTACACACCTGATTACGGTAAGTATTAAACCCTCTTGATCGTCGGCACCTATGACAACATAATACTCGATTAACTAACATAAGAGGTTTTTCTTAATCCAAATCTAAATCAAAGATCTAAAATACTTACTCTCAATATCGTGAACGACCACGATTTGCTTATTCTCACCGGACGATGGTCCACAACCCGGTGAAAAATCTCGAACCGCCGATACATCCCTTCGTTTGAACTTAGGAGTAGGAATAGTAAATCCACTCCTTTTGTGTTCTCCAATTGCTTTTCCTTTCAAATTGGTTCCACTTGCCTCCATAGGAAAAATCTTGGTTAGATAACTACTATGAGAGAAAGTAGTTGTTTTAGTGATAGGAGTAGGCTTACCACTATTTCCGAAGGCTCCACGAGTGAATAAGAACGAGCGATTTAGACCCTATAATAATTGTTTAGTCCAAAATATTATTCGTTTAGCAAACTAATCGAATAATGAGCGATATCAAATAATCCATAAAGAAACTCCTTACCTTAACGTTATTGAATCCGATATCCACCGATTGACTTAAGGCTAGAATTGAATCGGCTAGGATGATATTCGGCCACCCACTTAGAACACTGCGAAAAAGAAGATGATTAAGATGTGAAGGAATAGAAGGAAACACCATTTCAGTTTAGAAACAAGATACACAACCGAATAGTGATAGACACTCATTCGGCTAGAAAGAAAAGAAAAAAATGAAAAGAGAAAAAGAAACCACTTACCAATTTGAACGAAGAAGAGGGTGTCAACACAAATGAGAAGGAAATTGTGAAGGAGTGATTAAGGTTCAAAGGTTCGGCTATGAAAATATGGATTAAAGAAGAAGAAAGAAAGGTTGAAGAATTTGTGAAAAAGAAAAGAAAACATGGAGAATCAGTGCTAACTAGATTCGGCTATCAAAGGGGAAATGAGCAAAAATAAATTGGACACAATGGCTAGATGGTTTCGGCAAAAAAAAGGAAAAAGATGCTCACTTTTGGCTTAGGAGTTTCGGCAGTGAGGGAAGAAATTGGAGAAAGAGAACACCAAAAATGTTAAAAGAAACAAGCCATACAAGCACCAAAATTTGCCAAAAGACTAATGCAAATTCGGCTACCAAGACCCCTCCCAAAACCGTGTATCCTTTTACCAAAAGGATCAAAATTGACCAAAAACTCTTTCCAAAACATCTTCCACATTATAGGCCAACATGTTCCCTTCTCTTTCCTTTTCTTTCATTTCTTTCCTTCTTTTTCCATTATCTTCCTCCTTACCATATTCCTTAGCCTCCTTTCCATCAATAAAAAGTCTCCCTTACCATAAATAGGACCATGGCCGACACTTGGGATAGGAGTAAAAAATAATAAATCCAAAATTTGCAAAAGATGGGATTTGAACCCCTTCCCTCCATGCTCTCCACTTGACGCCATAACCTCCTTGCCATATGCTCATTTATGCTAGCAAAATACGCACTTATTTCCTTAAGCCTTGATGCCACTTACCTTCTCTCCTTAAAGTGCTTAAACACAAAAAATTTGCTAAGGCCCAACTCAACCCCAAGCCTTCTTAGGACCTTAAAACATACACAATTAATATTTTTAACTAGCCTGTCGCATGGTATAATGCAACACATAAAATTCTAAATTTCAGGATGTTACATTGTATCTTTATAATTTGTAAAGGATTAAATCGAATTTTTTATAATTTTAAGGGGACAGAGTGCAACTTTACCTTTACTAATTTAAAATTTTTAAAAAATTTTAAGGGCTTATGTAGCAATTTTACATTTTAAGGGGGTCGGGGCCCATGCTAGCCTCCTGGCTTCACCCCTGCATGGTAAGCCATTTTTCATCAGTTTCTTTAAATTTGTATGTTTTTGATATCGTTGCAACTAGGTCCAGCTAACCTGTACCTATGATTTTGAAATTAAAGATTTTGGATGTTTCTATTAATGAACCTTGTGGTTTAGATGTTAAATGATGAATTTAGAATGTTGATTGATATTTAAAAGTATTTTATTAAGTGATTTTTGATGAATTTACTGATTAGGGACTAAATTGTTAAATTAATAAAAGTACAAGGATTTAATGTGAAATTTTTGTAGAAATGGGTTGTTTTGGATACCATGAACATTCATCTAAGCTCAATTTTGGGTAAAAATGGTTAATGTGCATGTTTTAGGCTCAGGAACTAAATTGAATAAAAGTAAAACTTTAGGGGCAATTTTGTAAAAATGTGAAAAATGACCAAATTGTATTAAATGAATTTTTTTTATTGTCTAAATTAATATATTGAATGAAATTATAAATTTAGATCAAGATCGGGTGGAAAATCAAGGAAATGAGAAATTACCAAAATGCCTTTGAACTTTGGTATTTCTGCAATTCAGCGAGGTAAGTTCGTATGACCTATACTATGTATATTTTTAATTAAATTGAATGTTATTATATGAATTTTATTGAAAATGAATCGATATATATATATATATATATGTTATTATACAATTTAGCTTATAATAAAACGAGGAAAATTCAACGACATACGATAACTATCGAGACCCGTTTGAACCTTAAGAATATTTAGGATGCAAATGACATGTCATTAGGGGTTACTGTGTTTTGGGTGCTGGTCTTGTTCGTCCTACCGATGGCTGAGTTTTCGGCATGTGTTGCGGTTACTTGACAGCTTGTGTGAGCAGCACTGTGTAGCTACGTCCTAACTGAAAGCTTGTGTGAGTAGACCCATATATGGCTCAAAAGAGAGCGCTGATATGAGATATGTGATAGTAGTCGCTTCGACCACATGTTGGCACTTAGTATGCGAGATTTCCGTGTATCCGATATTATTCTAGTGGTTCAACAGGAAATGTTTTGTTACGAGACGATATGAGTTTGATACGAACTAATAAAGGTATATATATGAAATACATGGAAATGATGGTTCATGATATATTAATATATTGAAATGGATGATATATGTTTATGATGAAATGGTAAGATAAAGATATGTATCAAGACAGGTACATATATGAATATCTTTGATATGTTGATACATGGTAATTATGTAAGTTGAGACGAGTAATAAACTCAAGTGTGACATGTTGAGAAAATAAGGTTATCAATGTTGAATTTATATGAAATATGTTCAAGTATGCTAACATGTGTTGTTGTTTGATGCTTAGGCAAGTGTCAAGCTATTGGTTGAATGGTTTTATGTTTACTTATAAGTTGTATTGAAATGGTAAGTGCTCAAATGAAAATATGCTTGTACTCATGAAAAAGTGGTAAGGTTTAAATTATGCAAATTCCTATGAAATGGCTTATCATGTGATTAAGTAAAAAAAAAAAAGCTATGTTTAAGTGCACTAGCTTATGGCTATGGTTGATGATATGCTTATGTCTTGTGTGTTATGCATATGGAACGAGTGTGGAAAGTAATGAAATGCAAATGAAAATAAAGAAATTTGGAAGAGTTTAAAGTTGTTTAAAATCCTAATATGCTAGGGATAATATGTATAAGTGATACTGTGGATTTACTCATTTTGTGAGTTGTTGAATTTGGTTTCATGAATCATGTGGTATCAGTATATGATTATTCTTGATATGTATAAATTTCATATTGGAAATGGATTGATATGATTAAAGTTTATACGAGCTTACTAAACATTCATTGCTTACGTAGTTATTTTTCTTTACTTTTCAGACTATCGGAAGTTCGATTGGGTTGGAAGCTCGTTGAAGATTTATCACACTATCCAGCGATTATATCGGTAGATTTTGATGTCTTGGTTAAAGTTATAATGGCATGTATAGGTATTTTGGCTAATGTTGACATATGTGTTTTGGATGTTGATATGGTCATTTGGTTTGGTTTGACTTATGGCATTTTGGTAGTGTAATGAATTTAGTTTTGGCATGTAAATATTAGCCTTAAAATGGTGAATGTTTGGTTTGCTATGTTTGAATGATGGAAGATGAAATGAAAGTCTAAATATACATATTGTAAATGCCTTGTGGCATATGTAAATGTGGTGAATTGGTACTTTGTTATGAATGACTTATATGACTATTGATGCTAGTGGTTGAATGGTATACTTAGTACCATTTGGCATGTTATTTGTAAGTAAATTAAATGGTATGTAATGATGCATATTTAGTTGGAAGTTAATTAATTATTTTGGCCAAATTGAGTACATGGTTATACATGTTTTAATGTTGTCATTTGAGGTGCCTTTGGGCATATTGGTTGGATGTTATTATACCATATGTGTTTGGCTTGATTATGCATGATTTTGATTCCTTTTGAGGGCTTATGTATATGTGCAAAAGGGATTATAGGTACATGTTGAAAAGGGTGAGAAAAATGACTTGTAAAATGGTCTATTTTCGTTCACACGAGTAGAGATACAGGCGTGTGTCTCAGCCGTGTGTGATGCACGGCTAGGTAGCACGGCCGTGCGTCCCCTATATTTTTCAAAGGGTTGCAAGTTAGGTTTTACACAGTCTAGCACACAGCCCGACAAACGGGCGTGTAAGGTTATTCCGAAGGTTACACAGGCGTGTGGCTTGCCCTTGTAACCCAAGTCAGTGAGTTACACGGGCACGGACACGGACTAGGACACGGCCGTGTGTCCCTATTTTGAATGCCCACACAGCCTAAGACACGGGCATGTCTCTTGGCCGTGTGAGTCACATGGTCTGGCCATACGGCTATGTGACCCTTGCAGTTTGTAAATTTTCATCTTTTCCCTAAAATTTCTATATGCTTCTGATTTAGTCTTGATTTGTTTCTAATATGTTTTTAGTGCCTCGAGGGCTCATAAAAGGGACAATATGTATGCTATTGATTGGTTTTGCTATGATTGATGATATGAATTAAATTATTTAAAAAAATTTATAGTTCTGAAATGTAAACTTCGGTAATGCTTCGTAACTCTATTTCGACGACGGATACGGGTTAAGGGTGTTACAAGGTAAGTTAATATGCGGTTTTTCTTTTAAGTTCAAGAAATTTACCATATTGTTCGTTTGTGCAGTCTCTCTTCAATGCTGTCGGATATAGAATTCGTGGTTTGTATTCTCTAATTATCGGCTTATGCTCTTTCTTACCTTCCTCAACCTCATCACTTTTTACAACAACTTCTAACTTCGACTTCTTTTCAGGCTCTAGTAACCCTTCCACGTTTCGAATAGTGATTGCATGGATTTGTTCATTTGGGTTGTTTCAGTGTAGCTAGGTAAGCTCCCCTGTGGTCTTTCTAAAATAAGTTTCGCAACCTACTCAATTTGATTTTCGAGCCCTTGAATCGATGATTGCTAATTTTTTAGAGCTGTCATAGTGTTTTGAAATGGAGTTTTTGATACCAAAATGAATGTAGCCAACATCTCCTCAAGGTTCGGTTTTTTCTCTTGCTGATAAGGTTGCTGAAAACCCAGAGGGGGTTATAACCTTTGATTTCCTTGACCACCCCAAGAGAAATTTGGATGGTTCCCTCATCCTACATTATAAGTATTGCTATAGGGCTTATTTTGAGGTCTAGAATTATTACCCAAAAAATCGATTTGCTGATGATCCATGTTAGACTTGAAGGGTAAATATTCTGGATTAATCATCTCCGCCCCATTCGCATCACATTGCATCACCAGATTTACCTTCTTAAAAAATTTCAAACCATCAAATTTTTTATTCAGTGCTTCCACTTGGCTTGCCAACATAGCAACTGCATCTATATTAAAAACACTGGCTACTTTTATCGATTTTGTTCTCATGACTTGCCACTGATGGTTATTCAGATATTTCTTCAATAAACTCTTAAGCTGTAATATCCCGGGTTAGGGGTTATTTTGTTATGACTGTGTTTTTCATGTGTTGGTGTGTTATGTTGTTGTTTCGATGTTTTAGGGGCTTAGTTGTAAGCTAGAAGTAAGCCGGAGTTGATAGGAAATTTTAATCTTAGGCTTAGGTGAGAGGAGCTGAGGAAGCTGGGGCTTAAGGGTATTATTTGGTGAATTTTAGCACAACAAGAGAAGCTAGTGGAGTGGCAAAGTATGCACCACTTGAAGCTTGAGGGTGGCGTCATCTGCAGGGGGAGAGGTCCTGTGTTCAAGCTGCGAAAATCCCACATTTTGGCTTTCATTTTGGCGGCATGGAGGAGAGGAGTTGTTGGCAGTTCAAACTCTGCCATGGACCAAGTCAAATTATTCAAAAGAAAGGTGGAGAGTGAATTTAGGAGGGAGACTAGTTCAAAGTGTTTTGAATGGATGGTTGTGAGCAAATAGGGGTAGTGGCCGAATGTTGGGTGCTTCATGGGGGAGTGGACGGTTTTGGATGGTAAGTGGAGGAGTGTGCCGAAAATGCATTTGGCATTTTTAGGTGTTTTCGGTCAACATTTTGGCAAGCCAAATTTCTCCTTTTGTCATACCAAAGCCGAAATTCTAAAGAGTTTCTTTCATTTTCTCTTTGAAACCGAAAGTTCAAACACCTAGTTGCCGAATTTGCTTTGTCTTCTTTCAACCTTCTTGGTAGCCGGATGTTCTCTTCTCTCCCACTTCTCTTTCTTTTGTTCATTGAGTAAGCCGAAACTAGCATTCTCTCCCTCTCATATTTCTTTCTTTCTTAAAAGCATTGTAGCCGAAACTTCATTCTCCAAACACCTTCTCCATTTCTTTTCTTCCCAAAACCGAAAGCACCTACCCCTTATGCATCTTCTCTCTGCTTCTCAGAACCTTGGCCGATTCTCTTCTTCTTGAACATATATTTCTTTTGCTTCACTTTTAAAATACTAGCCGAATCCCTCCCTTGTGTTACCGAAATTTCCTTCTAGCATTTGTTCTCATTTTGGCCGAATATCAGTAGAGTGTTGGGGGTTCTTGCTTCAATCGATTGGAGTTAGGTAAGTGCTAGGCCGAATGGCCATTCTTCCCCTCTTGTGCTGTATCGTTTTGGGTTTGGTTGAGAACCGATGTTGGGTTCGGTTGGGAGGAGTTAACCTTGTGTTAATCATTTCGTTATAGGGCCGTTGGATTTTGGAAGCAAGCAAGAGGAGTCTCCTGTTTCTGTTAATTGGTTGGTAAGTGGTGGTAAGGGTTGGTATTATTATTAGTTCATTCTTTTAGATTTCAATAAGTCAAGTCTTCAAGTGGATTAACTGTTCTCTTTTTAGGGGTTGGCCGATTGTCAGAAGAACCACTGCTTGGTTCGAGATTTGGTAGGAAACCAAATCAAGTATTAGGTAAGGGCTCAACATTAAACCCTTTGGTTTAGTGGTCTTGGCCGAATAATATAGATGTCTAATGCTCTTATTTGGCCGATTATAGGAGCAAGTAATCAAGGGGCTTAGATCAGTTCGTTGGGTTTAAGGCTTTCGTTTAGCAGGTGTGTAAACTAAAACACTGATTTCTTAGTAATATGTTAATAACCTGTGTTGTAATAAGTGAAACAGTTGATGATTGTTATGATACCCGATAGGGTATGTTCACGGATTCGGGTAAGTCCGTAGCATTACGAGTTCTATTGTTGATATATTAATATTATGATCTGTGCTATGTATGCTATGAGATACAATGTTGGGCATGTTGGCATGAATTACATGATATGCATATTGTACATGAGTCAGTATGACATGTATGGGTAATATGAGAGGAGGGGGGAGTATGATATCCGTGTCTTTGGGACACCGTGTCTTTGGGACACCAGAGGTTTGGCACCTCCAGTGGTTTGGTACCACAGACGATATTTTGTGACTTTGGGTCACCAGAGGTTTGGCACCTCAGCGTCTCGTCCCAGTGGCTTAGCACCACGGTGGGTTGGCCCCACAGTTGATTATACGGGATTGACGCCAGTGATTTGGTATCACACGATGGGTTGGCCCCATCATACGATTCGTGACTGCGGTCACCAGTGATTTGGTATCACATTTGTGTCTTTGGGACACCAGAGGTTTGGCACCTCATTGCGACTCGTCCCTGTGGTTTGACACCACCGTGGGTTGGCCCCCACTTATGAGATACGGGATTGTCGCTAGTGATTTGGTATCATACGATGGGTTGGCCCCATCATTGGATTATTTGTGACCTTGGGTCACCAGTGGTTTGGCACCACATTATGGATATCGTGACTTTGGGTCACCAGTGGTTTGGCACCACCAGTGGTTTGGTACCACACGGGGTAGAGAAGGTGATATGGATGGTTAGGAACGGGTGCATTAACTGTGTTGCTATGATATCTTGTGTGTTAGCATGTTGTATTATCGGGAGGGGGATTTATGCACTGAGTCTTGCGACTCACCCTCTCCTTTGACATTTCAGGTGACACTTAGACGCGGACATGGAGCCGGGATGGACTCGAGGTGCTCATGCCATGCCTAAATAAGGATTTGCTCAGACTTTTAAAATTTGGTACTTTAGTTTATTTATTACTATTTGATTTTATTTTGGATTGTAAACGGCCTTTAAAATTATGTTTTTACTATGTTTATGCTTAAAGTGGATTTTAATATGCCTTAACAAATTAATTGGGTTAAAATTTGCTAAAACTTGGAAAGACAACGGTTTCAAAACTACAAACGATATGTTTAAAATTATACCATCGGGTATCACACTATGATTTGAGACAAAGGGAACTCAAATGTTTTCCTAACTTAAACTCGATTTTCTTCTAAGTTAAAATGTTCTAGTAACAATATTAAACAACTTGGGGTTTTAAAGTGAGATAAACCTGTCTTAACTTCATAACTGATTAAGTTTTCGAAACTCCTGAGTTTTCAAACAAAACATCAGTTTTTTGAACAATCATGTCCAAGATTTCTGCAAGTACAAAATTTATCAAAAGGGTTTTATCAAACTTTTAAACGAAAACTTATTTTCGCCAAAATTCGTTTTTCCCCCGTAACATACCAGATTCGGTCGTGGTGTGTTGGCCGGGTTTGGGGTGTTACATAAGCGTCATCTGGTGTTTTATTATTCGGTGTTCCACCAGCTGTTGCATCAATTAATTGCCTAGTTGAGGTATTCAAACCATTGTAAAAGATTTGAACTTGTAACCACGAAGGTAACCCATAATGAGGGCACCTTCTCAAAAGATCATTAATCTCTCCCATGCATCATATAATGTCTCCAAACCAATTTGAGCAAAAGAAGAGGTATCATTCCTCAACTTAGTTGTTTAGCTAGTAGGGAGTACTTCAAAAGAAACTTCTCAACCATCTGATCCCAAGTCATGATATAGCCTTGTGGCAATGAATTTAACCACTATTTTTCCTTGTTCTTTAATGAGAATGGGAACAACCGTAAGCGTATGGCATCATCAGTAATGACATTGATCTTGAAAGTGTCACAAATCTCTAGAAAGTTAGCCAAATGGACATTCAGATCTTCATCTTGCAAACCATCAAACTGAACATACTATTGTACCATCTGAATTGTGTTCGGCTTCAGCTCAAAATTGTTTGCATTAATGGTAGCTCTCCCAATACTCGATTTAGCCCCAATCAGAGTGGGCTTAGCATAATCATCATAGTCTGAGGGGTAGGACGTGAAAGAGGTAGATGATTATTTTGATTATCACCCATCACCATGGTAATATCCTTTTCCTCTTAATCGTGTACTATATTCTGTTGACTTTGTCTTGCTTCTCTAACCTCTCTACGATTTCTACGAGCAGTCTTTTCAATCTCACTATCAAAAAGTAATGGATCTAATGGGTTTCCTCTAGTCTTAAACTAAAAGAACTTGCCAGAAGCAAACAAACGAAAAAAATCAGAGTGTAAAAATTAAATAAAAATAAAAATAAAAAATAGTTAAATTAATAGAAATAAAGTTTTCCTAATATTTTAGTCCCAACAACGGCGCCAAAAACTTGATACAATCGTAAAGCAACTAAAAATTCGACAACGACAAGTGCACCTATCAATTAATAATTTAGTTACGATGAGCACAAATATTATTCCCACAAAGATTAAAGGTACTAGTAATTACGGTCTTTCTATTATTTAACTAACAAATTGGAGTGATTGATGAAAACTAAAATTAACTAAATTAATTAACTTAAGAAAACAACAAAGAACAAATCAGGAAAACAAATTATTAACAACCAAGAAGCGAAACAATACCCAGGAAAGAATCCACCTAGATTTCATCTGTCATTATCGATCTAAATTAAACAATTTTTTCACTTAGTATCTTGATCTGTAGAAATCCCTAAATTATGTTAATATCTCTTTCGAGAGTAAGAGCAGCTGACTCTAGGTTGATTAATTGAAATTTCTTTCTAATTAAAACCCCTATTTTCGTATTAACTCAATCTATGGATCCCCCTATTAGATTTGACTCTAATCTGGTAGATTTATGTCGCCCTATTTCTAGGATTGCATGCAACTACTCTCAATTATGCTAGATCCACTCTTAACCAGGGTCTATTCCTTGTCTGAATTAAGCACAACAAACATGGATTAATGATCTAGAAATATTAAACCAAGAATTAAGCACACATAATTGAGAACAAGATCTAAGTATTTATTGTGTAAAACATAAATTAAAACACAGAATTCATCATAGGGTTCATGTCCCTTAGGTATTTAAAAAGTTAGTTCATAATCGCAAATAAAGACATCCCAAAGACCATATAACTACAAGAAATAAAGAAACTCATAATAAACTTCAAAGAAATCAAAAGGAGATCTTCAATCTTGATGTAAACCTGCTCCAGATTCGGCTCCAATGATGTTTTTTGAGTTCTTTTCTTTAATATTCGTTGACGACTTACTCCCCTCTTCTTATATTTGGTATATATAGGTCTTAGAATGCCCAAAAAACCTAGAAATTGTGTTTTTTTTTGCATTTCCGGAGTACAGTTTGCGAAATTCACACGGTCTGGCACATGCTCTTGTAGCAGCCTATGTGGCTCACACAGCCGTGTGTCCAGCCCGTGTGGCTCTTAAAACTTACTCCGATTTTCTGATTTCCTCTCTTTTTCGCTCTTTGTACTCCCAAATGCTCTCCTAAGTATAGAAACATGAGTTTAAAGGATTAGGAGCATAAAATTCACCATTTTAAATCAAATAACCATCCAGAAACACATTAAGAATGAGGCTAATACATGTTACTTTTATCATTTATCAAGAACGAACACAAATATTTTACATGGAAACCCTCAAAAAGGGAAAAACCACGTACAAAAGAGGCTTCGACTTTCCACTAAATGATTAAACAAACAAGAGTAAAATATGGAGAAAAATATTCTCCATAATTACAATGAAACTCTCACGAAAACTCATATGCAGCAACATCTTGTTGCCCATAAAGAAAAACCTTTTTTTTATTGGCATCTTGAAGCAAGGATATAAGACCCCTTTAAATAGGCTAAGTAGAGTTCAAATCATACTAAAATATCCATGGAATAATCAAATCTTAACTAGGAAAATATTGTAGAATTTAACTAGGAGAAGAATACTAGGCACACCCCACATACAAAGTAAACAAAAATTAAAGAAGAAAATGAAGATTGAGATGAATAATCATTTGGAGGATTGTCATCTTCCAAGCATGCAGAGATGGTGTCCTTCGACTCCATGTCAGATTCCTTCAATTCACTCATCGTAACCATTTGATTAAAGTGATATCCAAGTGGTTTTTTAGACTATTGAAAATGGACTCTGAAATTATTTATCATAAGAATATAAAAGCAATTTTTATATATTTTTAGTTCAGTTGATTTTTATCCATTTTAGGGAAGTCAAGAACTTGGCTAACTATTAGTCTAAATTCATTATTTAAATATTGAAAATATGAGTTGTCTTTAAAGAGTAAAAAAAATCCAAAAGTGGTTAGTAGCTTCTTCTTTTTTTTAACAATAAAGTGGTAGGTATCTAACATGCATAGGAAAATAATTTAATGTTGTTTATTTGTTTGGAAGTCTTACCTAGGTTTTTGGTAGTTTTTGTTGTAATAATTGGATGGTAAATATGGGTATCTATACATAGATTTACGTTATTTCTTGTACATGGTATTTGGGCAAAACTTTGGAGTTTTCAAATTTAAATTATTTCGAGTTGTATCATTTAGATTGAACACTAGAGCTATTTAATTTAATTTTTTTATTTTTAAAATATAATTTAATCAAATTTGAATAAGTTAAATTATTTGAATCAATTTAATTAAGGTTTTATTAAAATATAGAGAATACATGATAAATAATGTTTTAAAATAAATATATATCTTGTAATTATAATTTTACTATACTTATATTTCATCAAATGATTCATTCTAGTCCATATATTAGCAATGATATGCTAAATACTCTCCCATCACATTTGATACGTTGTGTTGTGTGTCGTTGCACTCTATCACCAACTATATACCTAGTAGCCTTTTCGGTCCAATCACCTCGTGGTAGGAGCCCTCACAACCTTACCACTTAACCTATTAGGCAAAGTTGTCATTGGTTGGGAACCATAGTCAACATGTCACATCCCAAATATCATGTGTTAGTAGAATCGAGTTTGTGAACCGAAAGAGAGTGATCATGTCCTAATTTTTGAGATTATCTGTGCGCTTTTAAGAAACAAATGATTTATTGATCTGTCGATTAACTGTTAGTGAAACTATTATTGAAATTCAAGTCAAATCCCTTCCCTTGCATCATTTTTATTGTTTTGCATATTTTGCATCAAACCTTATTATGTGATACGTCTTGTTTGTAAGAGAAATACTGTAATATCATGTATTCATGTTGTTTGTAAAGTTTGGTGAAATTAAGACTTACTCGACTACCATGATATTTCTTTAGTTTCTTTAACTTACCAATTCCTATATCATTTTCCAATAATTTTCATTCAATATTTACATATTTAAGGCATAAAACCATTCCCAAGTTTTCGATTATCACGCTACTATTTATTAATACTCTAAAGGCCTTGATCAATCAATCTTAGTTAACTCTCTAAGAATAGTTGAGATGAACGGAAATTTCATTGAGCGCATACCTATCTTCCAAGCTCTTAGATATTAACCAAAACTTCTACTTAACCATGAAATTGCTCCAAAGTCTCTCCAATTATTTCCTCCTCCATTAACAACATTCAACATTGTGGCATTAAAGTTAACACAATATCTAATTATTTCATCATCCAATTAATCAAGATACTTTTATTACCTTCTGTTAAGTGTATAATGGGAGGTAACATGATAATTAAAAAAATCGATATAAGAATAATTTAATCTTTAACTTTTACGTATTATATTAATTTAGTCGTAATTTTAGAAAAAAATTAACTATCGATATTTACAAATAACTTTCCCCACTGCCACTAAACCATCGTTGCCTCCACGTCCAGAAACGGTGGCTCCGCCGTCAAAAGAAGAGTAGATGCTGATCTGGGTGGGCTTTGGCTTCTTCTTAAATGAACAGACGTTGGTTCTGGTTCGTTGTTGTAGTAAAAACAGTTTTCAAAGTTCAAATTATTAGCTTCTCGCTGATTTATCCACTTCTCTTGTTGACAAATCGAAGCAAAACGCGAGAGTTCCACCGCCCCTTAAGCCTGTAACTGAAAGTGCATTTGTATTGTAATTCAAACGAAAGACTATTTTTACGAACAGCAAAATAAAAAAACCTTTCTGTGCTCTGTGATGCTGCTGTTTGTTGTTGTTGTTTGGCGCTGCTGCTTCTTGTTGGTCCTTTTCTACTCTTGTGTCGTAGCAGTACTGTGTACCCTTTGGCTGTTCTGCCAACGATGGTAGTGGTGGTGGGGAAGCCACAATATACATAGAGGGCAAAGCGATCAAATTTTAATTTTTTATAGTTTATATGTTTATAATTTGTAAAGAATTAAATCGAATTTTTATAATTTTAAGAAGGCTAAAGTGTAATTTTACTTTTACTAATTTAAAATTTTTAAAAAAATTTAAAGGCCTAAATAGCTATTTTACATTTTAGGGGGGTCGGGGCTCATGTCAGCTCCCCTGACTTCGCCCCTATATATATATATGTATATTTGAAAGTTTTTATATATTATATATATATATTTTCTTTTTTAAGTTTTTAAAATTAAGATTAGATAGAGATTATTTGTAAATTTGAATATTAATTTTTTAATTATGATTAAATTGATATAATATATAAAAATTATAGACTAAATTTATTATTATACTAATTTTTAACTATCATGTCACTTTCCCGTTAAACATTGAAAATGTTCGATTAATTGAATAACTAATTTAAAAATTATGATAAAAATAATTGATATTGTATTAGCTTCAATGCCACCATGTTGAATGGTTTGTTTTGTATGTTTTTAGTGGAGGAAGTAATGGGCGAAAATTAAATGTTACAAGTGCTTTAGAGCAAGGTCATGATCAACTAAATGAGTAGGTAAAGCATGGGAGCTAATGTCATTTGAAAGGTGGATGTGTTATCGACCAACTATTAAACGTTAGAGAAATGATAATCTGATTTGTCTATAATCGAAATGAATTTAGTGAATAATTATTTTTTAACGTCAAATTGAGTGAGACATATGAGTCTGATTTCAATACGGATATGCTTAATTTTTATAAAGGTCATTTATTTGTATATTTAAATTAAATTTTTACCCATATCTTAACCTCTTAATTTTTATCATTCATATTCAAATATGATAATGTATACATATATTGGATAAGATTATTTGAAAATTAAAAATCCAACAAGTATATGTACCATAGAAGATAATTTATGTTTATATATATATATATATATATATATATATATATTGCTGTTAGAATTAAGTGACCCAAATTTTTATTTAAATAAAATAAAAGAAGAAGCCCTATAGAATTACACTTCTTTTATTTTATTTTAAATAAGGTTTTTTAAACCTTATTAAACTCTATCTATTTGATATTGATTGAATAAGGAGTTTCAATCTTACTACACTCCTATTGAATATGGCTTTATAAGCCTATAAATAGACATGGTCTATTCCTCTTGTAATTGATTCGAATTCGACATAGTGAATTTTCTTCTCCTCTGCCCGTGGTTTTTCCCGAAAGGGTTTCCACGTAAAATCTGTATGTTCTTTATTTTTATTTCTATTTCTTTTTTTTCTTTGCGATATATTGTCATTACCGATGTTATATTTTTCACAAATTGGTATCCGAGCTTTCGGGTTTTTTTTTCATCTCGATCACTAATGGCGTCTTTAAAGTATGAAATTCCGCTGTTGGATCGCAGCACCAGATTTGCATTGTGGCAGATAAAGATGCAGGCAGTTCTTGCACAGATGGATTTAGAGGAAGCCCTGCTAGGGGTAGATAAGATGCCTTCGACATTGACGGAGGAAGATAAGAAGCGCAAGGATCGAAAGGCGTTAACACAGTTACATCTGCATTTATCTAACGAAATTTTGCGGGATGTGATGAAGGAGAAGATTGCCGCAGCATTATGGAAGAGGCTAGAACAAATATGTATGTCGAAAACTCTAACTAGCAAGTTGCATATGAAGCAACGTCTTTATGCTCATCGTTTAGAGGAAGGTGCGTCTGTGCACGAACACTTAACAGTGTTTAAAGAAATTCTCTAAAACTTGGAGGCCATGGAGGTTCAGTATGATAAGGAAGATCTAGGGTTGATTTTACTTTGCTCGTTGCCCCCATCTTATTCAACCTTTAGAGACACGATTTTATATAGCCGCGAGTCTCTCACAGTTGATGAGGTTTATGATTCTTTGACCTCGTATGATAAGATGAAGCATCTTGTGGTTAAACCCGACTCCCAGGGAGAGGGTCTCATTGTTCGTGGGAAACAAGATAGGAATACTGATGATGATCGTGGAAGGACACAGGATCGGAATCCTCGCGGTAAATCTAAGGGTAGATCAAAGTCTTCAAACAGAGGTAAAACTTGTAACTTCTGCAAGAAGAAAGGGCATATTAAATCTGAGTGTTATAAGCTACAGAACAAGATTAAAAGGGAGGCTGCGAATCAAAAGGGAAAACAACCAGAAAATTTCGGTGAAGCTGATATTGTAGAATACTACAGTGATGGTGAACTTCTAGCCGCTTCTGTCATCAATTCTAAAGAGAGCGAGGAGTGGATACTTGATTCAGGCTGCACCTTCCACATGAGTCCCAATTGGGATTGGTTTACAAATTACGAAACGGTGTCTGAAGGTGTTGTTTTGATGGGAAATAATGCTTCGTGTAAAATCGCAGGTGTTGGAACAATTAAAGTTAAGATGTTTGATGGAGTTGTCAGAACACTTAGTGACGTACGGCATGTTCCAGAATTGAAGAGAAATTTAATTTCGTTGAGTACTCTTGATTCAAAAGGGTACAAATACACAGCTGAAAGTGGGATTTTGAATATTTCCAAAGGCTCCCTCATTGTGATGAAAGGGCAGAGAAAACTGCCAAGTTATATGTTTTGCAAGGTTTTACTGTTATTGGTGATGCAGCTGTCACTTCCTCTTCTTTGTCCGATGATGATATTACTAAACTTTGGCATATGCGCCTAGGGCATATGAGTGAGAATGGCATGGCAGGATTGAGCAAAAGAGGACTTCTTGATGGGCAAGGAATTTGCAAACTGAAGTTCTGTGAGCACTGCATTTTTGGGAAGCAAAAGAGAGTTCGATTCACCAGAGGAATCCATAACGCGAAGGGAACATTGGAGTATATTCATTCTGATCTGTGGGGGCCATCAAGAGTGCCTTCGAGAGGTGGAGCTAATTATATGCTAACTTTTATTGATGATTTTTCTAGAAAAGTTTGGGCATTCTTCTTGAAGCAGAAAAGCGATGTGTTTTCCGCATTTAAGTCTTGGAAAGCTATGATTGAAAAACAGACAGGAAAACAAATAAAATACCTCCGCACAGACAATGGCTTAGAGTTTTGTTCTGATGAGTTTAATAAACTGTGCAAGTCAGAAGGGATCGTGAGACACTTGACAGCTCGTCATGCTCCACAACAAAACGGCGTTGCAGAACGAATGAACAGAACGATCATGGAGAAGGTTCGATGCATGTTGTCAAATGCCAACTTACCAAAGTCGTTTTGGGCCAAAACAGCCTCTACTGCATGTTTTTTGATCAACCGATCTCCATCCATTGCCATTGAGAAAAAGACTCCACAAGAGGTATGGTCTGGTAATTCTGCTAATTATTCTGATTTAAAGATCTTTGGGTGTCCTGCGTATGCTTATGTTGATAATGGAAAATTGGAACCGAGATCTATTAAATGTGTTTTTCTTGGTTATAAAGCTGGAGTAAAAGGGTATAAGTCATGGTGTCCTGAAAATAGAAAAGTTGTGATTAGCAGAGATGTTATTTTTGATGAAACTGTTATGCTACCTAACTTATCTCTTAAAGAGTCTTCCAATAAAGAAAATCAAAAACAGGTGGAGCATCAGATTAATACAGAGACAACTCCTCAAGCCAGTACAAAAATTGAGAATAGAGTTGCTTCTTCACCACAATACTCAATTGCCAAAAACAGAACTAGAAGAGAAATTAAACCTCCAAAGAAGTATGCCGAGGCTGATCTAGTTGCTTATGCTTTAAATGTGGCTGAAGATATAGATGCAAATCAAGAGCCGTCTAATTATTCTGAGGCAAGAGGAGATGGAATCACTCCACAAAAATAGAACATGGGATCTTGTGAAACTTTCTAAAGGTAAAAAGGTTGTTCGCTGTAAATGGGTGTTTAAAAAGAAAGAAGGGACTCCAGGAGTTGAAGAATCCAGATATAAAGCAAGGCTTGTTGCAAAGGGTTACAGTCAAATTCCAGGAGTTGACTTCACAGATGTGTTCTCCCCAGTTGTGAAGCATAGTTCGATTCGAGCTTTGCTTGGTATTGTGGCCATGCATGATTTGGAGCTTGAGCAGTTAGATGTAAAAACTGTATTTTTGCATGGAGAACTTGAGGAAGATATTTACATGCAACAACTAGAGGGTTTTACAGTCTCAGAAAAAGAGGACTATGTTTGCTTGCTGAAAAAGTCTCTTTACGGTTTGAAACAGTCACCAAGACAGTGGTACAAGAGGTTTGATTCCTTTATGACTTCTCATGATTATAAAAGAAGTAGTTTTGACAGTTGTGTTTACTTTAAGAAAAACAGTGATGGTTCTTTTATGTATCTACTTCTTTATGTTGATTACATGTTGATAGCAGCAAAAGATAAAGGAAAGATAAGAAAGGTCAAAGCCCAACTAAGTGAAGAATTTGAGATGAAAGATTTGGGACCAGCAAAGAAGATACTTGGTATGGAGATTCTTAGAGATAGAAAAGAAAGTAAATTGTACCTAAGTCAGAAGGGGTACATTGAGAAAGTTCTTTGCAGGTTCAATATGCAGAGTGCTAAGCCTGTTAGTACTCCTTTAGCAGCCCATTTCAGACTTTCATCGGCTTTGTCTCCACAATCAGATGATGAGATTGAGTACATGTCACATATTCCATACTCTAGTGCAGTGGGATCTCTCATGTATGCTATGGTTTGTTCACGTCCAGATTTATCATATGCAGTCAGTGCAGTTAGCAGATACATGGCGAATCCCGGTAAAGAACATTGGAAAGTAGTTCAGTGGATTTTAAGATACTTACGAGGTACTACAGATGTTTGCTTACAGTTTGGAAGAACTAGAGATGGAGTCATTGGGTATGTTGATGCTGATTTTGCTGGAGACCTTGATAAAAGAAGATCTCTTACTGGTTATGTCTTTACAATAGGAGGTTGTGCAATCAGTTGGAAAGCTACTTTGCAAACTACAGTCGCTTTGTCTACCACTGAAGCTGAGTACATGGCGATTACTGAGGCTTGTAAAGAAGCTATTTGGTTGAAGGGACTCTTTAGTGAGCTCAAATCAGCATTATATTTTGTGACAGTCAGAGTGCCATCTTCCTTACAAAAGATCAAATGTTTCATGAGAGAACAAAACACATTGATGTTCGGTATCATTTTGTTCGTGATATTATTGCTCGTGGTGATATTATTGTGAGCAAAATTAGTACTCATGAAAATCCTGCAGATATGATGACTAAGTCACTTCCTATAACCAAGTTTGAGCATTGCTTAGACTTGGTTGGTGTTCATTGTTGAAGTTAAACCCTTAAGGGGTTTTATGGAAGAGGTGGAGAACTTGTTCGTTGAGAGTTCGCGATGAAGAACTTGTTCATTGAGAATTCGTGTCAAGGTGGAGATTGTTAGAATTAAGTGACCCAAATTCTTATTTAAATAAAATAAAAGAAGAATCCCTATAGAATTACACTTCTTTTATTTTATTTTAAATAAGGTTTTTTAAACCTTATTAAACTCTATCTATTTGATATTGATTAGAATAAGGAGTTTCAATCTTACTACACTCCTATTGAATATGGCTTTATAAGCCTATAAATAGACATGGTCTATTCCTCTTGTAATTGATTCGAATTCGACATAGTGAATTTTCTTCTCCTCTGCCCGTGGTTTTTCCCAAAAGGGTTTCCACGTAAAATCTGTGTGTTCTTTATTTTTATTTCTATTTCTTTTTTTTTTCTTTGTGATATATTGTCATTACCGACGTTATATTTTTCACAATTGCAACATTTGAACTTTGTTGTTGTCAAACAGAAATACAGAATTTCAGCAGATTAAAAAAGTCGCAAACCAGCATAACAACAACAAAAGAGCAACAATACTAAAATTTCACCACCAAGCTTTAAACATTTTCTTCCTATTAACGCCAACAATCGCCAAGGAAGATGCCATTTTGTTGCCTTTACAATTTGCCACCGAGAATACAATATTTCCGGCCTTAAACATATCTCTATCGATTCCTGCAAAAATTGCTTGAAGAGACCAAGGTCTCATTGCCTTGTTAACACACTAAGAAAACACCACCAAAGAACCAAGTTCAATAAATAAAGAATCATGAATTTTCCAATTCATAGTTAATAATACTTCCAGAGCCACCTATACCGCACCAGCTTCGGCCACATTAGCATCATTAGCAGCCACCGAACCAGAAAATAATGCTCTTGCAACACACTCCTTATCTCTCAGTACTCCACCACATCTTGCTCTACTTTCTTTTGCCACCCCACACACATCAAAACTATAACCATCCAAGAGGAGGAGGTCGCCAAAATATAGCTATTGATTTGTTTACGCAAGTATCAAAACACCACTTGTTCAGTCAAAACCTCCAAAAACTCTCCTGCAAATTGACATCATTAAACACCAACCTGATCCACAAAAGAACCCTCATCTTAGTTTGAAAAACCAATATTTCCATAGACACCCTCTTGCTTTCGAAAACCACCCCAATTCTTGCAATCCAAACCTACCAACAAGATGCCAATATTGAAATCAACCAAAAACTCTTCCAAATATCGGCCATTTAAACTTTGTTAACAAATTCGAAGAATTCCTCAAAATCATCAACCTGTTTCCAAGCCACCTCCCACCAATTAAAAATTTTATGTATATGTTATTTTAATATTGAGTGAGTGATTTACAATTATATTATTATTTTTTTAGAATTATACATTTGACACTCTTATAAATGTTCACGAGTCAAATGAGAATACTTGGAGAGAAATGAAAGTATAGGTGATATAAAAAGATAACCTTATGTTTATGTCCCATATATGTTTCTAACACATGCATCAAATAAGAATGGTTAAATAAAAATGAAGAGGTGATCCAGAATTTAACCTTCCATTATTTGTATTGAAAATGAATGATAGATATTGTTAAAATTGAACGTCGATAATGACAATATAAAATGATCGTAAAGCAATAAGAAAAATAAAATACATAGATTGTACGTGGAAACCCTTTTGAGAAAAGACTACGGAAAAAGGAGAAGAAAATTCACTAATGTTAAAAATCAAATGATATAATAGGAGTTTCGACTACGCCTATTTAAAGGTTGAAAAATTTTATTCTAATCAATGTCAAATAAAAAAAGTACAATTCTATACAGATTCTACTTGTGCAACATAGTCCGTACACAAATCCCTACTTTTACCACTGTATTTTATTTTAACAAGAATTCGGGTCATACAATTTTATCAAATATAAATATCGTTAAACTTTTTTTAAGGTAATTTTCTTATACATCAAAAATTATAAATTTATATTTATATATAAATATGTCGACACGTGTTAAATAATAATATATTTTTTAAAATGAAGAGTAAATAATTCAGAACTCGACCTATATATGTGGTTAAATTTTGTATCCAAACAATGTTTGGAAGATGATGCTTCCATAATCATATCGTAAAATGCACAGCACATGAATAATTAAAGGGAAAAAATCGACGCTACAAACAACAGCACAGATTTTGTAAATTTGTGAAAATCTGTTGCAAAAGCTAATAAACAAACATGTGTCGTTGTCCATAGTTTTTCGCTTGATTCTAGGGGTTTGTTTTTTCCTTAGACCATCCGAATATGTTGGTACTCACTGTAAAAACAGTATATACGATAAACAGTATTGTCTATCAAAGACAAAAAATCTTACAAGAATGTAGTTGAGCCATCCTCTCTACCTAACATCCTCTGTCCAAAAATGGCGTTTTTCACGCACCAAATATAAACATTGTTGGAGGGATTGCAAAACTGACAGTTATAAATGAATGGTCGAATAACGAATCAAATCCTTAACAGAAGCTAACCCTTTGTCTCGCCATTAAAGCTCTCTAAATCCTAACCAGATTAAACTGGTTGGGCTGGTATTGTTTCATTAAACAAGTCGAAAGTTAAATAAGAAAAAGAAAAAGAAAACCCAAACACCCCGAAAATTTGCGATATATAGCTATTATATTCATTCAGAACGCCCCTCCTCCCATCCCTTACATATATTTTGGTCGGCGTTTTTGAAGTTGATAATCGTGGCCGGAAATAGACAATAAGCTTCTGTTTTTGTTCCATTTATTGGGAACAAGATACGAGAAAAAGAAGCTTATTGTTTTGTTTTGATTTTTTGGTTTCATTCATTACTTTTTTTTTTCTTTTGGGGGGGAGGGGGGAGGGTTCCATTGATAATAGATAAAGAAATTTTAGTCATGACAAGAAAAATGGTTGACGCCTCATTTTTATCTTCATCATCAACATCAATATATGAGGCAGAAACTGAAGAACTTCAACATATGCCATTGAAGCCATTGATGAAAAACAAGAAATGTTTATCGAAGCAATTATCCATGTGCGAGACATCCCGAGGAATGGATTGGGAGCGAAGGAACCGGCAGGTTGTCCGTCATGAAAGAGGGAAAAACACGGAAGAAGGGCCACGGCTGACGGCGGTGCCGTCGTTGATGAGAAACAGGAGATACTTATCCAAGCAATTATCAATGTTGGAGACATCGAGGGACATAGCGTGGGAGAGAAGGCGACGCCAGATTCTTCGTCAGGAAAGAGGGAAGAATGGGATTGCGGAGGGTAATGGGAATGGATTGACGGACGAAGACTTGCATGAGCTCAAAGGTTGCATAGAGCTTGGGTTTGGATTCAATGAGGAAGAAGGGCAACAGCTTTGCAATACATTGCCTGCTTTGGACCTTTATTTTGCAGTAAACCGTCAGCTTTCTCCTAGTCCAGTTTCCACGCCTCATAGCCGACGTTCATCTTCCCTATCATCTCTAGGTGGCTGGTCTTCTTCTTTTGGAAGTCCTAAGAGCGATCAAGATTGGAAAATTTGCAGCCCAGGCAATGTTTCAGACAACAACCCCCCCCCCCTTTTCCTCTATTTCCCAATACAATCACAGCATATAAACTTGTTTCTAAAACCCAAAATAAGACCTAAAAATATTTGTTTAAAACCAAACTCAAGTTGCTTGCAATATTGATGACAGGGGAAGATCCTCAGCAAGTGAAGACAAAGCTAAGGCATTGGGCACAAGCAGTGGCATGTTCCGTGATGCAGTCATATTGAAGTAGTGGGGTTGGCTTTGTACAGATCTAGAGTCAGACAAAAAAAAGAGCAAAACGAAGAGAAAGCCAGGGAACAGAGAAAGAGATATTGACTTCATTATTTTAGGTTATTTCTTTGATTTAACCATAAAAAAGAACAATTTTAACAAAGTGGACAAAGTGTCAAGGGAAAATGGTGCTGCATTTTGGGGGCATTCTTTTAATGCAAAATATCAGAAACATTTGGACATGAAGAAAAGTTTGGTTATAAACAGGTTTTTGCTTAATAACCCTAAAATTTGTAACCAAGTTTTTGTATTCTCTCATGTAAACAACACCACTATGCATTTTTGGGCTGAGGGAATGTATTGTTTAATTGCTACCATTTAATGATTTTAGTTGAAGTGTTTCAACACAATGATTTAGATGAAGTGACACCAAATACTTTAGATTTTTTTTTTTTTTTTGATGCAATTTTTTCAATATATGATTGATTGTTTTTGCAACATTTCTGTTTGAACCAGGATATGTGATGTATAAGCCATTCCCAAGTATTAATCTGCTAATAGTCCTATATATCACTTTATTGCGAAATGAGGACATCAACAATGGGTCTGAGTCAATGATTGGAAAGCTGATTTTCGTAGAATGTCGGATCAAGAACCAGGGCCATGGTGTTCACCCGAATACATGCTGGTGTCATTAGCTTAGTTACGTATGATCGGGTATCATATGAGCAGAGCTCAAAATAATCCAAGGACGAGGGTTGCAAATGCAAAGATTTGAATCCTAGACTTAAACCTCAGCTTTTAGCATTATGTTATAACATCATGCATACTCCAACACTAAGCATATTTCCAGATAATTTCATTCCACAAAGTTTCAAGCGGAAGGTACTAAAGCAACAATTTCAAAAAGTGACAAACGGCAACAATTCATAACACCATTTCATTCATTGATCTGTCTATAGGTTCATGTCAAAGAGGATATCCAGGAAGTTTAGGGTGACAAACCCTAAAATCGAAATAGAAAGATGACCAAAGCTCTGATATCAATCACAAGCAAGTAGTAATCCAACATAAAAGGTAAAGAAAAGCAAACCAAGGGGATTAATCCTCTTCAAGATTGATAGAGTCCTTGAACTTCCCATATAAAATCTTCTTCAACTCAGCCATTTGTGCCACTACCGATTCTTTCTCCTCCTCGAGTTTTTCCAAGTTCTTGCTATTCACTTCCTTCATCTCTTCTATCCTGGTCTCCACTTCCTCCTTGGGGACATGAGCAAAGACTTCTCCGATTTGGAACCGTACTACTTCCTCGTCAGTTAAAATCAACTCATTACTAGCATCCTCCAGGTTATCAATTGCTTCCTGGGGGTAAAAAAGAAAAGAAGACTATTGTCAGGAAAAGAAATGCCATAAGATTGTACCCACACTTCAGTGGAGCAAAAAGAGCAATTTTAAGGTAGAATGGGGAGTCTGAACAGTTTCTAAAACAGGAAAACGATGGCAACAACTGCAGTTCAGTCAGAAGCAACAAAAATTTAACCTGTCAGGTTTAAGGCTCTTCAGCAGGACATACCCAACTAGTTTTAGTCACCAGAGAGTCAAAGTAAAAGTTCAAGGCTAACCAGTGAGGAGAGGCAGCTTCAGTTTTTCTTTTTATTCTAAGATCAAACAGATCAAATTACTCATTATGTCACCAAAGTCTCTTGCCAATTAACATTATGCTATGTTCTGGAACATGAATTTGAAGATTTGTATTTGTATTTGTATTTTATTTGCTATATAAATTGTTAGAGAGATGTGCATGCATTATGTGTGAATTAGTTGAGACTCAAAGGTCTATATTTTGAAAAGAGCAAAAACGTGAATTTGAAATCAAATTCAAAAAATCAATAAAATTTTGAGATTCACTATTGATTAGGCAACCAATGAATCCATGGATTCAGAAAATAATCATGACAGTTACATTTTAGGGGTGTTTGGTTCACCAAATATGACATTACAGCCAGTAATGTTACATTCCGAAATGAGATTAAGGTGTTCTGATTGTGAACATTTCAACCATCCCCTAATCTCACGGTACGGAATAGTGTGAAGATATCATAATATAGGGTATAATCTCATTACTGCCCATCCATTAGGTTATCTTAGATTACAATTTTAAATTTGGACCAATTTGCCCTTTATTTTTATTATTTTAATCAATTTAGGCCTTTTCTTCCTGAATAAAGTTTTAAACTAATTAAAAAATTAAAAGATATTTTTTTTTCTTAATAGTGAACTAGTAGATGTCCTACATTACAAATATAATTATTTTATTTTATTTAATATTATTTATTAATATATTAATTATGGTTATAATTATAATTATGGTTTATAAATTTATTATAATTTTATAGAAAATGAGACTAAAAAATATTAAAAGAACTAAACTTGTTAAAAATACAAATTTTATAAGCAGGACAATCGAGTAAAATGTGCTATTTTGCAATCTTACATACCCTTATGTGTTTTATCACACAGTTTAAGCTATTATTGAAATCCAGATTCATCTTTGCAAATAGAAGCTCCCCAATGTGACCTAAGAGAATTTATCCAATTTACAGAAAAATCAGTTTCATTTTCTCAATCCACAGAAGCAAATGCTATAATTTCTTTTTTCAATCCTCAATATCCATCTAAATCATCAAAAGCCAATTCAACAACTCAGATATTTAGAATATGGAAAAATGAAGGGGAAACAGAGAATAAAAAAAAGTAACATTTTCCCCAAACAAAAGGAAACAAACCCTATTCCAAAAACAATCATAAATAGAAGACCTTAAACATCAAGATAGCAAAAAAATGAAACAGGGTTTCTATGATTCTGAAAAATCACCTCAAAATAATGCTAAAGTTAAAAAAATCATAAATATCCAAAAAGAAAAATAAATATAAAAAAATTTAAAGAAAACCCAAACCAAAATAATACCTTGGCAACCTTGATTTCATCTTCAAGCTCATGAAATCGATTGTTTAATCTTCCAAACTTGTTAATATTCTGTTGATCCTCCCAAGTAACCTCCGTCTCAGATCCTCCGGTACCCTTCAAAATCATTTGTCATTTTAGAATCCAAAAGATAATCGGGAAAAAATAAACAAAAGATGAAATAATCAAAAGGGCTTTGCTAGGGTTTTTGGAGAATACCCATACCTGTTGCATGTTTGGTTGGATTGATCTTCCTGAAGAACGATGTACGACAACAGCAGCTCTCTCTCTCAGATTTGAAGCGACTCATTTTTGGATTATTTCAGATTTTGGACCCGACATTTTTTGGGCTTGCTGATCAAGAACCTATTTGGGCTTCTTCATTGGAAATGTTTTTTTTTCCTTTGAATATTTTAATTTTAGGGTGTATATTTTAATTTTTAAATATAATTATTGGTTATTTTATTAATTTCGTTTCAATAATTAAATTTTTTTATTAAGGAGAGAATTTCTCTGATATCTTCATCTATTAAATATTGAACTAAAGTATTTCTAATTTTAAATTATATAATATTTATTATAAATTATTTATATTTAGCCCGTTAATCACTATGATTATAATTGTACTTTTTTTAGTAGAAATTAACAGCATTAAGCAAAAACAATAAAATCAAACAATCCGGTTAATGTTAGCACTTTCAAACTCCAAAATCTCATGAATAGAAATCGGTAGATTCTCGAAAAGCGTCAGGTCCAGAGGATTATAATATTCTCATTTCGTCATTCGATCAGAAACCTTTTCTGAGATTTAGGAATGGGTCGAATTCTTATCTTTCAATCTCATTTGAGAAAATCATTGATTAATTGTAACTCCGCTAGATTACTGCTTGCAGCGCTGCCTGCTAGTAAGGACTCTACAATGTAGTTGTACTTTTAAAAAAAAAATATTTATACTTAATTACGATTTAGAACCAATCAATGATGATAAAGAGTATATATTTAATGTTAGAAAGAGAATAATCCAACTAACATTAAATAGTAAAGTAATTAGATAAAACCACAAAAGATTTTTATTTTTTTTATTTTTGAAAGGGCTTATTTTTCTAGATAACTTTATTTGTATTTGTATTGAGAATATTTTCTTGGATTAACATATTACATATGATGATTTGATTTTAGATTTTGTTATTTGGTTAGAGAATTCTTTTTCTAAAACATTATGAATAATTTTTTTATAATAATTAATATTTTTTTAAATTTTAAAATTATATAATTGTGTAATTATGTTACCAAACATGATAAGAGAATTACAAAGTAATTATTGCCCTAATAATTACATTTTCATCCCATTACTCATGATATTGAACACACCCTAAATGACAATATGCCTGACACTTATGCGAACAAAAACATGACATGAAAAAATTACTAAAAAAGCTCATATGTGTTATAAATATTTTATTATTATAAAAGTGGATTTTGATATACTTTAGAACTCTAATGTTTATTAAAAATAGAATTTTATTTTATTTATACCTTTTATGTTTATAAATATAGATTTTAAAAAAGTGTTATCAACATAATATACCTTTTATATTCTTTTCTATTATAACACATTATCAACGTAATACCTTTTTACTATTCTCTTCTAAAATTTTACAGTTTTTCTTTACTATTCGTTTGTAGCTTTCTTCTTTTTAAACAAAAAAAATGAAAAAATAATTACCCTTATCCGAACTGAATTTACACTCCAATTGCTTATTAAATCTGACCCTAACCACTTACCTAAACCAAAGATCTAAACATCTTTTGCGAATAAATTTATAAAACAAATGTATATGGATTTCGATAAGAAAACAAAAACTTGAGTTTAGGGGAAAAAAAAAATACCTCTAACCCACAACCTCTGAAATCCTCCATCCTTTTTTACCATTCAACTACTCCAAGTATTTTGATCATTAGGCATCAAGAAATTTATAAAATTTTATTTATTTATGTCTAATTAGATTTATTCATTCAAAGATGGATGACTAGATTTATTTTTCGAGCTCTTAGACACAAGATATGATGGTTTTTAAGAAGTTTTTATTTAATGTTTCATATTGAGATTATTATTTTTATTTTGTGATTAATTATGATTAACTTGTTTTGTTTCTATATTCTTAAGGATGTTGAAAGATTCAATTTCAGAATGGCTATTCGTTCTTATTCTTGATCTTTGATTTATAATTGTACAAGCACGAGTAAAGCTTATATTGATAAGGAGCTTCAACATATTTTTTTTGAAATATGATTGTGATTATTATTTATTTGTTTTAAATCTAAAAGTTATTGGGTTAGATTATTAAATATTGATGGATTCATTAGATTTACTAATTAAACCTCATAGTATATTATGTTAAAATGATTGCCTAATGTCGTAAAATATTTGAAAAAGAAATATCTTATAGTAATATTCTTTTCTTATTGAATATTTTAAAAGCTTGGGTTTTGGTAGAAATATATTGATACAATGTTGTTATATTTGAGTACATATAGTAATTTTTATTTGAGTTATCTCATATGTTATTGTTTAAATATATATATATTGAGTTTTTACTTAAACATAAGCTTTTATGATATTGGTTCTCTTTAAATAAAGAATTCATTGAGACATTTAGAAGTTCATCCTACTAAATTAGTCGCATTCCTCGAAGTGAATGCAAGCATAAAAAAATTTAAAAGATATAATGATTGGTGTGATAAGTGACATAATAATAACCACCAGAAGTGAAAAGGCATAATAATTCTTCTCACCACTAGAACTGAAAGCATAGTAATAAATAGGAGAACGAAGAGTGTTCTCAAAATAACCCTTCAAAGGGTAAAGATAACTTATATTATCAATGTGATATGAAAGATTATTGGTCTCGTACCTGTTGTATGCCCAAATATTTTGTTCAACTCTTTTAATATTCTTTGTGGAATGAAATATATGTTTCATTGATAATTTAACAATGAATACTATCCTTACAGCTAAAAAGCATTTATCTTATTTGTTACTGAAAGAAACCAATATTGATGTAATATTTGAGAGTACAAAGTTAGTTGAAAGCTCCAGAGTAACTATTTGAAAGAACAAAAATTGTGATGGTTAATACATTATATTCTAGACAGTCTCAAAGAAATTAATAAGTTTTAAAAGATATTCACTCTAATGGATCTCATGTTGAGCTTGTGAATGAGGAAAATATTATATTTGGTAAGAATTGATCCTTGAATGCTTAAACATTTGATTGACTATTGAATTATTGGTTATTAAATATGTTTAAAAGGTTGGAATTGGTTAAAATTGTATGTGAAGGGTTGAAAGCAAAATATTTGACTGTCTAGAAAGATATGATCATCGGAATATGATAATTCTATCTAAATCTCGTCATGATTGAAAGCACTTAAAATTGTAAGATTTTAAAACTACGAGTGAGTATAATTTTGCAATATTGGGACATGGCATCGACATCGAATAAGGAAGGTCTCGTGTAAGACCATGTCTGGGACATGGCTTCGGCACCAAAGGAAGATCTAGTGTAAGACCATGTCTGGGACATGGCATCGACATCTATGTACGATCTCATATAAGACCATGTCCGGACATGCAACATCGAGTTAAGAGATCACATGTAAGACCATATCTGGGATATGGCATCGACATCAAAAGGTGATCCCATGTAAGACCATATCTGGGATATGGCATTGGTATCGTGATACATGTATGATGAGATTGAGTATCCTCCGATATTCTGAGTAGTTCAATGGGCAAAAGAGCTAAGTATGTAAAAATGATAAAGAGCTAAGTTATATAAGAATGACAAAAAGTTCCATTTTAGTTAAGGATGATAATGACTTAAGTTTATGTTCAAGATAGCATAAGTGCTAAATTATGTGTTGAAATGATACAGGTACCATGAGTAAAATATGAGTTATGAAAATCGTAATGTGATATGTGATGGGTAAGAATAAGTATGAGTAAGTATGTTCAAGTACTTGAGAACTTGTGTTGTTATTGTTCTATGAGATGAATGGATTTTACCATGAGTACTTATGTTGCTATTTTAATTCATGCAAACTTACTAAGCTATATGCTTACCCCTCTCTTTTCCCTTTTTTCCTTGTAGTGTCGCCAAGTTAGCTCAGGGATCGTAGAATGTCCACACTATCAATCATTCTTTTGGTATAGTAAAGTTGATTTATTTTGGGTATGGCATGTATAGGAACTTGGTCATTTTGTGTTTATTTGAAAGCCAAAGTGTTGGCTACTAATGTTATACACTCATTTTGTAAATGGCCATCGGGAATTAGCCAATATTTGTCAAGTTTCTTATTTTTAATGATGTTGAGTTTTATGAAGTGAAAGTACATGCAATTGATGGAGGAAAATGTGAAGTGTATGGATGATGATTATTGATTTCTTCATAGTGTATCATTAACATGTTATGTGTTGCTTGTGTTGGTAGATGGTGGTTTATGTTTCAGGGTGGCAATTGGCTTGGAAAATAGCCTTCTAATTGTCCACACGGGTAGACACATGGGTGTGTGTCTAGGCCGTGTGTGACACACGGTCAGCCCCATGGGTGTGTTGATAAGCCGTGTGTCCCCTGTATCAAATTGCGAGAATTCGATTCGTCACACGGGCCAGCACACGGGCATGTGACTAGGCCGTGTGCCCCTTAAATGTTTGCTAACGTCGTAAACAAAATACCCAAGTTTTTCACACACGGGTGAGGACACGAGCGTGTCTAGGCCGTGTGAGGGACACGGGCCACTGACATGGGCGTGTGTCCGACCGTGTGAAAACCCCTGTAGGTTCGAAATGAAAAATAAATTTCACACGAGCTAGGAACATGGGTGTGTGTGGCCACACGGCCTGCCCACACGGGCGTGTTCCATTTCACACGAGCGTGTGGCCCCTGTTTAGGTAAAAAAATTTCTAAGTGCACAAAAGTTTCTGGTTTAATCCCGAAACCTTCTGTATGTATGTTTAGGGCTTCATAAGCCCATAATAAGGATGTTATGAATATGAATGAGAAGTTTTAAGGTGAAATGAAATTTTATAGCCCGATGATGTATGTTTAAGCAATTTAACTCCGGTAATGCCTCGTATACTATCCCAGCATCGGACACGGGTAAGGGGTGTTACACGACCCAATCACTGAGTTCGAGTTACAGTGTGCCGCATTCGTTGCCAAGGCAACTATAACTAATTTAAATATGAATACACGTTACATTTCAAATAACTTACTTATGAGTATATAATAACACAATCAATTAAATTCAATAAATACTAATTTGATACTCAAGTTCATATAAACATAAAGATATACTAACAATGACTCAACTAGATAGGTACATGCCAAACTACAAAAAAACACAAATACACCAACATTGAAGAGTCTAGGATCTTCTTTGAATGCTGAAGTTGAAATTCAGGATTTTGAATATAACCTATCTTGTGCACGAAAAACAAATCGTACGCTGAGTAATCAACTCCGTGGTATTCCTATAAAGTTAATATCAATGTTTAATCATTTATACTGCTTAAATCCATTTATAGCATTGTTAATACAAATTTCTATTTCTTTTCTAATAATTTCAATTTTTTTACTAAATTCACTCAAAACCATCAAGTTCTACCTACATAATCAGAATTTCAACAAAAGGAAAATCCATTCTCCCATTCCATTATACATTATCCCAACAAAATTTGATAACCTCCACACATCCTTCGCATTTTAACCAAGCAACCTCAAATTGAAACTTCTTGGGAGATCAAGTATCTTTCCAATCAGAAAAAAATAAACGAAGGTGAATGGTCGAAACTAATTGCAGGAAGATTGAGCTTCATAGAATTAGGAAAAAGGTTAAAGCAACTCCAAATTAGTTAACACCCTATCAAGCCTTTCCTTTATAATCACATTATATCTAACCTTAACCTAAGTAGAATTTTTCCATTTAAAAGGAATTTCATTCAACCTATACCAACTAATCATTTCCCTAAAACATTCCATTTTCCTAACCTTTTTCTCCCTACCCTAACTTTTTCAAACTCATAAGCAAGATCATTAAAGTCCCCCACATAGAACCAAGCTTCTTTAAGATTGGAGGCGATGATTCTTTAAGGTTCTGGAATAGAATTTGCATACCGAGAAATTCAGAACTCATTCAGAAGATTTTGCGCGAAGTGCACAATAGCTGCTTATTTGTTCATTCGAGGAGTACCAAAATGTACAACGATTTGAAATAATTTTATTGGTGGCAAGGCATGAAACGAGCTATTTCAAAGTTTGTTTCTAAATATTTGATTTTTCAGTAAGTCAAAACTGAACATCAAGTACCATAGGGTTTACTGCAGCCTATGATGATCCCGAGTGGAAATGGGATAGAGTTACAATGCATTTTGTGTCGGGATTGCCCCTAACTCCGAAAAAGAAATATGCTATCTGGGTTGTCGTTGATTGACTAATGAAATCTGCTCATTTCATACCTGTACGTACAGATTACTCACTTGATAGATTAGCTGAATTGTACATTTCTGAGATTGTTCGATTGCACGAGGTGCCACTATCTATTATTTTTTATAGAGATCTGAGGTTCACATCGTGATTTTGGAAGAAATTACATCAAGCCCTAGGTACAAAGTTGAATTTCAGTACTGCTTTTCATCCTCAGACTGACGGTACAGGCGGAGAGAGTTATTCAGATTCTCGAAGACATGTTGAGATGTTGTATTTTAGAGTTTGAGGGTAGTTGGGAAAAATACTTACCGTTGATTGAGTTTGCGTATAACAAAAATTTTCAAACGAACATAAAGATGGCACTGTACGAAGTTTTATATGGTCGCAAATGTCAAACTCCGTTATACTAGACTGAACTAAGTGAGAAAAAGATTCACGGGGTTGAATTGATCAGAGAAACTGAAGAAAAAGTGAAAATGATTCTCGACAATTTAAAAGCAGCTTCAGATCGACAGAAATCATACGCGGATTTGAAACATAAAGAAATTGAGTTTTAAGTCAGGGACCAAGTGTTTCTAAAGGTGTCACCGTGGAAAAAGGTTCTTCAATTCGGCCGTAAAAGAATCAAAACTTGAAAAGATTCATAATGTCTTTCACGTTTCTATGCTACATCGATACAGATCTGATCTGTCACATGTGATTTCTCCGATAGATGTTGAGATACAGACTGATTTGACGTATAGCGAAGAACCAATCAAGATTTTAGCTCGGGAAATCAAAGAATTGAGAAATAAACGCATAGCCCTAGTGAAGGTTCTTTGGTATAAACATGGGATCGAGGAAGCTACGTGGGAACCCGAGGAAGCTATACGAAAACAGTACCCTAACCTATTTACCGGTAAGATTTTCGGGGACAAAAATCCCTAAGGGGAGAAAGTTGTAACAGCCCTTTTTTGGTCAAATCGGAATAGTGGTTTCAGAACCACAAATCTAAAGTCAAAATATTTATTTTATTAGTATTCTAATGTTTACAGCATTATTGAGTGATTGTATGAAAATTTTGTTAAGAAATTTTATCGTCTAAATGGTCAATTTGAGAAAAAGAACTAAATCACGTAAAATGCAAAAGTGTTGTTCTATTAGCTAAAGGTATTAAATAGCTGTAGAACCTCAAATTTAAGGTCCTAATGTTGAAATTAGACCATTTGAATTGTAGTGGACAAATATGGACACATATAAGTGAATTTATAATACTTTAATTAAAGGATAATTTAGTAATTTATGTAATTAAGTTAATAAAATAAAATTAAAACAATTTTTGGGTGCTTTCATCTTCTTCAAGCCGAAACTAAGAGAGGAAAAACACCATTTTTATTCTTTGGAAGGTTAAGCCATAGTTTATTGAGCGTGTAAGTGATTTTCGACTTTGTTTTTAATGATTTTTATGTTTTTGAGATCGTTGCTTCGTATTCTAGCTAGCCCGTACCCTAGATTTCAAAAATGTTAAAGATTTATCATGTTGCCATTGTTGAATGCTTGAGTAATTTGTTGATTTATGATAGATTTGGAAAGTTTAATGTTAGAATAATAGCTTTTGTAAAGTGATTTTTGACAAAAATGTCAAAAAGGGATTAAATTGAGAAAATGTGAAATGTGGTGGTTAAAAGTATAAATAAATTGAAAATATGGGCTTCTAGTAACATGTATTAAATTCGGCTAAGCATGGGTTTGTACTAAATTGCATGAATTTGCAATTTTATGTGATAAGGACTAAATTGTGAAAATGTGAAACATTAGAGGCAAATGTGTAAATTTGCCAAATTGTAAATTATAGGCTAAATTGAATAGACCGAATGCTGAATGTGATAAATTTGATAATATATAGATCAAGATAAGCCGAGATCAGGATTAGATCGGGGAAAAGGAAAAGTGGACGAATAGTAGATAATTTCCATCCGAACAACTCGAGGTAAGTTCGTATAATTAGAATCAAATTTTTAAATACTTGTAAGTTATTTGAAATGAAAATATAATTGAGTAAATGGTATTACTGAGTTCGAAAGCCTAATTGATGAGAATTATTGAATACCGTGTCCCATTTGAATACATGTCACTAAGGTTACCGTTTTGGTCGAGATCCTGCATATGTTGCGGACTCACCACAGCTCGTATGAGCTTACTGATATATCAACTCATAAGAGCTTACTGTTTTCAGCTCGTCAGAGCTTACCGTTTCAACTCAATAGAACTTACTGTCCATCAGCTCAGGAGGAGCTTACTTATCATAGCTCGAAAGAGCGGAAATGATAATGAATTGACAGATGACTGATTTATACACGTAATGTATATCACCCGAGTATCCCTCGATATTCTAATAGGTTCAATGGGCATAAATCATGTTATTGGTTATGTGAAAAAGCTATGTGTTTATACGAATGAATTATTGTTTATATGGATGAAGTACTATTTATAAGGATGAGTTATTGTTATCGAATGAACTATTGTTTATATGATTGAGAGTGAAATGTTACAAATGATGTACATGATATATGAATTTGATATGATACAATGTATTGAGTATTAAATTGAGGTAAAGGATGATTATATGCATTTATGTGACTAACTTGTTGATGAATGCTTGTGTTTAGGCATTTGGTAATTGAATTGAGTATACCTTATTTATTGTCTTGATTATTTATAAATGGTAAGTTTAATTCTGAATTATACGGGCTTACTAAGCTATATAGCTTACTTTGTTGCTGTAACACCCCAAACCCGGTCTATGCGTTAAGACCAAATTTGGTATGCCACACAAATCGATCAAACTTTCAGTCATCTAATAATTTTTAAGAAAACCGATCTTTCTAAATGATTTTTTTTAAATGGAGTTTATCAAAACCGAGATTTATTTGAAATTTATGATTTTAAAACATAAGAGTTTAAAATTTGATTTTCAGGGAAATAATTGATTAAATTTTAAAAGAAATTTAAATGAATTCAAAAGGGATTTGAAAACAAGATTCATAAAAGAGTTTTTACAGAAATTTTTACGAGTTAATGATTTTTGAGAAAAACCCTTTTTTTTATACGTAAGTTTAAGAAAAATTTTATAAAAATTTTAACAGCCACGTTTACGTATCTAGAACATAATAAAGTCCATCCACGAGATAAAATCCTTAAAACAATACATAGAGGCCTTATTACATCACCAAAATAGTAATTAAGTAAAAATACTAAAGAGTAGTTTAAAGTTCATAAAAACCATCATTTGAAGTATGGCCTCCACGCGAAGTCATCCCCGGTCCAAGCCTCCGTCAATTATCATTACCTGAGAAGGGTAAGAAAAAAATTGGGGTGAGTTACTTAGAACTCAATGTGTAACCCGCTTACCGCGTTCACTGGGCCAACACCATATAAGCATTAAGTTGGGCTTGAGCCCATTTACAAATGTACAATTTATATATAAATAATATATAATGCATGTGATATGCAAATCCCAACCAAGCCTAAATTCCATCCGCTACACACCACCCGTACCAACCAACACACCTGTGGGGATCAAGTCAACCCACCCCGCCAACACACCAATCGCAGGCATAAAGCCATTAATATATTTGTGGCAGAGCCACCGAACTAGATTGTGACAGAGTCACCGAACTGGATTGTGGCAACAGGCCTTTCTTCTCTTCGTCAATTATCCCAACCCATGCAGTCATGTATATATATATTCATATGATAAATTTCAACAAAAAGCCCATAATACAAGTTATCAATTTGGCCCATTATTCAAAATAGCATTTTAGCCCATATATCGATCTAGCAATTTTGGCCCATATAACAAATACCAAGCGGCCCATATAGCAACATATCACATTTGGCCCATAAAGCGTATTTTCGTAATTCGGCCCGTAGGGACATTTCGGAATTCAGCCCATTAGGGGCCTTTTCGTAATTTGGCCCATAAGGGCGTTTTCATAATCCGGTAATCGTACCCACTAAGGGTAATTCGGTAATTTACCCTCTAAGGGTATGATGGAAATTTTCGCAATCTAGGCTTAATTACTAATTTGAGGCATAAAAATCGAAACTGTCCATCTGCGTCGTACTGACTAAACTGACTATAACTCGAGTTGGGAAACTCAAAATCTAAATCCGTAAATTTTCCTTGAAACTATACTCGTATATCTTTCTACTATAATTTTTCCAGATTTTTTTACTTATCAAATTAGTACAGTTTATTCCTTAAAGTTTCCCTTGTTTCACTGACCAATGATTCTGACCTCTCTTAACTTAATTTCAAATATCTGGCTGTACGGTTTTCATATATTGCTCCCACTTGTTTCTAATGAAAATAGACTCACTACGAAATCCATACATATAAATGATAACACATAATTCACTTTGTACAATTTTATATGATTTTTCCAAAACAGATCAGGGAACCACAAAGTCAATCAGAACCAGTCTCACTAAAATTAGAATATCTCAGAACATAGAATTCCTTTTCCTCCTCCATTTCTTTCATATCAAAATAGACACCGTAAGCTTTAATCTGATATCTTATTCACTTTGTAATTCCTTTTATCCTATTTTTTGTGATTTTTCAAATACACGTCACTGTTTCTAACCGAAACTGTTTTTTTTTACAAAAATATGTTTACCACTACGAGCATACGCACGTCCGAGTGATCACGGATGCCGGTCATCGATTTTCTTCTGTATTTTCTACCGAATCATAGAATATTTCATGCAAACTTCCATAGAAATGTGAGATTACACACCATTTTATATACGGTAAGGACTAAACCTTCTTGATCGTCGGCACCTACGACACCCACTATTTTCGAGGGATTAACAAATAGAGAATATCGAGTGACTTTGTTCCTAAAAATAATCGATTATTCAAAACTTTGATCCGATTTGCAACATAGCCGAATAGAGATATAACGAAAAATCCAAGAAAAACTCCTTACCTTAACACTTCGACTTGATTTCTAGCGAGTCACTATGATAACGAATACTCCGAGTTCGACCTTCTTTATAACACGATTGCTTAAACGAAGGTTGAAAGAATAATCAACAAAACAATATCGATGAAGAGAAGATTCGGCTTTGATAAAAATAAAGGAGAGAAAAGATTGGTTCGACTATGGAGGTAGTCTAACATTCGGCCATGTAAGAAAAATAAATGATGAAGGATGTATGGTTGAAAAGAAAATAAGTCAAGAAAGAAAGAGAATGAGGATGTGAGGTTTATGATTTAAATTTTCAAAGATAAGAGAAAAGCAAAGAGAGAGGGTTTGAAACAAAGGTGCATTCGGCCATGGGAGAGAAGGAAGAGATGATGTTTTTGTTTGATGTTTGAGAGCATGAGATGAAAAAAAAAAGAAAAAGATGTCTTGTAAAAACAAAAGTGACCAAATGGAAAATGTGCTCATCAAGCACCTAATCCCACCAAACTAATCACCAAAAATCAGCCATCCCCCTTAGCCCCTTATGCCGTCCACATACATGGTCAAAAAGACCATTCAAAAGTTTCCAAAACACCTTTCCTTGTTTTAAGCCTTATTATCCTCCACTTTCCAAAAGTTTAGAAATCCTATCCCCAAAATCAAGCAAATTCTATCCTAAATTCATATTGCCATAACTTTTAGCCACTTTATCATAAAAAAATTAGCCCATCCTTACCAAGAATAAAGCTTGGCCGACACTTGCCAAATAGGTGCAAAAATAAAAGCCACCAAAATGCTATCCATGGGATTCGAACTTCTCCTCTCAAGCAATCACTCATGCGCCACTTCGACCTTACTACTAGCTCATCTTATGCTAGTTTTTGACACTTAAATTACCTTAAGCATCATGATCACTTGTTCCACTTCAATAAAATTCTCATTACTAAAATTTATTCTAGCTCCGAATAAATCCCGAGCTTTCTCGAAACTATATTAAGCACACAAATTTAATCATTCACAAGCTAATCACCAAAAACATGTAACATATCGTTACTCATATTTTAGGATGTTACAGTTGATTTTCCATGTTTTATAGTGATTTCAAAGGTAGCTCAGATTCGGGGTTCGTCGGAGACTTCACCACACTATCCACTGACTCTTTGGTACTTTTGAAACTATGTTTTGAGTATATGGCATGTATAGGTATTTTGTTGTCATTTTGATTATGGGTTGATAGTGATTTTAATTAACTGTAGTAGCTTGTAAATGTATATGTTTTGAGTTGTAAATATAGCCATGAGAGTTGGCTTAATTTGGGGAATTTTAGTTATGTGCATATATGGTTGATATTAAATGTGAGTTATGTTTGTGATTTAGTATGTTTTGATGGAGTAAGGTTTGAGGTTATAAACCTGTTGAATGTTGATATTGAAAATGGTATGAATTAGTCTTGATTGTGGTTGAATTGAATGTTATTTATGCTATAAGTTGTGCCATTTTGGTTATGTAGGTATATGCAAATTTGGGTGACAAATTGGCTTGGTAAATAGCCTATTTTTATCCACACGGGCAGAGACACGGGCGTGTGTCTCAGCCGTGTGTGACACACGGTCAAATTGCACGGTCGTGTGTCCCCTGGTGTTGAAATTGAAATGAAGTCAGTATACTCTACTCTACACGGTCTCACACACGGGCGTGTGATCGGCCGTGTGGCACAAGTCAGTATACCCCTTAATTGGCACACGGCCTAGCACAAGGGCATGTGACTTGGCCGTGTTGCATAAGTCAGTATACCCTACAGGTTTGACACGGCCTAGCACAAGGCCTGACACACAGGCATGTGTGGCCACTTCGAAGGGCACACGGGCTAGACACAAAAGCGTGTGGTTGGCTGTGTGACCCAAGTCAGTAACATCACTTGTTTGGACACGGGCTGGGATATAGCCATGTGCTCCCATTTCGAATGTCCACACCGCCTGTGACACGGGTGTGTTTGGTGGCCGTGTGACACATACGGCCTGGCCACACGGGCGTGTGTACCCTGTTTTGAGAAAATTTTGCTAAGTGTTGAAAAATTTCCCGAGTTATCAGTTTAGTCCCGAACCACTCCCAATGTATGTGTAAGGCCTCGTAGGCTCGTATTAGGGACAAATTGATTGAGATTGATTGATTATTGTATGTATTGATTTAATGTATTAGAAAAGTTTGTTTAAGTGTGTTGTAAGTCCGGTAATGCTCCGTAACCCTATTCAGGCATTGAATATAGGTGAGGGGTGTTACACAACATGTCACAACTCAACATGTTCACTGTGACCGAATGATTTATTTTCATTTTCGGGCTTCAAAATAGTCCAAAAACATAAACTCATTATTCCATAATTTTTTAAGTAATCGTACATAGGATTGCAAATTTTCATTTCCATTTCCATTTTTGAAAAATTACATTCGTTTCCAAATGATTCAATTTCTCCATTTTGGAGAAAACTATAGCCATTCCTGAACATTTCCCATTTCTCTTTTTCTATTCATTTCGTTTATTTCTATTCAAACACGCAATTCATTTCTAGTTTCAACGAGCAAGCGGAGAGACCGATTGGACATATGTAGTTGAAGCTCAAATGATTTATAATCAAGTTTTGAATTTTGGCCTATTAATTATAAACTCATTTAGTCACGAAGTCATTCCACTATAGTATCGTGACTAAGCTCTCCCCAATGACATACCATTACGAAAGCAACTACTCAATAATTGTCCAAAGACCTTGTCATAAGTGTGTTACCCTCATAGGATATCCTTGATCTCTTTGGGATAATATTCGTTCTCCCAATATGATCCTATGTTATCTCATGGTAACCATTACATCTTCCTTCCTGAAAAGTCAATCACTATCAAATAGTGATCACGTCATCCATCACAAAGACGGACGACCCATAGCCACATTTACTTTTCATCAACCATGTAATGCCAATGAGAGGATATCATTTACCCATGTTTTAGGCTATGAATTCCACTGTTGTGAATTATGCTACATACTAAAGAAGTCGTACACCCAACGCACTAGCTTTCGGTTCCTTATCTATTTGAACTCAGGCTTTTACTTGCATCAAATTGTATGAGTCACGCATACATAGTCCACCATCAACTCAGTATTTAGGTATGTCACACTATGAACTTCACAAATGAATAAATCTGTAAAGGGATTCAGGATCTATTCTGCTTGGGTTATGTTCGATGTAATGTCAGTTCAGCCAATCACATTTATGTCTTTATCTTATGGGAGTCATTCGCTCCGATGCCCAAGATAAGGCATCTCCCTAATTGGACTTGATAGACGACATATTAGTCTTTCAATCAGTTTTCTCATTTCTGATTAGACTATGGACATGTTTAGGTTCATCCACTAATACAAGTTGTCTTTCTATACTACAATCCGTCCACGTAATATCGCTTAATATTAGTTAAACAATAGAAAACTAATGAGAAACATTTTCTTCTATTTTGCTTTTCATGTAAAAACCATGTGAGGACAATAATACAAAGTATATTGATTTGATTCATGATTAATTTTATTAATCAATTTGTTCGAAAAAATTACAAGTGTACTTAGACAAAAATGCTACACTTAAGGCACTAGTTCCAATAGTCTCCCACTTGCCTTGGTGAATTAGATGAATCATGTTTTGCATTCTTATGCCCTCCATATGTTTCCCAAAGAGCTCTCTAGCTATAAGAGTCTTGGCTAAACAAATTCCCAGGGTTTGTCCTCAGATGCGATTTTTTACTACATCCACTATTCCGTCAAATATTTTCATTTCCCTTAATGTGTTTTGTCCTTATGTGGTTTCTATTAGGTTTAGTTATATTTGCACTGTTACATTGCTATAGCTTTTCCATACCTCATATTTGAGCCTCCATAGTGAAGTTAGCAGTGTAACCCTGCTTGACACTTATTCACACTATAAACTCGCCATTTAGGACAAAAACACAGCTCGATGTTGATTTCCTCAAATCTATATACGTTTGATATATATATATATATACATGTGTGTACGCGTATTTGTAAGTACAAAAAAAAAGATGTAATTTAATATTAATTTGTAAATTAAGCCTATTATTAATTTTGTATTATCATATCTTAATATTTCCTTATGACCATACCAAATCATGATGTGATTCTTAATTAGGTCAAATTTTATATGTTTATCTTTTAAAGGAAGAAAAGTGATGACAGATAAAATATAGACTTTGAGCGCTAAGTTAAGCGAAAGATTTTACTTAGAAAAATGATTGCTTGAAACTATGGTGATTTTGGGTTGTATATAACGCATTAGATTATTCTGGAGTAGTGATTTTTAACCATAAATTTGTAACGATTTTGGTTGTATACATTAATATATCAAAATATGTCATTTTATTTGACTTTTGGTATCATTTATCCACTCATGTGCCAATTAACAGATTTCCCAAAGAGTCATTAAAATAATTGTGCCAACAAAGTTAAGTTTTTCAAAATCCTACTCAGTTAAAAAAATTATTAAAATAATTTTACATATTTTTATTTAAAATATTACAATTGTTAAAATTTAAATTCATGTCATACATCTATAAAATATTTTCTTTTTATCATTTTGACAAAAGTTTTATTTTAATATTTTATACATTTTAACGTTATTATAAAAATTGTTTCACCCACATTGTATATAAATCTATACTATTGTCTAAGTGTGTGATTGAGTCAATTTATGTGTCAACTCGACATTGTCAAAGAAAATTATTAAAATAAACATACATGATTTAAATAATTTATATTATTATGAGGATACTTTTATTTTTTATTTAAAAAATTAAAAAAAATTATAAAAACTAAGATTTGAACACATGCCACCAACATCTATAAAACCTTTTCTTTATCACTTGAATCAAAATTTTATTTTGATATTTTAATACATTTCAATTTTATTACACAAATTGTTTCACCCACAAATTTCTGTGTATTTATACTATTATTTAAACTCCTGACTAGGTTAGTGTCACGAGTCAATCGGACACCAACTTGATTGAAGAAATTACTAAACTAACCTTATATTTTTTAAATAAATTATATTTTTACAAAGGTAACGTTTATTCTTTTACATTTTAAATAAAATCAATAAAAAATTACAAATGATGAGATGTACACCAATTCCGTCAACAAGCATACAACCTCAACATTAACGTTACAACGAAAGTTTCATTTTATTTTTATTTTTTTCATTTTAATATGATTACACAAAAGATTTACACCCACAAATTTAGTTTATTGGCAATGTCATTAGTTGAGTTTGTGTCACAAGTTAACTCAATGTTGAATTTTTTAGAATTAATTTTTTGATATTGAATTTTCTTTTCACCAACATGATAATATTTTTGGCATATTATAGAAAATGATAACAATAAAGTATATTTAATATTTTTAATACGATATATTTACTTAGAATTTAAACTAATTTTTTATTTTAATTATATATATGTTATTATTTATTTATTTATTAAAATACAGATGTATATTTTAGATATATAATTATTCAAGTGTTGTAGTAAAAAGGATATATAGAATGGAGGGATAGATATCACATAAAATAAGAATGGGGACAAAAAGCATTATCCGCAAATAGGGTTTGGTAAAAAAACAAAATTCACAAACCCAAAACGCTTTCCAAGTAATTTCATTAATCCAAAAACAGACAAAGCCGAGCCGCTTTCTACGAATTTTCCTTCATGTGAAATGCCCCCCACTAGGTTCCTGCCCATTCCTTTGCCCCAATTTCCAATAATTTCACAATCTACAGTTATTATTTTTATTAGAAATATGGTTTTATAATATTAAAAAATTGGAAAATATCATCATATTTCAATTTAAAAATTTTAGATAGCTGTTGCCAAATTACCATATTAAAAACAATCGTTTTACGAGGTGACCTGATCACACCTCAACAAAAAGAATTAGTGGCGACTCCCGTTTTATTTTCGTTTTCAAAACCGAAATCGATTTCTGTTTTACAAAAAAAATGGTTACCACAATATTTATCCAAACTACTACAGTAATTAATGTTGGAAAATTTGGACATCACATACATAATAAGGATAATTACATGTTATTATTTATTATCATAATAGGTTAGCCCAAATAAAAGTGATCTAATTTGGTTAGAATTTTATTGGGTTTTTAATTATTAAATAAAGTATGTGTCAAATATGTGTAGATACTCTTCTAATCAAATTCTAATTAATGATGGGCTAATTAGAATCTGATTAGAACTAATATACTAAGGTTATAAATATTAGGGTTATGGTCCTCAAATTATACACAAGATATCTTTTCTAATATCCCATCATTAGGAAAGAGAGAGAGCAAATATTCTCTAAATTTTTTGTGTGCTAATTTGGAAGATCAAATCCCCAAAATTCGGTAAAACTATAAGGAATTCATGGATTTAGGTACGCTTCCGCATCTAGTTTTATTCTTCATTTATTCTTGATGATTTGACATGATAGATCCTAGTTTATTAAGTTTTATTTTAGATTTATTTTACAAATCTAACAAGTGGTATCAGAGCCTTGTCATGTTAAATCATTAAGAATGAATTGATTCTTTATTATTTTTGGATTGATTCATTTTTCTTTTTTAAATTTTATGGATTTGATATTTTAATTATATATTATGTTGAATCTTTGATATTCTTGATAAATTTTTGGGTTTTGATTCTTTAAATAAAATTTTAAAATTTTAAATAAAGTTTTAAGGTATTAATTCTCGTATAACTGTAAAGATTTACAGTTTTAATTGAGAATTAAAAAAAATTGAGAATTTTATGTTGTTTATACAGTTTTAATAAATATTTAAAAAGCTGTGTAGGTTTGAGTTCATTAGAAACTTTTTATGATATATATTTGATTATATCAAAGGATGGATTGTTAATCGTTAATCGCTTATTTTACAGTTTTACGATTTTATATATATATATTGTTTTGGAGACACTTTAGTAATTATGTTCAGGATTTTACATGATGATATATGGTTGGTAAAAGAAATTGCTTCAGGTAAAGTGTCTCTTATATACCGGTTGTTTATTAATGAATTCATTATATATGTTGAATCCTTAAGATTGATGGTAATATTTGTTAGTTTTAATATATTTTTTTATCGATTTAATTTTAGGGTTTCATTATAATCGTAATTTTTTAATTCAAATCCGGTTCAACAATTGTACAATTGAATTTAATTTTTATAATCATTAATTCTTGAATTCAATATATAGTTGATAGAATATATTACTTATTACTGAGTTTATATGCTTATTCTTCTCATACTATTCAGTTTAAGCATATATTTTGAATTTGGATTTACTTGGGATATCTAAGGCAAGTCGATCAAGGTTATATTTTTATGATTAAATTCTAATGAAATTAGATTTTGATGCAAGTTGATGTTAATCATATTATGTGTTTAAATGATTTGGTTTTAAGTTTGATTCTATAATCTCAAGTTTTGGCATCTTATGGTTCCAAATATTTGGTTAAATTATGATGATTTATTGTATGAATTGTGAGATATGCCAACTATTATGGTTTTGGTTTTTGAGATGTATTGGCTTCAAGTATTCATGTGAATATTTGTTTAATCATAAATACAACTTGAATTTACATGGTAAATTCAGGGTAAGTTTTTCTATTTGATTATGAATACATGTATATGCATGAATTGTTTTGGTGTTTTTTTTATCCATGCCAAAATTATGAATACATGTACTTGTTAATTATTTGGCTTTAAACCACTACATTATTTCTGTTTGGTTTTGATATATATGGTTTTGGAACAAAAAAAAAAAAGTCAAAAATTAAGGTTTTCGGTTTTTTATTGCATTATTAAGACAACCTTATTTTTTGTTATTTCAGAGTTTATAAAGCAATAAAAAAAATGGTTTTGACATTTGACTATTTGGGAAATTTTAATTTTGAATATTGGTATGTTTACATATTTTAAAATAACTTAATTGAAGCAATAAGTCACCAAAGTGATTTTTTTGTATAAATTATTTTGTTTTAAAATATAAAAAAAAAGTTGTGTGCATGTAACTTAAGTTATGTTAATTTTGATCGGCCCAAATGAAGGTTAATAATATTACATGTGCAATTATGGTAATAAACATGTGACAATTATTCGACTTTACATGTGAGCAATAAATTGGCCCAAAAGAAGATTTATGGTTCGACATGTTCTTATTGTCAATATTTGATTATTACATCAATATATCACTTACAAGTTAATATTTTGTCCAAAGATAAAATATTAATGGAGTGTCCGATATCTTGAGATGAGGTTTACCTTTATTCAAATTATTTTGGTTTAAATTTGAAGTCTTATGTGAGGTTATTTATGGTTTATGATTTATTCATCTATTATTATATTTGCCAACATCATTGCATGTTGTTTTGGAATAAATATATATACATATATATACTATTATCTTTTAATTTGATTGAAAGATGAAATTAAAAGAGATATTTTGAAACAAATAAATTTATATTTTGGCTTTTAATTAAGGATGTCTAATATTTTAAATAGATTAGTTGAAACAAAATGTCGCCAAAGTGACCTCTTTTGTGTAGATTAGTTTATTTGAAATATTAAGATGATTATATGTTTTTGTGATTCATGCATTTATTAATTGACCCAAAGGTAAGTTAATATTTGGCAGAATTTCAACGACATCTGTGGTGATAAATGTGTGACAATTATAAGGTATTTTATGTGAGCAATAAGTTAGTCCAAAGATTAATTAATTGTTTGACATAATTTATTGTCAATGTTTGATTGCTACAACAAGAGTACCGCTTACTGTTAATATTACTGTCCAAAGATTTGACATTAATATTGTGTTTGGTATCTTGAGATGGGATTAGCCATTATCCTGAATTTATTGTTTACTTATGAATATTGATGTGAACTTATTTTTATTTATTTTTTTTTTGTTCTATATTCAGCTAATTTATATTCTACTGCCAAAATATTTGCTAAATTCTATACCCATGCTTAATGGGATTAATTTCAATGAATGGAAAAGACACTTATTTATATGCTTGGCTGTATGAACATAGTCCTTGCACTAAGGGAAGAACTACTTGCACCTCTCACTGCGGAAAGCACCCCCTATATTAAAAGGCATTTTGAGAGGTAGGATCGTTCAAATTGCAAGAGTCTAATGATCATGAGGCACAGCATTTCAGAAGCCTTTAAGGCATAGAATCTGAAAAGGTTACTCAGGCCAAGGTTTCCTTGACGAAATTAAGAAACGTTTTGCTAAAAACGATAAAGTTGAAATGACATCACTTCTGACTTATTTGATGTCTATAAAGTTAAGGGTTAAGGAAATTTTGAGCGATCTAAGGGCTATGAGTTTTATGATCCCATAATAAGGAATATTTTTGAGATGGGAACTGCAACATTTTTTGAGGATGTTGAGTTTGGGGGGAGAAATAAGGTTAGAGACATTGCTTTTGAGGAGGAATTGGATTCTAACTCAGTTCCTACTATCACTTTTGACGATGTTCAAGTTCTTATACCTATCATTTGTCAAGAAGTGAGTCCAGAACCTCTGCAAGACAATGTTGAACAACTCCCCATTCAAAATGAGATAATTGTTCCAGAAGAACAAACTCAACAACCTCAAGAACAAGTGCCATTAAGGAGGTCCACAAGAGAAGGAGAAATGCTATTCCAGATGATTATGTTGTATTCCTCCAAGAACAAGAGGATGATCATGGAATGATGGAAGATGATCTAATCAACTTCCATCGGGCCATGAAAAGTTCTAATTCTAAAAAGTGGATTGATGCTATGAAATATGAGTATAAGTTTATACGAGATAATAAAGTTTGGGAACTTGTCCCATTACCTGAAGGTGCAAAACCAATTGGTTGTAAAAGGATATTTAAAACCAAAAGGGATGCAAATGGTAGTATAAGGCGCGTCTTGTAGCTAAAGGATATACTCAGAAAGAATGTGTTGATTTTACAGAGACTTTCTCTCTAGTTTCATCGAAAGACTCCTTCAGGATAATCATGGCGCTTGTTGTTCATTTTGATCTTGAGTTACATCAGATGGATGTTAAGACTGCTTTTTTTAATGGCGACATTGAAGAAACAATTTATATGGTGCAACCACAAAATTTTGAGTCGGAAGACTCAAAGAATATGGTTTATAAATTGACAAAATCCATCTATGGACTCAAACAAGCTTCCCGTCAATGGTACCATAAGTTTCATCAAATAATTGTTTCGTTTGGTTTTGAGATGAATATTGTTGATGATTGTGTGTATCACAAACTCAATGGGAGTAAGTACATATTTCTGGTTTTATATGTTAATGACATACTGCTTGTTAATAATAAGTATAGCCTCAATCAATACCCTAAGAATGATTTTGAAATTACAAAAATGCATTAGATTTTTTACATTTTAGCAGTGGAAAGTCTAATGTATGTTCAGGTTTGTATACATTGGAATATTGTGTACACTATTGGGATGTTAAGCAGATATTTTAAGCAACCCTGATTTGGACCATTGGATAGCATCCAAGAGGGTTATAAGGTATTTTCAGAGAACAAAAGATTACATGCTCACATATCGGAGGTCTAATCAGTTAGAGATCATCAGGTATATGGACTCCAAGTTTGATGGAATATGGATATAAGATTTTTTCACTAAGGTGCAAATTGTGAAAACAAATTGCAATCTTTTATTCCAATAGCAACAGGAGCACATCAAAGTAAAAACACATAGACTTTAAGTTCCTGATTGTTAAAGTAAAAGTTCAGAGTGGTTAGGTGCTTATAAAGCATATTAGGACAAACTCCATGATTGCGGATCCGCTTACTAAGGAATTACACCTAAGATTTTATAAGAGCACACTGCTCATATGGGTGTAATGTCATTTAAAGGATATTTGGTTTTAGTGGGAGTTTGTATTTTTAAATGCTTTTATGTTATAGACACATTTTCAGTTATTTCAGTTTAAAGATATTAAGTTTATTTTCTGCAGAAATAAAGTTTATTTGGCTTATTCACACTCTGGTTTTGGTAAGGTTTGATCTCACTCAGGAGGACCAGTTGGAAATAGACATGTTTAGATCATATTGCATGTAATTTTCATGCTATACATCCATACTTGATCTATGTCATTTGGTTGTGTTAATATACGTGATCATGGATGGATTTAGTTACGATATATGTAATGAAAGTCGCCTTGGTTCTATGTTAACATAATTAATGGACGAGATTGTTCAGAATACCTTTTGGACATGATAGTAAAATTTTGAGCTCATAAGGTTATATAATGACATGTAATTATAAAGTAATTAGTATATATATGTGGTCCAAGTGGGAGATTGTTGAAAAATTTGGACATCACATATATAATAAGGATAATTACATGTTATTATTTATTATCATAATAGGTTAGCCCAAATTAAAAGTGATCTAATTTGGTTAGAATTTTATTGGGCTTTTAATTATTAAATAAAGTATGGGTCAAATATGTGTAGATACTCTTCTAATCAAATTCTAATTAATGATGGGCTAATTAGAATCTGATTAGAACTAATATACTAAGGTTATAAATATTAGGGTTATAGTCCCCAAATTATACACAAGATATCTTTTCTAATATCCCATCATTAGGAAAGAGAGAGAGCAAATATTCTCTAAATTTCTTGTGTGCTAATTTGGAAGATCAAATCCCCAAAATCTGGTAAAACTACAAGGAATTCATGGATTTAGGTACGCTTTCGCATCTAGTTTTATTCTTCATTTATTCTTGATAATTTGACATGATAGATCCTAGTTTATTAAGTTTTATTTTAGATTTATTTTACAAATCTAACAATTGAGTGTAACGGTGATAATTAGTGTAACATCCTGAAATTTAGAATTTTATGTGTTGTATTATTTCTTGCGTTAGGCTAGTTAAAAATATAAATTGTTTATGTTTAGGGGTCCTAAGAAGGCTCGGGGTTGAATTGGGCCTTAGCAAAATTTTTGTGTTTAAGCACTTTAAGGAGAGAAGGTAAATGGCATCAAGGCTTAAGGAAATAAGTGCATATTTTGCTAGCATAAATGAGCATATGGCAAGGAGGTTATGGCATCAAGTGGAGAGCATGGAGGGAAGGGGTTCAAATCCCATCTTTTGCAAATTTTGGATTTATTTTTGTACTCCTATCCCAAGTGTCGGCCATGGATGTATTTTTGGTAAGGGAGACTTTTTAATTATGGAAAGATGGCTAAGGAAATATGGTAAGGGGGGAGTGTAAGGAAAGTAGTAAAAGAAAGGAGCAAGAAGGGGGGTATGTTGGTCGGTTTTGGGGAGAATGTTTTGGAAAGTGTTTTTGGTCAATTTTTGATCCTATTGGTAAGGTATACACGGTTTTGGGGAGGGGAAAACTTGGTAACCGAATTTCCTTTAGGCATTTTGCAATTTTGTGTGAAATGCTTGTTCCTTTCTAGCATATTTGGTTGCTTTCTTTCAATTTCTTCTTTTCCCTTGCCGAAACTCTAAAGCCAATTTTGTACACCATTTTCTCTTGTTTTGGCCTAAACTCCTAGGCCATTTATTCATCTTTTTCCTTTGTTTTGCCTTAATCCTCAAACCAATCTTACTCATTTTCTTTTGATGGTCGAATCACTCTAGCACAATTGTCCATTTTTTTGTTTAGCCGAAACTATTAAGCTCCTTTTCTCCATCTTTTCATTTCTTTTCACAAAATTCTTCAACCTTTCTTCCTTCTTCTTTAATGCATATTTTTATAGCCGAATCTTGATCATCTCTTCTTCTCCATCTCGCAAGTTGAACATTTCTTCTTTGATTAAATCGGGTAAGTGACGTTATTTTAATCTTTTCATTCTCTAATCTCCCTAGCCGAATGAGTGTTCCCCATCATCCGGTTGTTTCATCTTGTTTCTAAAACCGAAATGGTGTTCTTCCATACTCCCTCATATTTTGATAATCTTCTATTTGTAGTATTCTAGTGGATTGGCCGAATACCACATCATTGCCTATTCATCTCTAGTCATAAGCCAATCGGTGGGAATCGGGATCATCATCGATCAAGGTAAGAAGTCTCTTCATAATCCATTCGATATCGCTATTCGGATATTATGTTAATCGGATTGAAAGTTGGCTAATCGATTATGTAATTAGGGACGAAATCACTCGATATCCTCCACTTGTTGATTCTACGGAAATAGTGGTAAGCCGAACCCTTTTTCCTTAGACAATCGATATATATAGTAATATTGTTTTGATTAAGACTTTTTCCAATGGAGGCAAGTGGAACCGAGTTGAAAGGAAAAGCTATCGGAGAACTCAAAAGGAGTGGATTTGCGATTCCTACTCCCAAGTTCAAGCGTAAAGCGGTATCGGCTGTTCGAGATTTCCCACCGGGTTGTGGTCCATCATCCGGTGAGAATAAACAAATCGTGGTTGTTCACGATATTGAGAGTAAGTATTTTAGATCGTTGATTTAGATTTGGATTAAGAAAAACCTCTTATGTGAGTTAATCGAGTATTATGTTGTCATAGGTGCCGACGATCAAGAGGGTTTAATACTTACCGTAATTAGGTGTGTAATCTCACACCGTAATCCCGTAGATTTATAATTCGATAACATGTTTGATGGTAGATTGTTATTATTATACAGCTAAAAATCGTAAAATCGGCATAAAACAAGAAATTGGCTTAAAGTACATTATTTCTATAGACTTGACGAAATCGGTATTAAATTGTTAGAATTACGAAAATGCCCTTATGGGCCGAATTACGAAAATGCCCTTATGGTCCAAATTACCAAAATACCCCTATGGGCCGATTTACTAGATTTCCTTAGTGGGCCAAATTACAAAGTGCTATAATGGGTAGATTCACCGTAATAAAATATTGGATTAATGATCGTTGTACATATATGTGAATATTATGTTTAATTATGTATGTTGCATGTTACATATTGCATGGGTTGGGAAAAATGTTGAAGAGAAGTGTAGCCTAGTGGATTTGCCACAAAAATGTTTATTATTATGTTTACTTATGATTTCGGTGGCTTGGCCACAACAAAAATATTATAAATGGCAACTTGCCTGCGAATTGGTTTGATTGGCTGGGTGGGTTGACTTGATCCCCACAGGTGTGATTGGCTGGTACGGGGGTGTGATTGGATGGATGAGTTGGGTTGCATACATGTCATACTAATATCATTATGTAAATGGGCTTAGGCCCAAGATAATGCTAAACGGGTTCAGGCCCAGTGGACAATGGTAAGGGGTTTATACACTAAATTCTAGTAACTCACCCATTTTCCTTAACCCTTGCAAGTAATGCTCAGTAATGTGGATTTGGGCTATGGATGACTCGGTGGAGGCCATACTTCAGAAATGGTGTTTTTGAACTTTATATTTCTATTTTCGTTTACTTTATTACTTTTACTATTTTGGGTTTCTATGTTGGAATAAGGTCTCCGGAATATGTTATTTTTGCTTTATGTTTGATGTAATTATTATATTGCTTGAACTGTTTTAAATGGGGATTTTTCTAAAAATATAAATAAAGGTTTTCCAAAATAGATTAACAAATGGATTTCATAACAAACTTTTACAAATATTTTAACTTTGAATTTTCTCTCGATTTATCAACGATATTTTCAAAAGTCAAGGTTTTATAAGATCACTAGTTCAAATTATCGATTTATCAATCAACCTTCGAGGTTAGTAGTATTTTATCAAATATTTCAAATCAAACTTGTTTTCTTGATTATAACAAAATAATACCTATTTTAGTACAAATCAAAAGGATTTAACACGTTTTCTCATGTGACATGTCAGATCCGATCATAACGCATGGGCCGGATTTGGGGTGTTACAATTAGTGTATTCGCAACATTTCAATTACGCTCTCTAATTTTTATAGATAATTACTCGAATTCAACTAACTTATGACTTTGCATCTTATTTCAGTTTGAATGACAATGATAATAACATTTTAATTTTATGACATATATTTTATTTTTATATATTTTGACATAAAATAATTAAATTTATTATTAATTATGTATATTTGGTTACGCATCATGATAATGAATATTTATAAATAATTAAAAAAATAAATGTTAAAATAATTAGATAAAATTGCATATGGTATTCATTTTTTTTGTTAATTTTATTAGTACATATTGTCAATTACTTTTTTGTATTAACATATATTATAAACAATGATTCGATTTTATGTTTTGTTAATTGTTTAAATATTATTTTCAAGTATTATTGATAACTTTTATAATAATTGATATTTTTAAAATTTAAAACTATATAATTATATAATTACAATTTATACTATCAAACATGACATAAAAAATTATAATATAGATTACATGATAAATAAACATATTCTTGCCACAATTGAATATTTATCAAATTAAAGGGAAACCTAAATGTTTTTGAAAGATTCTCCCTAGAAGAGAAAATTAATAATTGTTTTCCCATAAGTACATATTTTTTTTTATATAAGTTTCAAGTAGACCTGATCATGGGTCAAGTCACCCGGTTAGCCCGAAGGCTCGCTCGAAATGTGAGAGGGTTTGGGCAAAAATATAGGCATGAAAAATGGGTTTGTACAAAAAAAAGGCCCATTTAAAAAATGGGTCGGGCCTCGAGTAAGGCATTTTGGCCCGGGCCCAGCGCAACCCGGCCCGAATTCACTAAAGGATAAAAAGAATTTGCTCTTCTTTTTTAATGTTATTTTCTCCCTATTTTGCTACAATTTTACTATTATGTTGCTATTATTTTGTTGTTATTGTTTGGATATTGTATAAAACTTATTTTATTGTTAATTTTGTTATTATTTTAAAGGCATTTGTTAATTTTGTTATTATTTTATAGGCATTTGCTTGTTAAGTTGCATTTATCTTAGTGTTTTTTAAGTCTACATATTTTTTAAAATTTATTTTTAATTTGTTGAGAAATGTTTATTTTGATGTTTTTAGTATTTTTGATGTATTTATATATTTAAAAATTATATAAAAATAATATTAAAAAATTAATACAGGCGGGTCGGGTCAGGCCCGAGTTTTAGCATTTTTATCCGGGTCGGACTTGGGCAAAATTTTAGGCCCATTTTTTGGGTCGGGTGGGATCGGGCCCAGTAAATGGGCCTAGATTTTTAGTTGGGCCCGGCCCATGAACACCTCTAGTCCCAAGCAAGTCGGATTGAAAATTAATTTTTTAATTATTTAATTTTTATACTCATATTTGATAATCCAAATAAAAATAATTTTATAGATTCTTTTTTATAAAAAAATGTGTAAGTAATTTTTTTAAAATCGGACCGATGGTTAAATCGATTAGGCCATCTATTTGTCGGTTTAATTGGTCTAATCGGTTCGATTAAAAAATTTTAAAAAATCCCAATTCAACCGATTTTTAGCCAATTCAAGCTGGTCTGTATCGGTTCCCAGACTATTTGGTTGAAACCACTCTTTGGACCGGTACTCCAGTCGATTCCTGATCCAATCGATCTGGCTAATCGATCTAGTTTAAATAACACTGTAAATAAGAGCTACCTATAACTCAATGGAGAATATTTTCAATTACTTCAATTTTATTTTAATATTATATTATCCTATAAAAGCTTTACATTTAAAATTTGACTTTTATTTACAATAAGTTAAAATGTTTAAAATTAAGAATAAAATGTAAAAATATTTTTTTATAATTTAAAATTTATATTTATCAAACAATCTAATTGTATTTTTTTAATTAAATTTAAGTAATATATCAAACAAATTTTACAACTTATCAGTACTTCAACTTTCAATACTTATTTTTTTACACTTATTTTTCGACATTTAATTTTTCAATTTATCAAACACAACTTTAAACTATGATATAAATCTCCATTCTTGGAATCAAAAGATATTAGACTAAGACATAAACTCTCCATCTTTGAATCAAAAGATATACACACTTTCTTCTTCTTCTTCTTCTTTTTGAAAAAACAATGGTTGGATTATAAATAAAACTAAACAAGGCCTAGTTCTTTAAAGCCCAGACAAAAAAAAAAGAAGCAAAAAACTAACTTAGACAACCCAATAAAAAAAACCTAAAGAAAATAAGTAACCCAACCACCTAAGTAGACATTTTCTTATCCCTAAGTATCTGAAAAAACCAAGTCCCTTCAGGTTCCTTTTTTATTTCTTGGAAAACCATCGCATATCTGCTCTTGTGCATGTCGATTCATCTGAAAGAAGAAAAATAATCTTCAAATTCACCCAATATTTGCTATCTTGCTTTCACTCAGGTCACAACACTAAAGCCTAAATCGTGAAACAACCTATGAGCCTCTTTTGTTTTTCGTTTTGCTAGCCCAAAGTGAGTATTGTCGTCCATCGCCACTTTTAACCGATTAGAGTTCGTTCTGCAATAAAACCTAACCCAGCTATTGATAATCCCTGTTAACTGCCTCTTTTGCAAAGAGAGGAACCTCACCGATCAGATAAGATTCTGCATTTCTCTTTAATCCTTCTCCAGCCAGTAAATGTGCTACACCATTCGCTTGTATTGGCACGTGTTAAAAGACACACGCTTGGTATCTTTCACAAATAGCCCTGGCGTTTAAGATGTGAGCACCTATTATTGACCTTTCAATTCCTTTTGTTTGCAGCTTTCGAATCACCGTAAGGCGTCCTCTTCTATCTCCACCATCGTAAGTTTGAGGTGCATCCCCATCTTAGCCGCTTGTAAACATGCTAGTGCCTTAGCCGCAAATGGTGAAGGTATGTTATCATGCAATAAGCTTTTTAAAAACAATACCCTTCTAGTTGCATCTCTGATGATAATTCTAGAGCACAATACGATTTATTATTTTTCTTTTAGAGCATTGCACCAAAATTTATTTTAACAATCTGGTCATTAGGTTCCTTCCATCGTGCTTGCACTCTTGCTTTATTGCTGCTTTTCATTGATTCCATCTATTTCTCCCAAATAATTCCTGATAAAATTTGTCGCCTCTGAGGTTGTTGTATGTTTGCCTTCATGCAATAGTTGGTTCCTCTTAGTCCATATAGCCTACAAAGCATAACAAAAGATCCTAAAAAGGTATTTAGAATTATTTTCAAAGAACTGATTCACCCAGCCTTTAATATGCATATCTGATGACGATGTTGGCCACCTAATGCCCAATTGTTGCTAGATCTCCTTTGATTTCAGACAATCTTGAAACACATGTTCCACTATTTCCATTTCGTTCGCACATCTAGAGTATTCTAGCATTCCCATTAATCTTCTGTAATTTAGATTAGCAAAAGTAGGTAGATAGTTCTTTGTAATTATTCATACTGTAATTTTTAACTTGGTGGGCAGATCCAATAGCCATAACTTTTTGTAAAGTGTCGAATGGGGACAATTGGCCCCATTTGTAGTCACCACATTATTTTCTTGTAACAACAATCTGTACGCACTGAATACTCCCCCGACAACTCGCCACCCTAAGCCAAGAAATCCTCATGTGGAAACTATGTCAAAGGAATATTCAAAATTCATTGGGCCTCCACCTCGTCACAGGTAGATCGAATAATTTCTTCTCTCCATTTCCTCGCAATTGGATCAATCAAATCAGCCACAGTTTGTATACTTTTATTGGTAATAGGTTGCTGAAGTTTGTAATTTGAATTCCCAAGAATCCAAACATCATCTCTAACCAAAACTACTACCCCTATACCAATTCTTCATCACATCCCAGACACAAGAAGACCCTTTGTAGCCTATACACTTTTCCAAGTTTACGAAAGTAGATTCCTTAAACTCGACTTTAGAAAGTTTGTATTCAGAAAATAGTTTGCCTTTAAAGATCTTACTAACAATGAGTTTGGATAATTAATCAAACGCTAACCTTGTTTGGCAAGCAGATCCAAATTACCAATAACATTTTCTAATTCCACACATAAAGGATTTGGTAATAGAAAGCACAACATAGAATACGTAAGAATGACTTGAAGAATAGATTTAATGAAAAACTCCTTACCTCCTTGTGAGAGATGCCGGATACTCCACCCACTTATCTTTCATCTCATTTTATCTTTCAATCCTTGAAAAGCCTGTCATTTTCCACCATTCACTATATTCAGTAGCCCCAAATATATTTTTGGTTCCGTAGACACCTTAACATGAAATATTTGTGAAACCAATTGCTTATCCTGATACGACACATTTGTGCTAAAGAAAGTCATAGATTTGTCAAAATTAATACACTACCTCGAGCTTTTTTCATACTCCTTAAGGATGCCCTTTATAACACTAGCTCTTGTAGTAGTCACTTTCCCAAATAAAATGCAATTGTCTGCAAACATTAAATGGTTTAATTGTGGCCCCCTTCGACTAATTCTCGCCCCTTTCACCAATCCCTCCTGTTTAACAAGTCTCATCAGTGCCAAAAGATCTTCATTACAAAATAAAAATAAGTATGAATTTAGTGGATCTCCCTGTCTTAACCCCTTTTCGAGCTTAAATTTTTTACCCAATTTACCATTAATAATGATAGAGTACGATACTGAATTAACACACTGCATTATAAACTTTACCCAAAGTCTTACGAAATCCATTTTCAGTATTAATTTCTCAATGAAAGACCATTCCACCTAATAATAAGCCTTGTTCATTTCCAATTTCAATGACAAGCAACACTTTCTCCCCTTCCTCTTTTTTTTTAAAGCATGTAATGTTTTATAAGCTAAGAGCACATTATCTGTAATGAGTCTACTAGACATAAAAGCACTTTATTCTTCATCGATGCAAGACTAAAGAATCTTTTGTAACCTATTCGTCACTATCTTCGCAATAATCTTATACAACATCGTACAAAGACTAATTGGTCTGAAATTTTTCAAACTAGTAGGATTGTCCATTTTTGGAATTAAGACAATATTCGCCTTATTCAGCGTTTCCAATGGTTTACACCTATTCAGATTGACCAGACATAAAGCACAAACATCCTTCCCAACTATATGCTAATACCTTTGAAAAAATAAAGTAGGAAAGTTGTCATTATCTCACCCGAAGCTTTTTTAGAACCCATTGTTTTCGAAGCTTCATATATTTTCTCACCTTTGTATTCGGCCATCAAATCCCTGTTCATACACTGTCAGTTACACATACTTTAACTTTTGACAATAAATTATCTATATTACCAATACCTTTAGTCGAGAAGAGATCCATGAAGTAATTTTGCACCACATTCTCCACCTTAGAATGTTCAACAACAAGCCAGCCCTCCTCATTTTGTAGCTTATTTATCCTTTTTTTCTACGCCTATAGGAAGAAAAATTATGGAAAAAAGGAGGTGATCCAATCTCCCATTTTCAACCAATTTGCGCTAGCTCTCTGTTACCAATATCTCTCATCTTTCTTCGCATCTAGATTAAGATGCAGCTTCATATCGATCAATTTGGCTAACATGTAATGCCCCCAAAATTTGAGTGTTGTCTGTTAAATTTTGATATAACTAAGTCTTTGTATCTGTGACTATTTTGTTTTTATGTTTAAGATCAGGGTTCAAGTATTCCTTCTTGAATTTTTACTGTTTATTTTAGTTCAAGCGCTATCATTGAACTCTTGACTTAAATTTATATTTGTGTTAATCTGTATTAAGAACGAACTTGTTGGTTCAATGGTTAAGCTTCTGTATACTCTTTATTCTTGTGTTCGAGTCTCTGTGTAACCGAAGAGGGAAATATATGTTTTTACTACTCGATAGAATTTGTTATTTTTATTTTATTTTCTTAAAATAGGACCAAAACGTTTCTTCCTTTTTTCTTATTTTTCCAGTTAGTTTCTTTTCTCATTTTATTTTTTTATTTTTTTATTTGTCCTTAACATCTGAAGTTCCATTATTAAATTTTTTATTGCTCTGTTGTCAGAAAAGTTGTGTATTCTGTTGTTTGTCAACTAAAAGGTAAACTATGTAAGTTTTTGTTGTGGAAATTCTGTTAGACGGTTGTTATTGTTTCATTTTTGTCGAAATTGGTTTTTTTCTTGGTTTGCTCGAATTTTATGTTTAAGTGTTCAATTGGCTTCCTTTTTAGGTGAAGATCTTACGGGAATCGTTTCTCCAACACACTAGTTTCATTTTTTTGCAATTTCGTACAAGGTAAATGTTGAATTTCAAGTTGGGGTTTTATGTCAAAGCTTTGCGACATAAGTTTTAGTTTGGCATGTTAATTCTAGTGTTTCATTGAAATCAATTGTGTAATTGGTCTTTGGATTGCCGTTTTTATGCTTTGGATTCATATTGATTGCTTCTAAGTTGAAATCGTGTCAAGTGTGTAACAAAAAACCTGAACTTTTACAATTTGCAAACGCCAGAAAACATGGTTGTTGACGCTACACGGTCATGTGCCAGGCCTTGTGGTAGGTCGTGTAACTCACTATTTTTATATTAGAGGCACGCGGACTAAGGACATGAGCGTGTGTCCAAGCCATGTGAGAGAAATTTTGGGTTTTGAGTCACACGGGCATTTGCCAAATCATGCACGAGGCCATGTAACTCATTGTTTTGAGCTACATGGGCGTGTGCTAGGTCATATTAATCCACACGGACATGTGGGCAAAAAAAATTAAGATTTTACCTTAGGGTCGTAATCACCGTTCGAATCGAACGTAGGCCAACTGTAAGGTATGTATGATCTGAATTAGACAATAAGACTGTTATGTGACAGTCTGTTACTGAATAATCTATTATTTTTATATATATAGTTAACATGAAATTTGTTATATCTGCATCTGCATTGGGTCGGGATTATGAAAAGGAGGAAGTGTGGACAGTTTAATAATCTGCCGAACTTAACGGCTAAGCCCAAACTTATATCTTTGACTTTGGTGTGTTATCACATTCTGATCTGACAGCTGTACTGCAATCTTCTGAAACGTGAAACATAGTCACTATGTGGTGCGTAGGGATGAATGACTACTTGATACCCTATATGGTGTGTAAGGATGGACGAAGACGGTGTATAGCAGTTGGGGGTAGGAATCTACATCTGTATATGAACTATTCTATAATTGTATCTGATATCCTCTATTTCTGCTTCTGTATTCGATTTTGAGAATTTACTTACTAAAGACAAACTGAAATCACATCTGCTATATTACTATTTAATTGAGAATTTAAGTTACACACTAAGTTGTAAACTCATTTAGTCTGTTTGTTGGATTACAGGTAACCCATAGACTTAGGCGGGTTAGCATGGCAGGAGCTCAATCATTCCTCTCTAGTTATTTCATTGTTTTTATAAACTTATGTTGTGCTTTTATTTTGTATTACATGTCTAAAGTTTGAATTTCTATGTTTGATTTAACTAATTACTTGATTTTCGATAGTTGAATTTCAAGTAGTTAAAGGTTGGTTTGTTCTAAAAGAAATTGATGTAGCCTCTAGACTTGGTCTTAACTTCTAGGTCGTGTATGAGGTGTTACAAACATCTCATCAGTTCTCTCCTGATTATCCAACTCCTCTAGCCTTTTACCAAGTTTCTTAATTAGCTCACCTCTTTTAGATTTCACCCTTTCAGCCCAATTCTTTAATCTCGTACTTACCGTTCTCAATATGTCAGTTAAATCTCTCGAACTATTCTCCCACAGTTTCTTTATTTCGGGTTCGCAGGAATCTTCTATGCTCCACCAGCTCTCAAACCTAAATTGTTTTTTCCTCCCCCTAAACTCCCACTGATAAGTTTGAATAAGTAGCGAGCAGTGATTAGAAAAAGAATGAAGCAAATGTTTTAGAGAAAAATTGGGAAACAATTGTGCCCATTCTACCTTCGCAACACCTCGATGTCGTTCTCAAATATTAGTCTCCGATAGATTTCCTCGTTCCCATGTAAACCAAGGACCCGAAAAACCAATATCCTGTAAACAACATTCTTCTAAAACTTTTCTGAATTCTTCCATTCGACCTTCCTCCCTTGGAATACCCCTATTCTTATCATATGCAAATAAAATTTCATTAAAATCCCCACTTACAAGCCATGGTAAATTCTGGGATCTTTCAAGGTTTTTTAATAAATTCTAAGACCCTGCTCTGTTTCTGCAAGGGCTCTATAAAATATTGTCCATCCCTAATCTAGACTCTTTTGACTCTCATGAATCTCGACGTCAACATGGTTTTTTGAGAAATCATGAATAGTAACTGAACAACCAACTTTCCATCCCAAACTTAACCCTCCTTCTCGCGTTTCTTCTATCGGCACATCAATTCCACACTGATAATCGCATCTCATCCTTACCTTTTCCATCTTGTCGGCACTAAGCTTTGTCTTTATAAATAAGACAAGTTAGGGATGATTAATCTTTAACATGTGAGGAAGTCAATACACTGTCCGCGGATTCCCTAAATTGCGAATGGTTTAACTGATCATTTTCATGGCGTCTAACCGGCTTGCTTATGGGCAGTCACCGATATCTGTAAAGTTTGAACATCTTCATCTTCAACAATATTTTTGACGTGATTCAGTGAACTCAAAACTTTGGAATTCATGTTTTCAGACCTAGGCCTTTTCTTTCCTTCCATTATCTCTAATGGGTTTTCTTTATAGTAATGTTCCATTGACGCTAAGCTTAGCCCATTACCCACTCTTTCCCCGCCAAACTCCTGTTGATTAGATAGACCCTCCAAATTAAATCCTAAAATAGGATTTATCTTTTGCCAATTATCTTTATTCTTATCCACCCCAAGATTGCTCCTCAAATTTTGCCTTCCCATATTTGCCCCACAAAATCTGCCATCTCTTTCCTCTTGGAGCCAAATACTATCGTCAACAGATGCCCTTCTCGGTGGCGCATGCAAAGAGAGATCCCACCCTTACTGCATTTCTTTTCCCTTATGGTTGAGTCAAACAGGACAAAGGCTATCACTATGGCCTAGCAAACCACATATGAAACAAAATAAAGTTAATTTCTCATATTCAGAAGTAGCATATGTATGCCTTGATGGTGATAAAATTAATTTCTTCTTCCTCTTCAACAAATTTCAGACATCCAATTACACCCGAATCTTCAAGAAATTCTTCTTTTCACCATTCCATTGTTTTGTATCATAATCAATAAATTTTCCAATAAAGTTCCCAAATTGCCTTGCCACCACTTCAGAATAGAAACCCGATGGCGAATCATGTACTTGGACCTAGAAATTTGCAAACACTAAAGGGATTTGCATCGGATCCTAATCTTCTTTCAACCAATAAATGATTAAAAACTGATTATTAAAAGTCCATGGGGCTCCATTTTCCACTCGCGCAATATCTACCTCGTGGAAAAACTTGAAAAGATAGTGTTTTCCCCTAAATCTGAAATTTGTACCCTTCTAAGAGGATGCCAAAGGTTAGCCATAGTATTCCTTATGCCTGGGAAATGTACCACACTGACAGTCAAACAACAACCCACAAGACACAAATCATTGGTCGATTTCTGAGTTTCTTCCTCACCAGCAACACTCCACCCATCTTCTTCTCCATCATCAATACTCAAGTTCTTCATACCCCTCCCTGTTTGATTTGATCGATATCCTACCAGTATACTCAGCTCAAAGAAAACTAGAGAAATCCTCACGGTGAAATGCTAAAAAACATAAAAATCAAGGTAATAAAACCAAAAAACCAAGGACGTGTCAAGAGGCAGACGAGAGTATGCCAAGAGGCAGACTAAGAGTTGAAAAAAAGAAATACACACTTTTTTTGTTGCTGCATGATAAATAATTTGTAAAGAGACTAAAGACTAGAGAGTGAATTATTCTTGTTTTGTAAAGGAAATATAATAAGGTAATATCGTATATTGGATAGTTAAATCTATTCTAGTAAGCGAAAATTAATTACCATAAAAAAAGTTTTTCCCTAAGAAAGGGAAATGATCATTTCTTTAATTTGGAATTATATGTTTTTTTTATGATTTAAAAATATAAGAATTTTTTTTTATAGAGGAGGAGGATTGTCACATTTCTCTCCAAGTATATATAGGCAAGCAATCTATGTATATTTAACAAATTCATAATTTTTTATAGAAATAAATTTATATTAAAATAAAAGGACAAACAGAAAATATGCTACTTTGTTTAGAATTTGAAATTTTCATAAAGTTCTTTTTAATATCTTGTATATTTAATATAATAAGGTATATACCTATATTTATTCAAGTGGCGCCCCTCGATTTTTTACATTTCATTTTTTATTTTTAAAAAACATAAGAAACTACATTTTTTTAAAATAATATAAATAAAAATTACTACAAAATATTTTAAAATTTTGAATTTAATAGGTTATAATTAACTTATAAAATTTAAATAATTTATACATATGTAGTCTTAATGAAAATGTCCAACCGCAAATGAACTCAAGATTTACCGTGTTGTTATCTTCATTGAGAGACACGTATTAGGTTATCTATGAATACATCGTAAGGTTTGTGAAGAATAATGTGAAATTTCCGAAGTATATATAACACAATGTTATTTGTATATTATTTGTATATTTTATGTTCATTATTTTTTTATAAACAGCTATATTCTTATGTAGTGATTTCTTTCATGATAGTGAAATAGTTGGCATATTATTATTATATATTCTTATGTAGTGATTTCTTCTAATTTAAATTAATATTATTTTAAATTAGTGTTTAATTATCAAAAAAAATAAATTTTCAAAATATTATATTTTTACCTAATCAAATGAATTTTAAACATTATTTTAACAAAATTTGATAAATATTGATGTTTTTATCTTAAACATATTTTATTAATGTTACAACTTTTTAAGTAAATAAATTATATTCAAAATATTTAATAATATTATCTGACATAGTAATTATTTTTTAATTCATATTATAATTTCTACATAAATTTTATACTATTAATGCAATATACCTATTCTACATTTTCATATTAAATACATTTAATTTTATTAACCTTTATCAAATAAATTTTTTTGGTGTATTTTATCATATAATTTAAAATCAATGTAAAATCCCTATATATTTATTAAAGAATAATGTAAAATATCTTACCGATCATTTAAATGATTTTAAGTAAGAGAAAATTCAGCTAACACGTTAAATCTTAAAAATATTCAATTGTTTCTAATGTTATTTATTATTTATTTGATATAATTTTATCCCAACTCTTAAATAGAAGAATAAATGCACTTGAAACCATATTCCCGGTATTCTGAACAATACGAATATCAACTGAATTAAGACTTAATCAATTATATAATAATTTAACATATTGTATTTATAAAATAACATATTGAACTATAAAATTTATAAAAAATTTAAAAAATTAGATTAAAGTTATTCATTATAAAATTTATACACAATTGTAAAATATATAATAATTTTAAATAATAATTATTTTTAACAATTTTAAATAAATAAAATGTAAGATTTTAAATAAAATTTAAAAGGGTTAGATAAATTTTGAAAATTTTACCTAAAAAATTTACTTAAGGAAAAAAATATAATTATGGTAAAGTAAATAATAATTATAATATTACTTAATTATCATTAAGATAAATAAATATTTATGTTAATATTTTAAATTTTTATCATTATATTTTTAAGAAAATTATCACTATAATTTAATTTTAATTTTGTTTAAAAAATTTAATTTTAATTTTAAAAATATATATAAAATATAAAATTATTTAAATAATACTATTTTATTTTTTAGTTTTAACGGAAAGAAACTAATTTTATATATAATATAAAAATTATTCCCTCTTTCATCGTTGTTAATTTCTCAAAAAAAAAAAAAAAACCCCAATAAAAACATCAAATTTCTGTCGCCAAATCTTTCTAAAACATATTGAAAAAAAAAAAACCAAAAAGCTAGGCTAAGCATAAAAGAAATAAATAAATAAATAAAAATAGTAGCTTTTGTGACTTTCTCCCCCCTTTCTGGCTCATCTATATATAGAAAGCAGAGCATTACAGGCTTCACAATCCATACCCTTTCATCCTTATTTCTGAATTTGCTTCCTTTCCTTCTTCCATTATTTTTTCTCGTCAAAGTTCTCAACTTTTAAGTCTTTTTCAGGTAAATTTCTTTCTTGGGTTTTCCTTGCTTTCTCTTCCATGTACTGCTTCAGTGCTCTGTTTTTGAAGTTTTTGTTATTTTATGGCTTTTAATTTTTCTTGGTTTGTTTTAAATTTCATTTTCATTCGCCCTCTGCTTCACATTTTTGGATTCTCTGCTTCCATTCTTTGAAGCTAAAGAATTTCATTTGTATTCTTTTAACATTTGTGTTCGGTTTTCCCCACTTCTAGGCAGAATTTAGAATTTGGGAAAATTATATGATTTAATCGCAGACGTGTATTGCTTTACCCCAATATGAAAATATTTGATTGTCAAGATGTGCTTTTTTTTTCTTCCTTTTTGAACTTTGGAGGATTGCAGTGATTTGTTTGCTACACTTTTATTCTGAATTAGGACTTTTTTATATATAATTATATGGTTTGCTAATATAAATTTCTTTACCCAGTTTGACTTTGCTAGCTAAAGGAATACATATATGCCTTTCGCTGCTATATGAAAGCTTGAATTTTTGTATTCTTAAACTTTTGGATTTATTCACCAAAAAAAAAAACTTATCTTTATCTTTGGGGGTATTACTTATTTATGGTTTCGTTAATATACTTCCCCCCGCCCCCCCCCCCCCCAAAACTTGGAGATTCTTTACTCTTTTAAAATTGTAAAGTTGTAGCATTTTCAACTTGTTATTTTCTTGCTTCAATTTATTAAGTTTCAAGCATATAAGTTGTGAGTAATGGAGTATATGCAGGATGGGCAGTACTGATGGAACCAGCTATGGTGCTTACACCTATGATGCTCTGGAGAGGGAGCCTTACTGGCCATCTCAGAAACTCCGGATTTCCATCACTGGTGCCGGTGGGTTCATTGCTTCCCACATTGCTCGACGTCTGAAGAGTGAAGGCCATTACATCATTGCTTCTGACTGGAAGAAGAACGAGCACATGACAGAAGATATGTTTTGTAATGAATTCCACCTCGTTGATCTTCGAGTCATGGAGAATTGCTTGAAAGTTTCCAAAGGAGTGGACCATGTCTTCAACCTCGCTGCTGATATGGGTGGGATGGGTTTCATTCAGTCAAACCACTCTGTCATTATGTACAACAACACTATGATCAGTTTCAACATGCTTGAGGCTGCTAGGATTAGTGGAGTTAAGAGGTTTGTTGGGTTGGTGCATTATGTGTTTGCCTTTTATTCATTGCAATAGTTGGTTTAAACTCGATATCTTGGTTTGTTTAGGTTTTTCTATGCCTCGAGTGCTTGTATCTACCCTGAATTTAAGCAGTTGGACACTAATGTGAGCCTGAAAGAATCCGATGCCTGGCCTGCTGAGGTTAGTGACTCGTGGTCATTAACAACTATCCGGTAACCTTATGCTTGATTGATCAGTATGATGTAATTACTGATTTTTCACTTCTTAAATTTTGGTTTTAGCCTCAAGATGCTTATGGCTTGGAAAAGCTTGCAACCGAGGAGTTGTGCAAGCACTACACCAAAGATTTTGGAATTGAGTGTCGTATTGGAAGGTTTCACAACATTTATGGTCCTTTTGGAACATGGAAAGGTAAATTCATTACTTTTTGTTAGTGCTTATGTATTTTGTTGCTTACGGAACATGCTAAATTCGTCATTTTATAGGTGGAAGGGAGAAGGCTCCAGCTGCCTTTTGCAGAAAAGCTATTACTTCCATTGACAAGTTTGAGATGTGGGGAGACGGTCTTCAGACCCGATCTTTCACCTTCATTGATGAATGTGTCGAAGGTGTACTTAGGTAAAATTTAGCATTTTTTTTTTATCACCTCCAGCCAAAACTCATACTTTAGGCAACAATTTTAAGGGAAAGCTCAAAGGAACATGCCATGAATGTTTCAGTTTTGATAAATGTTTGGTCTGCATGGATTGGCTTATACTAAAAATTAGAAAGGAATATGTCATTTGTATGATGTGTTTCTAGCCACAGTTTTCTAATGTTTATAGCGTGGGATGTTTTAGCTGAAAAACTGATGGATTTTGGCTCGATTCTATTTTTGATAGTGGAAAGAAGCTTCTTAGTGATTAACCTTCTTTAAATTAATGTCTTCAGATTGACAAAGTCAGATTTCCGTGAACCTGTGAACATTGGAAGTGATGAGATGGTCAGCATGAATGAGATGGCAGAGATTGTTCTTAGCTTTGAGGATAAAAATCTTCCAATCCATCATATTCCTGGCCCAGAGGGTGTCCGTGGTCGTAATTCAGACAATACGTTGATCAAAGAAAAACTTGGTTGGGCTCCAACAATGAGATTGAAGGTAACTGAATTCCGTTATTGCTCACGATTATCATGACTTGAGCAAATGTTGTGGTTCACTTATGGCGAATATTTATTATACTCTGCTTTGTAGGATGGGCTGAGAATTACATACTTCTGGATCAAGGAACAAATTGAGAAAGAGAAGGCTCAAGGCATAGACCCATCTGTCTACGGGTCATCCAAGGTCGTGGGAACTCAAGCACCAGTCCAGCTGGGCTCACTTCGTGCAGCCGATGGCAAAGAATGAAGAAGTAAAGGTCGTGTAGTTGCTTTAAAGCCAAGTTTTATTGGCAGATGGGGGGAATGCATCAACCAGTTTCAGGTTTAGTATTTAATTTTGGTATTGTAGTGTGTGTACTGTTGTTTAAAGGGGATTGTATTCGAAGTTAGCTTTCCATGATAAGCTGCTGTTGTAAGATGATATGCAAGGCTTAAATAAATGCCATTTCGATTCCTAATGTCTTCTCACCTTCGTATGAACCGATGGGTATATACTGAACTGATCTGTTGTTATCTAAATGCCAGTGCAAGTTGCTTTTCCTTTTATTCATACCAACTGATGAATTATTCATTGGTGGTCCCTTGAATGGTTCCTGCTATGGGGTATTGTAATTCATAGAATTTGTTACCAAACCATCACCTTCATGAGAGGGATATTCTCTCATAATATTCTGAATTATCTTTCTTTTTCATTTTACTCAAAACTTTTATTGAAGTTTTTGTGTTAAATGAAGAATTGCAACAAAAAATGCACAAAGAATATGAATTCACAAAATAGCAAAGTAATGGAAGATGGAATCGGTCTCAATGGACTAATGTAGGCTCCAAATCATCTAAGCTATTCAAAAATGGGTAAAAATTGAAAACAATTCATATAAAATTATCTAAAAATTCTAATCCTTATAATTTTGCACCTTTCAAAATTGCTTCTACCAAATAAAACATTATCTACTTTCCTTTGTACATTAAATATCATGTGTTTGCTACCCACCATTTAATAAAAAATCCTCAATTTGCCAACCTATTAAATTACTTTACCTCTTAAAAAAAAAACCAAACCAACACTCATTCAAGTAGGCGTAAGATAGGGCATCCTGGCAACTTTTTCAACCTTTTGGGGTCATATCTGGGGCTGGAATTTATTGTCAATGATTTGAAAACCTCTTTTAATTCTAGATGGTGACCTTGATAACTCCATTAAACCATCAGAATCTGTGGCTCAAATCTTGCCGAGGATTATACCAGACGTGGCTATATTGAAAAAGCTCAACTCCACAACAAAAACTGAACCCTAGGCTATCTCGTTTATGTGGTAACATGGCCCTTTTTCTTCAGAAAATGATGCATTGAGCAATTGGCTTGAGCTGAGCCCCACCATTTGCGGAGGCGCAAACATCAAACCACCATGTGCTGTTCCCTTCAATACTCCTTTTTGCCTCTTGTTAACTAGCTTAACAAAACAAACTGAAAGTTTATTCAAATTTTGTTTCCCCTTTTAAAATTATAGTATCATCATTGCTATTGATGAGTAGCGGTGCCAATCTGTGTTTTTCACCAGTTATCACCTATACAACTTTTGACACTTAAATCAAGACCATGGTAAATCCGAAATAGCCATGAAATCATTATTTATACTACTGTAATGTAATTTAGACGTGAAGGTAAAACTAGTTTGTGAATCAAAGATGCAACATAGACCTCATCATCAGGTATACATACAATATATTTAAGCATATAATTATAAACATAAGAATCCCTGTGGGGAGGAGCAAATGCCGGATAAATATGAACAGCCTCCATCACCCGAAGAACCGGATTCATTGTTAAATCACTCCCTTAATCATCAAGGTCACAATAGATGGGATTATCTTCAAGCTGTTCTGCAAACTTCTTGAGGACGTCTTTCATGTATTCCCCGAATTCATTGTCCGCTTTCACAACACTCTTCTCATTTTCTACTTCAGAAAAGACTGCATCGTAGAGAGGAATCACAGAGTCATCAGATTCTGATGGTGGCAAGCCGAAATCCTTTCCATGTTTCTCGAAGAAACTCCTGATTAGCTCTGTTGTCTTCTGCAGCCCATCTTTTCCGCTCTTTGTTTCCTGCAAAACTCTCTCTACAACATTGTCGAATTGCTTCTCGTCTGCCAAGAGCTGCAATGTGTAAACTTAGACATCAGAATTCACCCTTGTGTTCGACAACTTGATAATTCCTAACAACAATTACCTATCAATTCTCCTACTAAACGGGATCAGTTATATTAATCATTCACATTCTAAGGTTTCCAAAATTATAACCAAGTTTTTCCACTCTTATGTTATTTGGACTTGAGTGTAAGTGCTGAATACAAGTATGTTCAATTTTCTTCCCACTTCATGAAAAACCTTCTTTTTTTTTTTTTTTTACCCAATTGGAAATGATAAAAAATGTTTTAAGTAGTAATTACATGAAGAATTTCAAAAAGGTATATGCTCTTCAATCTCTGTATTATTACAAATATAACAAAGAAAAGATTGAGTTCGTGATCTACCTTTCTTAGCTTAGAACCATTGACAACCTTGACATTATGTATGACAACAACATGGTTTTCAGACAATGCATCAGCTGTTTCCTGCAGAATTGGCTGAAGAAATTCAGCAAATTGTGCTTGGCCCAGTTCTTCTTCTCCCTCGGCCCCATGCTTTTTTAATATGTCATTTAGCAGAGGAAATTCTGTCCAAACAACATTCAGAACAAACACAAAGATTAGAATTTTATGACATCAATGAATGACAATTGATAACATATCTTTAAACACTGGATTAGAAAATGCAACTGTAATGCTGAACAGAATAAGATTCTTGCTTTGGAGTTTAACATAACATGTTAACTTCGTACTTGAAAATCTCCTTGAATCACACTATCTGTTACAGCATGGAAACTGACAAACCCACAGGAAAACCGCTAATTAGTACTTGTTTCACAAGCTATTTGACTAAAGGCATCTCTCATGTGCTACTACTGCCAGTTTGTCCGGCTGCTCTAGAATGGATGAATGCTTTCTCACTGATTTACACAGCAAGTTGCAATCATTCATCATACGTTCGAGTTAGGATGATGGTTTTTATCAGGGTTTTGCTAAGGCTAATCAATCGGGCACAAGTAAAGGGAAACATCAAACATTCATAAGCCATTCACGCAAGATTCATTAAGGGGGTTTCTAAAGAGATTGATAATGGGGAAGGTGCTTGCTTGCCATGGATTTACATAATGATATGCTATCATTAATCATACATTCCAGTTAGAATGCAGATTTTCTATAGCGTATTGGTGCTACCATAGCAAAGTGAAATACCATAACACACCCATGCAAGAACATTAAGAGAACTCAATTACGGTAATTTGACACAATGTGATACGTAATGTACAATAGACTGACAACTCCAACATTATAAAGGAAATGATTGAATCTAATCTAAGCTTTTGATTATTGAATGAAGTCAAGAATTAATATTCTAAATACTTATTATCTCCAATAGACACAAATAAGATTCCAATACTAGGAGAGTCACCCACCGAAACGGGACATGCACTTTTTATTTAATTCTTTGCCTAATTGCAAAGGCAATAACATCTCAGAAAGGAAAGAAGGAGAAGGACAACAAGAGGCTTTCATGTCTGAACTTTTAGTCATAATGATGATGCAGGACAGAACCCATGTGCTTGAACCAAGTTAAATCAATGAACATTAAGCTCCATTTTTTAATTTTTTATTTTTTGCATAAACACTTCAAAATGTGTAAGTAATCTTTTTCACATGGCAATTGTCATTATGTTGTTCAATTTATGGTTAAAAAGTGATGGGTAATGGGCACAAGTGGACACAGGGAAGAGATCACAGACCTCATTTGATCCATAAATGACTCTTGTATACATGAACTGAGTTAAATCCATGAATACGATGTTCGAGTTTTTGCTGCATGAAAACTTCATAACGTGTAAGAAGTCCAATTCCCACGTAGCATCTCATTCTGGTGGTGAACTTACGGTGTCAAACATTCCATCTAAAATGACGGATGATGCGGTCGGACACAAGAGGGTGCAAGGAAGTGATCAAAGACCTTATTGATCTATAAATGAGTTTCACCATGTCCATTCAATAGGATCACCATATCAAAAGTTGAAAAGACAAATTGATACATCAAAACAACATAAGAAAAAATGATATGGAAATGGGAAGAGGAACCTGAAAAAGGAGGGATCCCCATTTCAACACCCATATGAACAAGTGCATTTCTCAGCTCATTCTTGCAAATCTTCCCTTTATCTTCTATATCCATATCAGTAAACAAATTCTCTGCTAACATAGCATAATCATCTTCATCCTCCAAAAACATCTTCAAAGTATTCCCATCCAGTATTGACACCACTAATGGATCATCTAAGCAAATCAACCAAAAAAAAGCAATAATTTAAATCAAAATAACCCAGATCACAAAATCAATAAAAAGTTTAAGTTTTTTTTTTTTTTTTAAATCTTAACTATTAAGTAATCAAAATTGACTTAATCCTCCTTTACCTTTCAACTCATCAGCAATGGCAGAGATGTAATCAGAGAGAAACTTGGATGCTTTATCTTTGTCGAGCTCTGATTGCCGGAAAGTGACGTCAGCATGATCACTGGGTCCCTCGATGACACGAGAAAGAGCGGAAGCCTTAAGATTTTGAGGCAATGAGAGGCCAAAGAGAGAGGTGGAGGCTTTGGAGTCGGCGATTTCAAGGAGTTGAGCTCCACTGACGGAGCCGTTAAGTTCAGGTAAAGAGGGATTGAATGATCGGAGATGGGTTCCGTCAAGCACCGTTAAGCCCGATTCAGACATTGTAAGACAGAAGGAGACTTTGGGAGAGTTTCAGTTTCGGACAAGGTTTTGTGTGTGTTTTTTTCTTTGATAGAAAGGTTTTACCCTTTTTGTTTTTATAGTTTGAGTTTGGGATTATGGTTTAGGACTTGTACTTTGCCAAAAAATATCAGAAATGCCCTCTTTTATTGTTCAATTTATTGGATTTTATTTTTCATTTTTATTGAAAATAAAATCATAAAAGAATAATTGACACAAAAAAAAGAAAAAATCATAAAGCAAATATAATAGTGGTAGTGGTCATGTTGATGTATTTATTTTCAATCTTATTTATTGTAATTTACAAAGGAAGAAAAGGGTAAAAAAGTAAGCGGGGGCTTCCAAAGTCAATGGGTTTACGCGGTTTTAGGCATTGATTTTTCTCATGAGCGTTTAAATTTTATTGGACCCATGTTGGTATAAAGTCCCATCTTTTAGGTCTCCAATCAATTACCCTAAAATTAATAAACCAATCTATGGATTTTACTCCAGCAAAATTCGAAAAATGGAAAAAGAAATTTAGAATTTTTAATTAATAGAATTCATTTATTTGAGTTATTTTATTTTTTTGAGTTAATTTAAATACATAATTTGAGTTTTGAGTTCGAGTCGAGTTGAATTTTACAATTCAAAAAATCGAATAATAAATTTGTGTAGATACTCCTCTAATACATTTCAATTTTAAAAATAAGCAAATTAGTTTCTCTTAACAAAAAAGACACAAAAATTAAAAATTTATATTTTTTTAAAAATAAAAATTTTAAAAAATATATAAAAAATAATTTTAAAAATTTAAAATTTTAGATATTTTCTAAAATAATAATTTTGGGGTGTTAATTAATGATTCAAGTTTATCAAACTAAAATATTTTCTTCTTCTTCTTTTTTCCTTATTTTGCTTTGAAAAGGTTTCCAAATTTACATGCTAAAACATTGAATTAGTTATACTATAACAAGATTTTTATTTGACATGTTTAATTTTTTAATTTAGTTTGAATAATTTCATTCGATTTGACTCGACTTGAATTTCAGTTTATTCGGCTCCATTCGAAAAAAATTCAAATCGAGTTAAGATAATAAAATAAGACTCGTCAACTCGAATTTTTTTCACTTGCTTATATTGAATGTTCACCCCTCATACAGAAATAGGTAAGTCTCACAAAATCACTAAATTATTAGTAAGTTTATTATGCTTTAATCATTTAACTTTTAAAAATTATAAAATAATCACTAAATTATTCGAAAGTTTTTATTTAAGTCACAAGGTTGTTAAGTTTTTTCTTTTTAAAGTCTGACTAGTGAGCTTCAAGTGATGATTCAACGATTGATATGGTGAATCAATACCCATTGACGAGTAGAATAACATACCATAGATTTAAGTCAATCTGACAATCAATATCAAATATTGGAGAATAAAAATGTTTTGATTTTAATTCGCATATTCATGATGTTCAGAATCATTTCATAAATTAAAAAAAAAAACTAATTATAAAATATATAGGGAATGAGAGCTTTTGATTGGTGCAGATGGTGTGAATAGAGAATGTCATACAACGATTTTAACAATCTGGTGGCTAAAATAAAAATTTTTGAATAGTTCAGTAACTATTTTGTAATCTTTTAAAGTTGAATGATCAGAACATAAATTTATTATAATTTAGCGATTATAATTTATACTAAAAAATCATTTTAGTGGTTATATTATTAAAAATATTATAATTCCTGTAAGTTTAAAAAGCTAAAATTTTAGTCCCTCAAAATAATGACATGACATAACATTGTGGCTGAGGTGACAATAAAAAGTATTGAATTAAATAAAAGAATTCCTACTTGTGAAATGGAATGGGTCAACCCAAATGTATTAGTTCATAAATTTTGAGCCAAAAATAGATAAAATTTAAAAAATCTCCCTTGTTATAGTGAAAACCTTTGGCAGACCCCAAAACGAAATCATAAATCTCTAATGAAAACCCTCAAGTGGAGCGCCAACCCAACCAACAATTAAAGAAAAAGTCAATGAAAATCTAGTTGAAGTAAAAGGGATTATATCATTCTCATTCTCATTGTGTTTAACAATAAGTAGTCCCTAATTTGATGGGTTGTTGCTTAAGACATATTAAATTTTGCTATGTGATATTGTTTTGGGAAGTATTAGACAATATCAATTGTGATGCTAAACGTAGATGGTATCTTCATTTTTTTTTAATGTTATTCAGATGCCATAATTATTGGCAATCAAGAGTACTATTATGCCCTTAACCTACACTTTTTTTTTTCGAAACACTACAACAAAATAGGTTTACCGCGACATTTTTTTAGACTTAAGATGATGCAAAAAAGGTTGGCATAGATCATCCCGACATTTCTCCCGACGCTTCCGTAAACGTCGTCTTTAGTGCAGTTGGCATAGGTATCACGACGCTTTTGAAAAAGTATCGGCATAATTCAACATAAGCCGATCTTTATTGAAGGGTTGGTAAAGACCTAGTTAAGGCCGACCTTTAGAAAAGGTTGGGATAGACCCGTCTAAAGCAACCTAAAAAAGGTTGAAATAGACCTTGGATGCACCAATACCTTACATAGTTGGCTCGAGTCCCATATTTTTTTACAACTTTTTGATACGATATAGAGAGGGAAAAGAACGAAATGAGAAAAAAGAAGAAGATAGAAAGTGGAAATGGTGGAGAAGGGAGCGTGGCTTACGGCTGTAGCAAGTTACAATTCGGGCATGCAAGAGCTGATATTGCTGAGAATTAAGCAGCTTCCATCGACGATCCTCATTCAAATAATTAAAATCATGAAACATATTCTTATTGTCAAGAAGGGACTAGTGTTTGTCTATTCGGAATTTAATTTTGGGGAAAATTGGAAATGGTCGAATAGGGTAGACAGGTAGTTTTAGGGATTTGATTTTGGGGGGAAATTGGAAATGGATTGGTGGTAAATGGGAAAACAGTTTAGTTGTTTAGGAAGGGGAAAATCTAAAACGACGTAGTTCAAAAAGGTTGGGATAAATCATTAGCATACAAAGACAACACAAAAAAGGTTGGGTAAGATAAAATATTTGCAAACACAAAAAAGGTTGAGATAGGTTAATATTTTCCCAACTCTTCCTAAAAAGTCGGGATATAATCAGATTTGCCAACACCCAAAAAAGTTGCTTAAAGGTACAAATTTAAACAACCCAAAAAAGGGTCAGCGTAGCCCAAAAAAAGTCATCTTATGCTTTTCATATGGACAACACTTTTATATAGTTGGGAAAGGTATAACAAAAGTTGGCATAGTGTTGGACAAAATCGACAATTATTTAAGCGTTGCCTTAGGCATGCATATCCCGAACCTTATATCAAGAGTTGGCCAAAGCATATATAGGCAAGTCTATCCCAACACTTAAGAAAGTGTCAGCCCAAAAATGTCATCTTAGGATTGTTTTGTTGTAGTGAAAACTATTGTTATTTGCAAATAGTATGTAAAGTATGTTTATTAGCAAAACATATAAATACTTGAACCAATTTTGGGTTTGAATATTAAGTTGGTCGCTTTGTTCAAAATCCACATGATGACCTTTCCTTGCATTTTTCTTTATCATTATTTGCTTCTTCCACATTTTAGTAGTCAAGTAATTACTTGAAATTTTGAGTTACCATAATTGCTAGGTAATATGGAATTTGTCATACTTTAGGCTATGATAATTACTACCTAAGTTGGTATTTTTACTCAAAATTAGAAGTGTAAATGGGTTAGGTTGGTATTTCTACTCAAAATTAGAAGTGTAAATGGGTTAAGTCAGGCCAAGGTTTGGTTTCAAAAAACTTCCAAATTCAGAATTTTTTTTTAGATCACTTCAGTACATTCAAAAAATCAATTTTACTACTTAAAAAATATTAAAATATTAAAAATTATATTTTAATTGATATTTTATATAATTTTATAGTTAAATTTAAAATTTAAAAATATATTTTATTATTTAAATTGAATGTGAGTCGAAGTGCGAAAATCCTTATCTAAATTTAACTCTAGTCGGTTCAGGCTTACTGGGCCAGGCGGACTACCCAGCGCTTGTGAGTTCTCTTTGCATTTTTTCTTGAAGTATCTATTGAAAAGGCAATTGTAAGTTGCCATGATTTATATATATAGTACTACTTTGCTTCTCAATCCTTGGCCGGGAATACATGAAATGATACCACAAAAGTATTGAGGGCCAGAAAACATTAGCTAATTCTAATCCATAGAAATTTCTCACTATAGAATGAAACGAAAGGCTCTTGCTCTTCACTGTGAAATTGTAAAATTTGATGTTTTGGCTTGCGTGACCGGAGATTTTCCTAGAGTTAACCAACAACGGGCAATTTCAGGTGCTTTGGGGACAAGAGCTTTAGATCTCATCTGCGGTTAGATCCAAACATTCAAAACACCAACGTAGATAGCAATATCGAGATTTTAGAGTTCTCACTAAATCCTTTCGGTTTTGATGTCTCCTTTCATTCATATTATTCACATGCAAAAAATTGTCTCAATGATGCATGAGCTGAAAATAGTTCAACAAAACACTCTTATTTTTTCGGTGTATATGCTTAATCCAGGTGTTGATATTGCGAGAGGGTTCAAATACCCATAAAAGCAATTAAAAGAGAGATGTTATGTTGTCGTTAGATTAAGGGGATAAAACCATTTAAATGGTGGATTTAAACTAACATGAAAATAAATACTTGCTTGTGATAATATCCTTAAAGCTCTGCACAAATCGAGGTTTTGGAATTTTCAAAAATAAAATGGCAGGATTCGCCTTATTTAGTTTTGTTGTTTGATATTATTTTATTTCTTTACCAATATTATTAAGAATTCATTATGTATGATAAAGGTCTTCACTAAAATTCTCAAGTCATGGAGAGTAGATGAAGTTGGCTGTTTTAAATTGTGGGTGCAAGAATTTGCCTCATGTCCTTCCACTTTTATTATTATTATTATTTTTTTTTTTGTCCTACATGAGCTTTCTTAATCTACACTTCTATGCCGATAGATTGGCATAATCACTTGAAATGTTTTTGGTTAACCACATTTTAGCATTCTAATATCCAAATACAAAAGGAAACTGCTAAAAACATTAAACTTAATATATCAATAAAAAAAAACATCTAAGCTTCACTCTATTGAAAAAAAAAAAAGTTAAAGAACACAGACAACATTGCACAATGGAAGTTTAAAATTTTTCTTAAAATTGAACATTGTTGTATTATATAAATAAACCTTAAATTGAATTATTACTTGTGCTTTGTGCAAAGTGGTCTAAATCATTTCTCGGCTTTCTACCAAATAATTTTCTCTGTTATCCTCGAATCCTAAATTGCTTTGAGTATGAACCCAACAAAATGAACGAATGCACAAAATGAAAACTTTAATTAAATTTTAATGGGAAAGTTAATTTTCTTTCCATGGAACCAAAAACTTTGAGCTTTTTGGAAAATAAAATTTATTCTTATAAATAAATTTTCACTATTTTTTTTGGCAAAGTAACGAAGCTCTCTTGATTGTGCTTGTGTGTTTTTAGGTCATCCCATAGTTTCGAACAAAATCAGCAAGGTTCTATTATTTTCTTTTTTTTTTTTACATTTTTTAAGTTTTTTTATCATTGAAATTGTCTTTGCATATATATATATATATATAAATATTTTTATATTTTAAACTATATATATATAAGCATTAAACTATAAAAAATATACAAAAAAGGGGGAGAAAAACTCACTTTCTGAAGGTCCGGCGACCATGTACGGTGGCCGACGGTGGGGTCCACGACGGCGACTGGCCGGCCAATGGCCGGAGCTTTCGCCAGAAATCGCCTAAAGAAGATAGAGCAGAGAGGGTTGAAGAGATTTTTTTTTTAAATGGGGTTGAAATGAATTTTTTTTTTGTTTTTTTGGTATTTATAATCCCCCTCATACGACGTCGTTTTGGAGCAGGCCATAAAGGCCCATAACGGTGTCATTTCTTGGCTACCCGCGCGCGAACCGACCGGATCCGAAGGGATCCGCGTGTTTTTGTAACTTTTGGGCTTTTTACCCCTTTGGTCCTTCCGCTTTTTTATTACTTTGCAATTAAGTTTTCTTTTATTTTTAATTTCGCCCTTAATTTTTGTTCTGTTTTTAATTTGGTCCTACGCAAAACGCTGCGTTTTGGAGGGCAGGGATATTTTCCCTTTTAGCCCCTCCTTGTTATTCGCACGTTCAATAAGGTCCCTTTTCTTTTATTAATTTTTAAATTTGCCCCAAACTTTTATTTTAAGTTCAATTTCGTTCTTTTTTTTATTTCTTTTGTGATTTTTGATATTTTATTATTAATTTTAATTCTTCTTATTATTATTATTATTGTACTTATTAGTATTATTACTTTTATTTATTATTTTTATTACTACTACTACTACTATTATTATTATATTATTAATATTTATTTTTATCTTTATTTACTACCTTTAAATAGACTCCACTTATTTTTATTTTATCATTTTCATTACGATTATTTATTTATTATTTTGTATCTTTATATATACTTTCAAATATTAGAATATTTATTTTATTATTTTTACTACTATTATTATTTTCATTATGATTATTATTATTATTCTTATTTATTTATTTCTATAATGATTATTCGATTATTAATATATTTACTTTATAATTTATTATTATTGTATTATTGTCATTATTATTATTATTATTATTATTTTATTATCTTTAAATTATTGTACATAATACTTATTTTTTTATTTGATTTACTATTAGCTTTTATTATGTTTTTGTTATTATCATTAACATATCATTATTATTATTTTCATTATTTTTACCTAAATTTTATATTAGTTTTACTGATTAATTATTTTATTATTTACTTATAAAATATTTAAATCTAATATTACGTATTTGTTTTATTTACTCACTTATTCTTTTATTATTTATTTATTTATCTCATTATTTGTTTATTATCTTATTTATATATATATATACATATTTTTTATTTTTATTTTTATTCTTGAATTTCTAAATAGGCTCGTATTTTTGGTTTATTGTGTTTTTATCATGATCTCTATGCTTTATTAATTTATTAGATTTATGTCGCATAATTATTCTTTAAATATGAGATTTTTGTTTTAAAATAAGTAATTACTTCGTATTCTAAGATTCGAAAGAAATAGTGCCCTAACTTACTGGGTTTTGATCTCATCGAGTCTAAAGAACTAATTATTTTTTAAAATCAAAACATATAAGTTAAATAAAATACTTATTCTCGGGAATTCAAAAGTGTTGTGTCCTAACTCACTGGTTGTGACATTTTGTTATCTCGAGGTAAGAATTTTTAAAAATAAAGGCAATATTCTGTATTTGGAATTTTGAAAAATTGTGCCCTAACTTACTGTGTTTCGATTTTTCATTTGACCCAAATAACCGAATATCCTTCTTAATTTTAAATGTACGAGTTTTAAAGGTTAAAAGACAAGCTTAGTTTCGAGGATTTGGAATGTCATATCCTAACTTACTGGACGTGACATTTTACTTCTTAAAAATAAGCGAGTCTCAACATCCAATTTGTTTTTATCCAAGTTTTTAAATAAAGAAGATCGTATTTTAAAATCTTTTCAAATTTTCGACATTAAGACGTCAATCAATCAATTGGGTACCAATTTTGGGCGTTACGAGAGTGCTAACCCTTTCTCGTGCGTAACTGACTCTCGAACCCGTTTTCTCAAATAACGTAGGCCAAAATCATTGTTTCAATAAATCAAAATATTTCAAGGTGGCCCGATCGCAACTCAAAAAAGATTGGTGACGACTCCATTTTCATTTTTAAATTCGACCCCATTTAAAAAAAACAAAAAAAATGGTTTCGACAGCTTGGCGACTCCACTGGGGACTAATAAGAGAGTCGAGCCGTAAAATTGATTGTTTTGTCTTATTGAAAATCCAATTTGAAAAATTACGATCCTATTATTGCATTCATTCGTATTGTTATGATTACTGTGGTTTGAGTCTCGCATCATATTGCATAAGGACCGTTTTAGTCTTGCCCTTTTAAATGGGAGTGAGAAGCTACTCCTTCGTGAGGTTTTCACCTCCGTGCAGGATAGTGAATCGCTTTTGGGATACATCCGTACCTATATCTTCGTGAGATTTTCATCTCTGTGCAGCCATAGGAAAATGTATTCCCCTGAACTGAACTCAGTCCGTATGAGCCTATAATGGGTGAGGATCGAGGAATCTGCTGGTTCAGGTACCTCAACTTCAGAACCAAACCGCATATAGAAGACCTTAAGGGCCCACCCTAGATAGTACCACGATAAACCATAGTGGTCATCCGAATAAATGCTCTATTTGTTTCCTTTTTGCTTGCTTTTACTTTGTACTAATGCGTTTCATTTTATTTTGTTTGCGATTGCATTACATGTCATTTTGTATTTGAAAGAGTGTCGATTCATGTTCAATTACTAAATTAGAGAGCTTGTTATGGAGAACGAATTTCTTGATAAAATGGAAGACAATACGGCTGTCCGCATATATGTAATCCGTTTCATGTAAAGAATTTTGCCCTCTAGTAAAGTTTTTTAAAGGAAATTGAATCAGAATCGACACCCTTTTTACATTCATTTTATGCATTCACATTGCATTACATCATGTGCATTAGAATTCATGGGAAGACCTTGATTGGTTGAAATTATTTCAACATTAACCTTGACACCAACAAAACCAAACATCCTTACGGTACCCGAACCAAGACGAAAGATATGGATCAGAGATTAGAAAAACTTAAACAACTCCGAAGGGAGATGCAAGATAAACTTCAACTGCAAATGCAAGAGCAGCTAGCTAAAATCCAACAAGATATGATGGACCGAATGATGGAATCACAAAAGAATATGATGACTCAATTGACTCAACTACTGGCGGGAGGAATAGACAAAGGAAAAACCCCCATGGTTAACACTGGTGAAGATAATGAGGAACCACTCTATCTTCCGGGTTTTACCTCGACACATCCTAAGGTGTACCCACGAAAAACATCTGTCACAATTAAACCTCAACAATTTCAGGAGGGTGTTTCGATGCCGATGAACTTTTAAGCGGGATCAGTTTTTAACTTAGGGGATAACCCAACTAATGATGTTATTCATGACTTTGATGAGGTAGCAGAAAGGGAAAAGGTAAGGACTGAACTATCAAAACAGTTAGAGGATCGATGCAAATGGCTAGAGAACAAATTCAGAGCCATGGAAAACACTGATAGGCAACATGGAATCGACGCTAAAGATCTGAGTTTTGTTCCAGATTTAGTACTTCTCCACAAATTCAATATGCCAGAATTCGAAAAATACAATGAGACCAGTTGCCCCGAAGCTCACATAACCATGTTTTGTCGACGAATGACTGGGTATGTTAACAATGACCCATTGCTAATACATTGCTTCCAAGACAATCTGGTGGGAGCAGCATCCAAATGGTACAATCAATTGAGCAGTACCAAAATTGGTTCTTGAAGGGATTTAGCACAGGCATTCATGAAGCAGTACGGTCATGTAATAGATATAACCCTTGATAGAATCACCTTGCAAAATATGGAGAAGAAACCGAGCAAAAGTTTTAGTCAATATGCACAAAGGTGGAGAGAAGTTGCCATACAAGTCCAGCCACCTCTTCAGAAAAAGAAACTATGATGCTTTTCATCAACACCTTGAAAGCTCCTTTTATCAATCATATGTTAGGGAGCGCCACGAAGAGTTTCTCGGACATAGTGATGTCTGGTGAAATGATCGAAAATACTGTAAGAAACGGTAAAATAGATGCGGGAGAAAGCGCCAAAAGATCAGCCCTGAGAAAGAAAGAAAATGAGGTGAACAATGTGGGAGCATACAGCAAGGGCTACTCAAAGCAAATTACCGTTGGCCCACCAAGTACGACAACCACTAGCCTTCAGACTCCTCCAAGGTAGGAATCTAGCCAAAGGACGAATACAGAAAAGCTTCAGTTCACTCTTATCCCAATGACATACCGAGAGCTATATCAGAGCCTATTTGACGCACACGTGGTGTCCCCTTTCTACCTAACACCATTACAGCCCCCATACCCCAAATGGTACGATGCAAACGCTCAATATGACTACCATGCAGGAATTTCGGGACATTCAATAGAAACCTGCACTGCCTTTAAGAAAGTAGTCGAAAGACTTATTAAGATGGGCATTGTGAAATTTGATGATGCACCTAGTACCGAAAATCCACTACCCAATCACACTGATGGTGGAGTAAATGCAATTGATGGAAAGGCAGGAAGAAAAATCAAGACTAGTATCGCAGAGGTAAAAACTCCTTTAAGATAGGTCTGGATGAAGATGTTAAAAAAAGGGGGTGAGCGTTTCAAATTTTGAAGGGAGATGTGAAGACTCGAGAAATTATTGTGAGTTCTATCATGAAAAGAGACATGAGATCCAAGAATGCATAGGATTCAGAGCCTTAGTGCAGGGTTTGATGGACAATAAAGAGATAGAATTCTATGAAGAAGCTAAAGAAGAAGGAAACATATGCGCATCAGAATCAATAAAGAAGGTTCCAAAAGTCAATCGTCCTATGGTCATCATTTCACGGCCTAAAAACAACGAAGCTGGAGTACAAGCAGCACCAAGGATCATAATTCAAAAATCGGCGATCTTCTCTTACCAGGATAGCAAAAGGGTCCCCTGGAATTATGATTGTAACGTGACAATCCCGAAAAGGGATAGCTCAGCCAGTACTTTAAAAGAAGATCAGAATATAGGGTTTTACACGCACAGTGGAAGGCATTATAATCTAGTCAATGCTCGAGCAGTACTCGCAAAAGAAAAAACTCTAATAGTAGAGCAAAAGAAGGAAAAAATAGCCAGACTTGAACTACTTGTTAATGAGCTAGTAAAAGAGGAGGAGGCAAGGAATTCCTGAAGTTTCTGAAGCACAGCGAGTATAGTGTTGTGGAGCAGTTGCATAAACAATTAGCTCGTATATCTATACTAACTTTACTCTTGAATTCGAAGGTACACCGAAGTGCATTGATGAAAGTGCTGAATGAGACGTATGTGGCCAATGATATCTTTGTCAACAAGCTGGATCGGCTGGTCAGTAATATAAGTGCCGATAACTTCATCTTCTTCAATGATGATGAAATACCACCAAGGGGTATGGGATCCACTAAAGCTCTGCACATCACTACTAGATGCAAGGGATACACATTGCCCGGTGTCTTGATTGACAATGGATCGGCACTGAACGTATTGCCTCTATCCACACTTAACAGGTTACCTGTGGATAGCTCACACATGAAAGTATGCCAGAATATAGTGAGGGTGTTTGACGGTACAGAAAGGAGGGTCATGGGAAGAATCGAAATACCCATGTTGATTGGCCCAACTACCTATGAAGTGGACTTCCTAGTAATGGATATCAAGCCCTCCTACAACTGCTTATTAGGAAGACCTTGGATACATTCAGCCGGGGCAGTACCTTCGTCGCTACATCAAAAGTTAAAGCTAGTATCAGAGGGTCGACTGGTTACGATAAATGCCAAAGAAGATATTATTGCAATTGTAGCCAATGATGTACCATACTTGGAGACAAATGATGAGTCAATTGAATGTTCTTTCCGGTATTCGAAGTTTGTGAATGTGACATTCATTACTGAAGGAAACCAAATTCCAACTCCAAAAATATCTAATGCTACTAGGATGGGATTACAGATGACGGTAGGAAAGGGAGCCTTACCTGAAAAAGGATTGGGGAAACTTCTCCAAGGAAGAGCTGAGGTTCCAATGCTGAAAGACAAGCATGACCACTTTGGCTTAGGGTACAAGCCAGATGCAAGACAAAGAAGGGAGGAGTTGGAAAAAAGGTAAGAAAGAAGAAAGGCACGTGTGAGTGGGGAAGAAATCAAATGGGAACCGATGATATTCCCCCACATATCCAAAACTTTTGTATCGGGATTGATTATTTATCCCGAGTGAAGGTCACCAAGAAAAGAAAGTGTGGAAGAAATGTTCGGAAATGTTCACATCAATGCCATACATGAAGAAATCACTAAAAGGGGGACCTTGTCAAATATCCGCCCTTATGAACCTGGGAGTGTTCTAAATAATTGGACTGCAGAAGAAATTCTTGTAGTTTTTAGAGCTTACTCAGAGTAATGTTCTGAACACACTTGTTGCTTTAAGCCTAGGAGCAATAAGAAGTCCTTTGTGAAATAGGCTTATGTCTAAACATCATTATGAAATACATATTTGAGATCATTTTGAATAAATATCTTCTCATTTTTTTTAGATTCTTTCATTCTTTCTATCCAAATTATGATAGATTCTTTCATTCCTTGGATCTTTTTCCAAATCATTCTTTCATCACGTTCATAATCATATTATGTAAATGATTGTTCTTAAGTTTATTCATTCTTTGCATATTCCTTTGTGCCTACAACAGGTCCCCAAATATCAACGACATGAGTAACGCTGCTACGGATTTAGAATTTCCTTTTGAGCAAGGCATGTGTTTGGAGGGATCCCAGGACTTTGAAGATGACATAGACTGTGGCTTATCTCCGGACTTGTTAAGAATGGTGAAACAAGAGGAAAAACAAATTTTGCCTCATGAAGAGACAATAAAGATTGTGACCTTAGAAGAAGGAAATGTGGTGAAAATTGGAGCGTGCATAACTGAAGAAAAGAAGCGAAACCTCGTAGAGTTACTTCAGGAATTTAAAGATATCTTCGCATGGTCATACCAAGATATGCTAGGGTTAAGCACAAACATTGTTGTACACCGCCTTCCCATAAAAGAGGATTGCATGCTGGTTCAACAGAAGCTCCGGAGAATGAGGCCTGACATTATGCTAAAAATAAAAGAGGAAGTCAAAAAGCAGTTTGATGCCGGATTTTTGCAGGAAGTCAAATACTCAGAATGGGTAGCCAACATTGTGCTTGTCCTTAAGAAAGATGGGAAGGTACGAATGTGTGTAGATTACAGAGATTTAAATAAGGCCAACCCAGAAGACAATTTCCCCTTGCCTCACATTGACACTTTAGTAGACAATACGGCAGGCTATTCGCTGTTTTCCTTCATGGATGGTTTCTCTGGATACAATCAGATAAAAATGCATCCCGAAGACATGGAAAAGACCACCTTCATAACCTTGTGGGATACATTTTGTTATAAGGTGATGCCATTTGGGTCGAAGAATGTAGGAGCGACATATCAAAGGGCCATGGTGACCTTGTTCCATGATATGATGCACAAAGAGGTCGAAGTTTACATTGATGATATGATCGCAAAGTCCCGAACAGAAGTTGAACACATCCAAGTTTTGAGGAAGTTGTTCTTGAGACTAAGGAAATTCCAATTAAAGCTCAATCCAACAAAATGCACTTTTGGAGCTAGATCGGGAAAATTGTTGGGCTTCGTAGTCAGCGAGAAGGGAATCGAGATTGACTCAGACAAAGTCCGGGCTATATAAGAATTGCCTCCGCCGCGCACTAAAAAAGAAGTCTAAAGTTTTCTGAGAAGATTAAATTACATTGCTCGGTTCATTTCACAAATAACTGAGAAATGTGACCCCATATTTCATCTTCTAAAGAAACACAATCCAGGAGTGTGGGATGATGAATGCCAGAAAGCTTTTGATAAGGTCAAATAGAACTTGTCAAGTCCTCCAGTATTGTCACCTCCCTGCCTAGATAGGCCATTAATCCTGTATTTGACAGTGTTTGATTACTCTATGGGGTGTATGCTAGGTCAACACGATGATTCGGGAAGAAGAGAAAAGGTGATATACTACTTCAGTAAGAAATTCACTGAATGTGAGATGAGATATTCGCCAATTGAGAAATTGTGTTGTGCCTTCATTTGGACGACTCGAAGGTTGAGACAATACATGCTATACCATACAACCTGGCTAATCTCGAAGTTGGATCCTCTAAAATATATTATGGAGTCAACCGCTCTGAATGGAAGGATGGTTAGATGGCAAATTCTCCTCTCTGAATTCGACATAGTTTATGTGAGCCAAAAAGCCATGAAAGGAAGCGCAGTAGTAGATTTTCTTGCTAGCAGAGCTCTAGAAGAGTATGAGCCTCTGAACTTTGACTTCCCCAATGAAGAACTAATGTACGTGTCAGCTACTGAAGAAGACGCTACAAAAGATCACCTTTAGAAATTGAACTTCGACGGAGCATCAAATGCTGTAGGCAATGGAATTGGGGCAGTCTTGGTATCCCCAAATGGATATCATTATCCGTTCACATGCAAATTGGATTTTGATTGTACAAATAATATGGCAGAATATGAAGCATGTATCATGGGACTCTGTGCCGCCATAGAACGTAAAATTAAAGGGTTGGAAGTATATGGAGATTCTGCACTGGTGATCTACCAACTGAAAGGTGAATGGGAGACAAGAGACCCTAAATTGATCAATTATCGAAGGATAGTTTTGGGGTTAATTGAGGAGTTTGATAACATTACTTTCAATTATCTCCCACGAGACGAAAACCAGATGACAGATGCTTTGGCAACTATGGCTTCCATGATCAAAGTGAGCAAACAAGAGGATGCAAAACCCATTCAAATGAGTATTTATGAGGCCCCAGCTCATTGTTACAATGTGGAGGAAGAAGAAAGAGATGATCATCCTTGGTACCACGATATATTACGATACGTGAGAAATCGTGAATACCCTGAACAAGCGACCGAGAACGATAAAAGGGTGTTGAGAAGATGTGACTATATCTTAGACGAAGAGATCCTGTATAAAAGAAGAAAGAATCATGTGCTGTTGAGATGTGTGGATGCTGTTAAAGCTAAGAAAATTCTGGAAGAAGTTCACGAGAGTGTTTGTGGAACACATGCCAACGATTTCACAATGGCTAGACAAATTATGAGATTCGGGTACTATTGGTCTACCATGGAAAGAGACTGCATCAATTATGCTAAGACATGTCACAAATACCAGATTTATGGAGACTAAATTCATGTACCTTCTTCGCCTTTGCATGTTATGACTTCCCCATGGCCTTTCTCTATGTGAGGTATGGATGTCATCGGGCCGATTTCTCCAAAAGCTTCAAATGGGCATCGGTTCATCTTTGTAGTCATCGACTATTTCACCAAATGGGTAAAGGCTGCTTCATATGCTAGTGTTATTGAGTTGGCAGTCAGCGGATTCCTAAAAACAAAAATCATATGTCGATATGGAATGTCTGAGAGGATCATATCTGACAATGCATTAAACTTGAACAACAGTAAGATTGCGGAAATCTGTAGTCAATTCAAGATCAACATCACAATTCATCCCCGTATCTTCCAAAAATGAATGGTGCAGTGGAAGCAGCCAATAAAAACATTAAAAAGATTGTGGGGAAAATGGCTGAAACTTATAAAGATTGGCACGAGAAGTTATCATTTGCTTTCTATGCTTATCGAATATCAGTTAGGACCTTTACCGGAGCAACTCCTTTCTCATTAGTCTATGGAATGGAGGCAGTGTTACCCATCGAAGTGGAAATTCCTTCCCTTCGAGTCTTGTCAGAGTTAAAGTTAGATGAAGCAGAATGAAGCCAGTCTCGATACGATCAGTTGAACTTGATTGAGAAAAAGAGGCTAAGGGCTATCCGTCATGGTCAGATGTACCAAAAGCGAATGATGCGAGCTTATGACAAAAAGGTTCACCCAAGAAAATTTCACGAGGGGAACATAGTTTTGAAAAAGATCCTCCCTATATAAAAGGATTTCAGAGGGAAATGGATGCCAAATTGGGAAGGACCTTATGTGGTAAAAAAGGCTTTCTCTGGAGGAGTACTGATCTTGGCTGAAATGGATGGGAAAAACTTTCCCAATCCTGTAAATTCGGATTCAGTCAAGAAATACTATACTTGAAGAGGAAAAGAGGCCAAAGTGAAAACCCGTAAAGGGCGCTTTGAGACCTTCTTTAAAAAAAATAAAGAGGCCAAGGTGAAAACCCGCAAAGGGTGCCTTGAGACCAAAGGGGTTTTGAGTCGAAAACCCAAAAAGGGCGGCTCAAATTGTGATCAAAGATGGGGCACACATTGATCTTGCTATACCTAAATTAGAAGAAATGAGAGATGTTACGTTTTGAGGCATCAACAGAGTACTCTTGATCTCTTAAATACATATTGAGCTTAAAATGGTCTTCAAAAAATCCGTACAGAGAAGTTCAGGCTGCGATATCTGGGGCACCTATCTGTTCCCCTCACTATTTTGTATTCTAGCCATATTTGCTTTCTTTAATTAACCCATTCTTTTCAGATTTTGCTCCTGATAAATTTCATTTTTGTCCATCATTATGGTCATTTTCAAGCATTTTTTATTGAAGTAATGATTAATGGACTAATAATACTTTCATAAAAGGAGTTTTCCATATTACTCTGGAAACTTCTAAATAATATGAGAACCTGAAACATAACTTTTATTTAGAACTCACCAAGCCTAAAGGTTGGAAATATTTGAGAAGGAAACTCTAAACAGTGACCACTTCTTCGAATTTGTTGTAAAAAATGTTGGTTGAACAAAAAGACAGGATATGACGTCAGTGGTATGGCCTTGAAGAACAATGAGTAATGACAACCTAAAGCATTAAAAAGGGATCATTCTCATGAAATTCTGCATTCATGCAAAACACATTTAGTTAGAAGCATTCGATTCATTCTGATCATTGCATCCTAAGGGATCATTCTCAAGACATTCTGCATTCATGCAAATGTCATCCATAATACATTTAATTAGGAGCATTTGATTCATTTCGGTCATGGCATCCTAATCATTATACATTAAAAAAAAGGATCATTCTCATGACGTTCTGCATTCATGCAAATGTCATCCATAATACATTTAGTTAGGAGCATTTGATTCATTCCGATCATGGTATCCTAATAATTATGCATAAGCATAAGTCCATAAATCGATTCCACAGGTCATGTTCCCTAGAGGAGGGTGTAACAAGATCAAAGAATCCACAAGTCCAACACCTCTGAAGTTGCAGTAGGTCGGATCAAATCCACCATGGCGAATCTCATTTTTCTGAAGTTACAGTGAAGCAGATTGAAGCCATTACCCTTATCTCACTGAGTTACAGTGGAGTGAATTGAAGACAGTGAATCTTATTTCCCTAAAGACGCAGTGGAATAGATTAAAGCTACGGTAGATCTTATCTTCCTGAAGTTGCAGCGAAGAAGATTGAAGCCACAGCCTTGCTTCCCTAAAGTTGCAGTGGAACAGACTGAAGATAGCAAATCTCATTTCCCTGGCGTTGCAATGAAACAGATTAAAGCTACAGGTTACGGCGGATCTTATCTTCCTGAAGTTGAAGTGGAGCAGATTGAAGCCACCAGCCTTATTTCCCTGAAGTTGCAGCGGAGAAGACTGAAAGACAATAAATCTTATTTCCCTAAAGACGCAGTGAAACAGATTAAAGCTACGGTAGATCTTATCTTCCTGAAGTTGTAGTGGAGCAGATAGAAGCTACAGCCTCGTTTCCTTGAAGTTGCAGCGGAGCAGACTGAAGATAGCAAATCTCATTTCCCTAGCGTTGCTGTGAAACAGATTAAAGTTATAGATTACGGCAGATCTTATCTTCCTGAAGTTGCAGTGGAGCAGATTGAAGCCACCAACCTTATTTCCCTGAAGTTGCAGGGGAGAAGACTGAAGACAATAAAATCTTATTTCCCTAAAAATGCAGTGGAACAGATTAAAGCTACGGTAGATCTTATCTTCCTGAAGTTGCAGTGGAGTAGATTGAAGCCACAGTCTTGTTTCCCTGAAATTGCAGTGGAACAGACTGAAGATAGCAAATCTCATTTCCTTAGCGTTGCAGTGAAACAGATTAAAGCTATAGATTACGACAGATCTTATCTTCTTGAAGTTACAGTGGAGCAGATTGAAGCCACCAGCCTTATTTCCCTAAAGTTGCAGTGGAGAAGATTGAAGACAATAAAATCTTATTTCCCTAAAGACGTAGTGGAACAGATTAAAGCTACGGTAGATCTTATCTTCCTGAAGTTGTAGTGGAGCAGATTGAAGCCACATCATTGTTTCCCTGAAGTTGCACCGAGGCAGACTGAAGATAGCAAATTTTATTTCCCTGGCATTGCAGTGAAACAGATTAAAGCTACAGATCACGGCAGATCTTATCATCCTGAAGTTGCAGTGAAGCAAATTGAAGCCACCAGCCTTATTTCCCTGAAGTTGCAGCGGAGAAGACTGAAGACAATAAATCTCTACCTGAAGTTGCAATAGAGCAGACTGAAGATAGCAAATCTTATCTCCTTGAAGATGCGGCGGAGCAGATTAAAGCTACAAGTCTAATATCCTTAAATTGGATCGAAGCGCTAGTTCCTATGCCCTTGAAGATGCAGTTGGATGGAATGAAGCTATTCGAGGATGAAAAGCACCGAAAGAAGTCCAGATTCGGCAAAACTGGGCAAAATTGGCCCTTTTAAAGTCTTTGCTCTATTCTCGTTACACGACAATGAGCAAATAGGAGCAGTTGTAATGGGCCTATTTTGCCCGGGCCCAATTAACCAGTTTATTAAACAGATTTAAACAAAAAAAATAATATAAAACTAATAATAAACAATCCAGTTTATTAAAACAATAAAATTCCATTAACAAGCCCAATAACAGACCCAATTATAGTGGCCCAAATTTTAGCCCAATACTCAATAGAACGAGGCCCAAAAGACCCAAAACAGGCTAGGGTTCCAGAAACACTAGAACCTTCTGGCACCTCTCGCACGAGCAGCTCCCACACGCCGCAGCCCCCACGAGCTCGTGCCTCCAGCCACGTCACCACGATGGTTTCATCGGCAACAAAAAAGAAGCAAGCAAAAAAAAAACAATAGGCAGCAAATATAACAGAAATCCAAATAGCTGTTTTTTAGATTTTCTTTTTATTTACTTTATTTCGAATATCCGGCTATAAAAACAGAAATGAAAGTCTGTTGTAGCCCTTTACAATTTTTACGAATACAGAGAATAGAAAAAACAAAATCAGCAAAGTTCTATTATTTTCTTTTCTTTTACATTTTTTAAGTTTTTTTTTATCATTGAAACTGTCTTTGCATATATATATATATAAATATTTTTATATTTTAAACAATATATATAAGTATTAAACTATAAAAAATATACAAAAAAAAGGGGGGAGAAAAACTCACTTTCTTGAGGTCCGGCAACCGTGTACGGTGGCCGACGACAGCGGTCCACGGTAGCGATTGGCCGACCGATAGCCGGAGCTCTCGCCAGAAATCGCCTAAAAAAGAGAGAGCAAAGAGGGTTGAAGAGATTTTTTTTTAAATGGGGTTGAAATGAATTTTTTTTTTGTTTTTTTTTGTATTTATAATCACCCTCGTACGACGTCGTTTTGGAGCAGGCCATAAAGGCCCAAAACGGCGTCATTTCTTGGCTACCCGCGCGTGAACCGACCCGACCCGAAAGGATCTGCGTGTTTTTACAACTTTTGGGCTATTTACCACTTTGGTCCTTCCGCTTTTTTATTACTTTGCAATTAAGTTTTCTTTTATTTTTAATTTTGCCCTTAATTTTTGTTCTGTTTTTAATTTGGTCCTGCGCAAAGCGCTGCGTTTTGGAGGGCGGGGATATTTTTCCTTTTAGCCCCTCCTTGTTATTCGCACGTTCAATAAGGTCCCTTTTCTTTTATTAATTTTCAGATTTGCCCCAAACTTTTTCGTTCTTTTTTTTTTTTAATTTCTTTTGTGATTTTTGATATTTTATTATTAATTTTAATTCTTATTATTATTAATATTATTATAACTATTATTATTATTGTACTTATTAGTATTATTACTTTTATTTATTATTTTTATTACTACTACTATTACTATTATTATTATATTATTAATATTTATTTTTATCTTTATTTACTACTTTTAAATAGACTCCACTTATATTTTATTTTATTATTTTCATTAAGATTATTTATTTATTATTTATTATTTTGTATCCTTATATATACTTTCAAATATTAGAATATTTATTTTATTATTTTTACTACTATTATTATTTTCATTATGATTATTATTATTATTATTATTATTATTATTATTATTATTATTTATTTCTATTATGATTATTCAATTATTAGTGTATTTTCTTTATAATTATTATTATTGTATTATTGTCATTATTATTATTATTATTTTATTATCTTTAAACTATTGTACATAATACTTATTTTTTATTTGATTACTATTAGCTTTTATTATTTTTTTGTTATTATCATTAACATATCATTATTATTATTATTTTGATTATTTTTACCTAAATTCTATATTAGTTTTACTAAGTAATTTATTTTATTATTTTACTTATAAAATATTTAAATCTAATATTACGTATTTGTTTCATTTACTCACTTATTCTTTTATTTATATATTTATCTCATTATTTGTTTATTATCTTACTTATATATATATATATATACATATTTTTTATTTTTATATTTATTTTTATTTTTATTCTTGAATTTTTAAATAGGCTAGTATTTTTGGTTTATTGTGTTTTTATCATGATCTCTATGCTTTATTATTTTATTAGATTTATGTCGCATAATTGTTCTTTAAATATGAGATTTTTGTTTTGAAATAAGTAATTACTTCGTGTTCTAAGATTCTAAAGAAATCGTGTCCTAACTTACTGGGTTTCGATATCATCGAGTCTAAAGAACTAATTATTTTTTAAAATCAAAACATATAAGTTAAATAGAATACTTATTCTCGGGAATTCAAAAGTGTTGTGTCCTAACTCACTGGATGTGACATTTTGTTATCTTGAGGTAAGAATTTTTAAAAATAAAGGCAATATTCTGTATTTGGAATTTTGAGAAATTGTGCCCTAACTTACTGGGTTTTGATTTTTCATTTGACCCAAATAACCGAATATCCTTCTTAATTTTAAATGTACGAGTTTTAAAGGTTAAAAGACAAGCTTAGTTTCGAGGATTTGGAATGTCATATCCTAATTAACTGGACGTGACATTTTACTTCTTCGAAATAAGCGAGTCTCAACATCCAATTTGTTTTTATCCAAGTTTTTAAATAAAGAAGATCGTATTTTAAAATCTTTTCAAATTTTCGACATTAAGACGTCAATCAATCAATTGGGTACCAATTTTGGGCGTTACGAGGGTGCTAACCCTTCCTCGTGCGTAACTGACTCCCGAACCCGTTTTCTCAAATAACGTAGGCCAAAATCATTGTTTCAATAAATCAAAATATTTCAAGGTGGCCCGATCACAACTCAAAAAAGATTGGTGGCAACTCCATTTTCATTTTTAAAGTCGACCCCGTTTTAAAAAAAAAAACAAAAAAATGGTTTCGACAAGTTTTACTTGAACAAGGGATAAATTAAATCATAATATTTTAATAAAAAATACAACATAAGTGGAATACCAAGGTGAGGCGACATGCCCTATTGTTTACTAGGGTTTCCTGCCCCTTTCTCATGGGATGGGCACTCGAACTCATCTTGGGTATTGGGTACAATTATATGTGTTAACAGAACTTTTAACCAACACTTATAATTTATCCAACCAAATAACTATTTTTCTATTTCCCAAAATATTATTTATTTAATTAATTAAATTAAATTAATTAATTTTATCCAATTAAATTATTTTCTCAACCCAATTCTAATTTCGTTAAAGTCATGACAATTTTATAGTATTAGAATCTATGAGGAAAAATATTTAATTGCTTCATTTAATAAATCTACGATGACTAATTAATTTAATTTTTACTTCGAACTTTAATTATTTATTTGCATTCAATTTAATAATAATTTGAAGAAATTAATTTGATTTCTAAGTCATCTTTTGTATTTAACGAGAAAACACATTCAACGTGGATAGTGATAGATACAATCTATTTCTCTTAGTCGTTGTTTTCATTCAATTCATATTACCAGTTCTACATGCAATTTGTTAAAGGTTATATCTAGCTAGCAAAGGGACCGATTGAACATATATAATTAGAGCTCAAATAATTTGTAATTAAATTCTGACTCTTCGACTATTAATTACAACATTATTTAATCATGGAGTCATTCCACTAAACCATTACTTAAGCAACTTAATAAGTACTTATCCAATGACATTTTCATAAATGTGCTACCTTTAAAGGATATCCTTAATCTCTTTGGACTAAATCTATTCACCTAATATGATTTTACTTCATCTCATAGTAACCATTTCAGCTTCATTAAAAAAGTCAATACTAACAAATAGTAATTAAACCATTTGTCCTAGTCAAATGACTCAGGGTCACATTACTTTTCCATCTATCATGTTATGCTCATAATAAAACACCATTTACCTTTTATTCAACTATGAATTATTGTAAATGAAGTTATGTCTTGTAGAAGTCGTATATTCAACATTCCAGCTCTTGATTCTTTAGTTATTTGAACTTAAGCTTTTAATCTATCAAAGTATATGAGACATGCACACATAATCACTCACTTGCTCAGGATTTAGGTAAGTCACACTATGAATGTCACAAGTGAATTAATCTAAGGTTGATTCGACTTGGGTCTTGTTTGATGTATTGCTAACCCAAACAATCATATCTATGTCTCTATCTTTTGGGAGTAAACTAGTTTGATACCCAAAACAAAGTACCTTACCATTTGGGCTTAATAGATGGCCTAATAGTCCTTTAACGAATTTGTTTAACTTCTCGCATTACAATCCAATCACGTAATACAACTTAGTATTAGTTAAACATTAGGTAACCAATGAGTCAATATTTGCTTCTTTTTTTTTTTTTTGCATGCAAAAATCATTGAGGACATATACAAACGATATTAATGTAACTAATGAAAATTTTTAAACCAATCTGTTCGAGAAATTACAAATATAGATGATGAATAAACTACATTTAGAATATCAGATCGTAACACACTGTTTATTTTTTAACTTTTTTTATGTGAGACTAATTTTTTAGTGTACCTTATCAAATTGATAGTGCAAAGTCAGATTCAAACAACGACCCATGCTAAAAAAAATATTGAAAATTCATATTCAAACAACAACTAGTTCAGAGTTCTACTAGCTTAGATTTTAGTTTCATAAGTTCATACTTAAATTATCAGACCATCTGTTGAACACAAGCAACAACAGTGGAGTCATTTGTAATGCCATCTTGAGTTGAAATGTGCATATCCAACTTACTGGAGGAATCATAAATTCAACTATTTAACTTTCTTTGTCTCGCTTCATGTGTTAGTGGTTAAACAAATGAATTCCAATTTTATTTGCGGAAATAAATCAAGACATAATTTTTTTTCTTAGTAATAATTGTTTAGTTGTTATAATCGACTTTGATCTAGTTCCACTATAAATCATCGATTTCTTAGATCTATTGGCTTGTATAGTTGCAATTGGTCATCACAACATGAATTATACAAGCATAAAATGTGTTTAAAATCATAAATACATTCATAACAGAAACATGTTACAGTCAAGCTTCTTTACCATGTTTTTTATTTTTAGAAGATTGACCATCATTTCTCAATGTTGACACCTCCATTTTATTTGAGAAATTCTAAACAAAAAATATATTCAAGTCAATTTCAGTTTCAAACTAATAAAATAAGGCAAATGTGAATTAAAAAGACATAAATTAAACCTCCAAATTTTTTGAATTTGATGATTGCACATCTTGGCTTATGGGGCATTTAGTTTTGTTATGGCCTTGTCAGTGGCAAATACTACATTTCTTGGTTCTACCAGCCTTAAACATTTCGGAGCCTCTAAGTCCTCTCTCATTCTCTCTTTTTGGAAATCAAGAATAAGGTTTTCTAAAATCCTAATTATTCTAAAAGATACTCAGAGCTAATTTTGAAGGGTTTTGTAACACCCTAAAATAGGGCTTAGGAGTTTTAGGGGTATTTTAAGAATTTTAGCCTTAGAGTGTTCGGAATTTTGTGACATGGTATATCAGTAATGTTTTCGATTATGGCATTTAGAAAATTAAATCAATTTTTGAAAAAGATTTTTAAAGACCTTCAAATTTGAAAATTGGACTAATTTATAAAAGAGGCAAAATTGTGAGTTTTTAAGAGGAAATTAAATCAAATTTTAAAAATCACCCTAATATCATCCCCCACATATAAGTTTCAACTTAGTCTACTTCCCCTTTTATTGTTGTTGTCGTCCCTTGCTTCTCTAAGCACTTTACAATCGATTTTGATCCCCAAACTCCATACTCTTGATTTCTTTCACTTTCCCAACATTAAACCTCCATAAATTCAAGAAAAACACCCCAAAACACCATAGATTTCTCCATTATCATGCTTGTGGTTTTTTCAGGTTTTTGATCAAACGCTCGATTTTTTGTCAACTAAGGTAATGATTCAATTCCTAATTACTTTTAAATGTTATCTGGTCTTTTAAATGGAATTTTTAGCCATTAAATCACATGTTTTAAATAAAAGTCGAAAATTGGGTCGTTAATGGTAGATTTCGGGATTTTGGGTAAAAACGTGGTTTCAAAGTGTTTTTCAACTTGTTTTAACATTATTAAAAGGTTTCTAAACTTACTTTGAAGTTTCATTAAGGATTTCTAAGGTTTTAATGAATTTTCGTTAAAATTGCCATCAACATGTTGAAAATTTCAATACCATGAATTGAGTAGTTTTGCATAGCTTAAAGGTTGAGAATTAATCGTAGGTGAATAATTAGATGAATGGAATTCGTTTTAGGAAAAAAAGATTAAGTATAAACTAGGATGTTTGGAATTTAAGTTTGCTATGTCGAAGGTTTCGGTTACTTGAGAACTTAACTTAGGCTTACGTTTTTTGTTGCTCGAGTTGAGTCTCTAGCTAATTTTTGAATGTATTGTTGTGTTGATGTTTTGGATTTGCTAGGACCATCTACGAGTTAGAAAAGCCTAGTTTTAGCTTTTGGCTTTTCTTCGAAAGCGTGTTGGTGAGTGTTTGGAATAATTGCTTGTGGACATGATTCAATACGTTATTTGAGAATTTAGTAGTAGCCTAAACTCCTACTCTAAATTTCGAGTGTAAGCTTTCTTATACCTTGTAACATCCTGAATTTTTGGGCCTATGCGTTTAATGGGTGAACATGTGTGATGTGTTAATTTAAATGTTAGGGTCCAAATTGGGCTCAGGCTTGGGCTGAGGTCTTGGCTAAATATTTTGTTTAGACACTTTAGGGTTTAAAAATATTGTATCTGTGTTTAAAAATATCAAGTTGGGCTTGCGGCCCAAAACAAGGGGCGCAGTAAGAGGGAGTTATAGTTGGCGTCAAGGGCAAAGGAGGAGGCCCAAGTTTTGGCCACTTGGAGCCCATGTTTTTGGGCCAAATTCGGCAACTATAAGGGACTAAGGGGGGGATGGCACAAGGCTAAAATATAGGGATTTTTAATGTTTTTAATTTGTGGATAATAAGCTGATAAAGGAGGGAGAAGTTGGAGCTAATTAAGTCTCTTTTAGATGAGTTAGTAGATTAAGATAAAGGAGAAAAGATATGATTTATCTGCAAGGTTAGGTAAGTGCCGAAATTTCTATAAATAGGGGGTAGCTCATCAATTCTGGCATTCAAACCCTACTATTTTCTTCATTCTTTGTGTCGAAAATTAGTGGCTAAGTTCTTGTCATCTTTTTCTTTCTCTGCCGAAATCACCACTCCATTCTCCCTCTCTATTTTCTTTTCTTTTTCCCTTCTAGCCGAAACTCTCTGAAGCTTCATTCATTGCCGAATTCTCTGATAATTTCTTCCTTTTCCCTTTCAAATATTTTAGCCGAAATCTCTAAGCCTTCTCTTGATTTCATTTTACTTTCTTTCTAAGCCAAAGCCGAAACATTCTATTCAAATCTTCTAAAAGTCGAAAACGCATCAGTTCATCTTTTTCGAGATTTCCATAAAAGTCGAAATCCTTAGATCTTATCTCCTGTTGCCGAATTTTCTCTAGGGTATCTGCTTGTGCCGAATCTCGAAGGAAACTAAAGGTAAGTATTGATTCGTAAGATTTAAATCTTTTCCGGCTTTTTAGGGACTCTAGCCGAATGGCTATAAGGAACTAATCTTAAGTTTTTCTCTTATTTGCGGCATTCCGGGATTTGAAGGGGAGTCACTCGCTTAGATATCTAAGATAGAGTTTAGTAACACTCGAATCGTGTTACTTTCGGGGTTTCAAGGTAAGGAGATCTATTAGTTTTAACGTGTAAATTCGGGTATTTATTAACCCTTGGCCGAATGTAGGGGAGCCCAAATCTTCGTATTCTTCTGGCTTTTGAGCAAGGTTTTAGACTAAGGGTTGTAGATCCAGATAGTAAGGATTTAACTAGGGAGTAAAACTACGCGATATCAGGTGTGTAACACTTCCACACCATTTAGATTGCCTGTTAAAATATGTTATAACTCTGTTATATTCTGATAAATGCCGAAATCCCGGCATCATGGTTAAAACCCGAGGAGGGTAAAAGCGAATCACCAGGTTAGTGATCCTTGTCATTCCTAAGTGAATGTTCCTGTTAAGGTGACATCTGTGATAAGTATGCTCTTTCTGTGATTGCATGGGGTTGGGTTTATTGAAAGGGGAAGTGTTCTGTTGTAGCGGCTTCTGCCGTGACCTGTTGTAGCGGCTTCTGCCGTGACCTGTTGTAGCGGCTTCTACCGTGACCTGTTGTAGTGGCTTCTGCCGTGACCTGTTGTAGTGGCTATGGCCATGATCTGACGATGAGCAGCATGTCTGCCATCAATGGTGTGTAACGGTGTGGGTTGATTGTAGAAATCCCCAAATGGTGTGACTGGCAGGTAAGAGTAGCGTGTAGCGGATGGAAACCTAGGATTTGGGTTGGGCTTTGCATATTTTCTGATATATTATATTTTGTTATATGTTCTGTGGGGTTAAGGCCCAAGTCTAATGGTGCATGAGGGTTGCACACTGAGTCTCGCGACTCACCCTATTATTTAACAATTTCAGGTAGCACCTAGTGCATCGGACCGGGCAGGAGAGGAGCGCGAGGTGGCCATGCGAGAGATTACTTGGATTCAGCAAAGGACTTTACTTATCTTATTTATTTCTTTAGTATTTTTAATTAGTGGGTTTTAAATTTTATTGTAATAAGGCCACGGGCTATTCATTTTATATTCATGGGCCACTAGCTTTATTTTTATTTGGGTTTAATTTTGGGCTTTTATAATTGATAGACGTTTGAATTATTTTCTTCCTTTAATTAATTTAAGGCATGTAACAAATTCATTTTTTTGTAAGTTCATCAAGGCACTTTTATGAAATGTACATCTTATATGAATCATTTAATTATTAAGTTTTCCGGTATAAATGTTTAAACCTGATAATTGTTTTTTCCAAAGTGTGAGATGTTTGGTAAAATCCCTTAAGTGACATACTAGATCTGGTTGTAGTGTTTGGGCCGGGTTTGGGGTGTTACAAATTGGTATCAGAGTCCGGTTCAAAACTCGGCTTTGGGATTTTGGGCTCAAAACGTTTTCTAAAGATGGGTTTTGGAAACATGCATGTTTATAAATAAAATACAGGTTGGTTTTTCGGCATGGCACCTACGTCTCCGGCCCAAGTCCGCCAGGTAAGTATTCTGAACTCCCTGGGTGTTATATATGTATGTGGGCTTAATGGGCTTTATGGGACGTAGACTATTTAGATTAGAACTTGATGGACTTTAGGCTTAGCTGAAACAACTCCCTAAATCTCATAAGACTTAATTTCACTAAACAAACCGATGAACAAGTCGCTAGGTTGGGGTGTGGCAACAGGCATGCGCATGTCTAGGATTGGATCCAGAAGAGCTTGGTACTTAAGCAGTCCTAGTGACTCACCTCCTCTTCGCTGGAATCCTACCCGGTGCGTAGTGACTGTTCACCCTAGCCACGAGGATTTGTTGACGGGCCTAATTCTATAATTAAAACCCAAAAGGGACCAACCACCTTATTTTTTTTTAAAAAAATCTTCTTAGTTTCGTAAAATTTTTTGAAAATACCCTTGACTTGTAAAATTTCCCAGAATATCCCTGTAACACCCCAAACCCGGCCCTTTCACTTCGACCGAATTTGGAATGCCACTGCGGAACACGTTCGAAAAATATCCTTACTTAAGAGTAAAACCGTTAAAATTTGGTTAAGTTTAATAAAACATTTTCGTGACTTGAAATATTCTAAGTAAAAACTAAATTATTATGAAAACACCGGATTCAAAACTTTATTATCCATACTCAAGGAAATAAGACCATTTGCAATTGATATTTAAATTTGCGAATCGTAATAGAACATAATAATAAAGATACTTAATAAACATACTTAAATACTTTAATGGGCCTTTTTACATTAAACACTTAATCAAAATACTGAAAATATAGATACTTAATTCATTAAACAAGATATTCTTTTTGCATGAAAATTCGCTTTTGCATGGCCACCTTTGTATCCACTCCAACCCGGTCCAAGCTTTATGCGCCACCTGGAAGGTTTAATAAAAATTGGGTGAGTCACTAAGACTCAGTGCATAGTTAATACACATGTCCTCACATATGGGCTTGGCCCATATCCACACAGTTCATACACATGAATATGCAATTATGAAGCCCAACCCATGCTTATATATATATGTACCATGGCAACATATTACTCGAAACAAATATACATCACATGCCATCACATTTTTATACATTCATCAATAATCATTTATTATCGAAAATCACTGACCTGAGTATTCAATCACCCACCAGGTATTCACAATCTTAGCCCTTATTTCGACTAACATGCACAACATATACATTTACATAAAATAACACATATAACAAACAAGAGAACAGTGCGATAACTACGCACCTGATTAAAGCGAGATCTGATTTATCTAACACAATCTAAAATCCCGAAACTTGTCCTACTGCTGTCGATTTGCCTTGAGCACTTCCATTCCCGAAAGACTCCTTTGATGCTCCTTAACACTCGCTTATCCAAAACCCGAATACTTGCTTGCTCCCGAAGACTATCGAAATCCCTACATTATCGCTTGAAGAGGTCACAAACACGTAGTCGACAGCACCTTCAATAAAGATTCGGCTAAGGTGATCAATAGTAGAGAGGTTTCGGCTTTTGTCAACAATGAGAGTAAGGTTTGGTCTTTGGGAAGATGATGATTCGGCCAAGCTAGCAAATAGGAAGAAAAAGAATAAAATACAAATGGCCTTAAAGCTCTTTAAGGTTTCGGTCACAAACAAAAGAGAGTGGAAGCCGAAACTAGATATCTTTTTCTCAAAAAGAAGATGGCAGAAAAAGAGAGAAAGGAGAACAAAATGCACACACACTAAGCATACTTCAAAGCCGAAAATGCCACCCCAAGAAGCCCTATATTCGGCCACCACCCTTGTAACTTCAAAACCAAGTATGAAGGTTCCTAAGGAGCTCCACCTTCGGCCATGCACAACTTGAAAAAGGGAAGAAGAAAAATTTTAGAAGAAAACGGCACCTCCAACAGCCCTCAACCGACCAACAAGCTCCCAAGTCCAAAGCTTCATTCGGCCAAGACAAATTGGAAATGAAAGAAAAACCAAGCATGAAATTCGGCCATGCATCCTTTTGCCAAACACAAGGCCGGCCAACTCCCCAAAGCATGCTTCATTCCCATCATCATAGAAATAAGGTAAACCATTGTTTAATCATTATCCCATCACTACCTCATTCCTTCGCATACATAAATTAATAATAATAATAATAATAATAATAATAATAATATAACACCATCCCATCACCTAAACTCTTTCTTCAATAAATAAAAGAATAAATTAACAACCATCCCATGCCTAAATTAAACTAACCCATATTCCAACAATAAATAAAAAAAACAACACCCATGCGTGCATGCCCCATGCAGCCACAAGCCTCACGCCGTCCACACAAAAAGGAAGGACCCCCAGATGCAGCCCCCAGGTCTCGAACCCGAGACCTGAAGAGAATCCCCCAAGCTTCCTGCCATTCTGCTAATGCAACTTTCATGACATAATCCGCCACGACATTTCTTTAAACTATCCTTCGCTGGCTCCTTATGCTTTAGCGCTAAAAGTAAAAATAAAACGCCTTAAGCGCGACCCCCAGGACTCGAAATACGAGTCCTCCTAGCCGCAGCCCTCAAGCAACATCCTTAGCCACTCCACCCATGCGCTTTCTTGTGACATGATTCCGCCCCGATTTATTTTAAAGCCTTCCTCACTTGCTCCACCTGGTCTTAACGCCAAAAGCCAAAAATAAAAACCCATTTGCCTTCCACGCTACTCGAACTCCCGACCCGCCGGAACCCCCACACGCTACCAGCCACTTTGCTGCTAGCTCATCTGTGCCATAATCTCCTCACAAATCGTTTTAAGTCCTCCTTAGCCCAGTCTCACTTGCCTTAGTGCCAAAAGGAAAATAAAAGTCCACTACTTACCGCCGCCTGGATTCGAACCAAGGTCCTAGTTGGCGTTAAGTCAGGCCCTTAAGAGGCGTCCCTAAGCCACTTTACTAAGCCTCCTTTCATGTCAAGAAATTCCCAAAATTATACTTAAGGCCTCCATAGCCTGATTCCCCTTTTTAACCCAATACTTTCAAAAATTTTTTGTCCAAAGCTTCTATTTTAGTCCTCGAGTCTTAAGAGCCCCTAAAACACATCCCCACCATTCTTCAAGCCTACTAACTCTTGAATTATGCTCCAACGCACAGCCCCTAATTTAGGATGTTACAATTCTACCCCCCTTAAAAATAATTTCGTCCTCGAAATTACTTACTAACGAACATCCGTACATTTCAATTCACACATATCAATCACATATACCCAATTATACCCATATGCAAACATATCCAACCTCTTTCACATTTAGCATTTTCACATATGGCCAATTCTCCATAAGCATATTCAAGCTTAAATTCCATTATTTATAAATCATACACATCAATGGTAAGATCAATTGCACATATTAAAATTCTTATCGAAGCTTCAACTATATCACATCTTACTTAATTCAAATGGGAATATACTAACTTACCTTATTTCTTGCAAATATGAAAGACTTGTACTTACCCGAGCATTTAGCTTATTGTAATAAACACGTTCCATCTTGTAAGTGATTCATGAATTCTCTATTTATAACACATCACCGGCATTAAGCCTGCTAGGCATCAAAGCTTGAAATACACACCGGCATTAAGCCTGCTAGACCCGAGGTCTAAAATTTGATCACCGGCATTTAGCCTGCTAGGCAATAAGCCCGATGCAATTCACCGGCACGAGGCCTGCTAGGCTCAAAGCCCGATACAATTCACCGACACGAGGCCTGCTAGGCTCAAAACCCGATACAATTCATCGGCATGAGGCCTGCTAGGCTCAAAGCCTGAAATATGATATTATCACCATCTCAATCACATTACATGCTGACCCAAAATTATATAAACCATACATATTTCATATCACTTGTACTTATCAATTCAATTAAAATTCAATAACATTTCATGATAAAATGTCTATCCACATTCGGCTTTCACTATATTTATAACTAGGATTCCATAATTCAACATGTATATAAGGTTATAACTAACATTAATGATATTTAACTGCTTATAGACTTACACCTAAAACATTCTCGATTCCGGTTCCAACACTCGCCGACATGATACCTTCCACACTGAGCACACGGACGGTCCCGATTTCCCATAGCTGGCTTAGTCACACGAGCAAAACTTTCAACCCTCGGTCTTTTCCGAAGACCCTCAGATAATTTAGACGATCCAAAATTTCTCCTATCCCAGTTCCTATCCTTATCTCTGTTTTGTCTCATCGAGCCCTTAATCCCTTCAGCTACCTTAGCTTTTTTTTCGACTAACACAGCGAACTCCCGTTCCTGTTGAGGAGCTGTCAATAGTCTCAGGCTGTCCCTTAATCCGTTCTCAAACCGGACACATCGTTCATGTTCCGTAGCCACCACTCTTCGAGCATATCGGCTTAACCTTAGGAATTTAGCCTCGTATTCCACCACGGACTTGTTTCGTTGAACCAGCCCCCAAAACGCCTTCCTCTGAGCATCAATGTAGTGAGTACCGACATACTTCTTCTGGCATGCCGTCTTGACATACTCCCAAGTGAGGTCCTCTGCTGTGACACTATCCCGAACCGTGAGCCACCATTGATACACCTCGTCGCGAAGTAGTGCCACCATTCCTTTCACTTTTTCCTCAGGGCTCAGATCGAGCTCATCCATAACTCGCTCGGTTGCTTCAACCAATATTCAGCTGTACTGGGTGCCACACTTGATACACCACGGAACAATTCTGCTCCATTGGCTCGAAGTCGCTCGGGAACAGATTTCCGAGCTCTCCTATTTCCTCTCGCTCCAGCCACCATCTCTAAAACTCGCAGCACCGCCTACGATACAGCATCATCCCTCGTCTGATCTTGCTGCTCATTACCAAAGGCTGGTGGTGGAGGTGGTACCTCATTATCAGACCCTTGACCCGATCTAACGGGTTCCGATACGGCCATTCTGCCTCAACCATGTCTTCTAGAACTCATTTCTTATCGCGCAATCTGACTTAAAAAGTTTTATGCATTAAAATTTGTTCCACTGATTATCCGCGAACAATTTTATGGAATAAAGTATTTAGAAGTGGTTCTTTCAATCACACAAAGGTTCAGTTCAATTTTGCTATTCTAAATCAGAGTCACATTCATGCTCATAAAAAGAGACATATTCATTCATCAGCACATTCATTCAGTGGTATTTGCCACACACATTCACTATTCAGATTACCTCAATAGTCAGGGGTACTTACCAGGTGGACTTCGGGTCGGAGGTACAGGTGCCATGCCAGAATAAACCTGAAATAAAAGTCCACATTTTGAAAAGCCCACTTTTGAAAACTGTTTTCGGGCCCAAAACCTCAAAGCCGAGTTTTGAATCGTGCTCTGATACCAAACATGTAACACCCCAAACCTGACCCTTTCACTTCGACCGAATTTGGAATGCCACTGCGGAACACGTTCGAAAAATATCCTTACTTAAGAGTAAAACCGTTAAAATTTGGTTAAGTTTAATAAAACATTTTCATGACTTGAAATATTCTAAGTAAAAACTAAATTATTATGAAAACACCGGATTCAAAACTTTATTATCCATACTCAAGGAAATAAGACCATTTGCAATCGATATTTAAATTTGCGAATCGTAATAGAACATAATAATAAAGATACTTAATAAACATACTTAAATACTTTAATGGGCCTTTTTACATTAAACACTTAATCAAAATACTGAAAATATAGATACTTAATTCATTAAACAAGATATTCTTTTTGCATGAAAATCCGCTTTTGCATGGCCACCTTTGTATCCACTCCAACCCGGTCCAAGCTTTATGCGCCACCTGGAAGGTTTAATAAAAATTGGGTGAGTCACCAAGACTCAGTGCATAGTTAATACACATGTCCTCACATATGGGCTTGGCCCATATCCACACAGTTCATACACATGAATATGCAATTATGAAGCCCAACCCATGCTTATATATATATGTACCATGGCAACATATTACTCGAAACAAATATACATCACATGCCATCACATTTTTATACATTCATCAATAATTATTTATTATCGAAAATCACTGACCTGAGTATTCAATCACCCACCACGGTATTCACAATCTTAGCCCTTATTTCGACTAACATGCACAACATATACATTTACATAAAATAACACATATAACAAACAAGAGAACAGTGCGAAAACTACGCACCTGATTAAAGCGAGATCCGATTTATCTAACACAATCTAAAATCCCGAAACTTGTCCTACTGCTGTCGATTTGCCTTGAGCACTTCCATTCCCGAAAGACTCCTTTGATGCTCCTTAACACTCGCTTATCCAAAACCCGAATACTTGCTTGCTCCCGAAGACTATCGAAATCCCTACATTATCGCTTGAAGAGGTCACAAACACGTAGTCGACAGCACCTTCAATAAAGATTCGGCTAAGGTGATCAATAGTAGAGAGGTTTCGGCTTTTGTCAACAATGAGAGTAAGGATTGGTCTTTGGGAAGATGATGATTCGGCCAAGCTAGCAAATAGGAAGAAAAAGAATAAAATACAAATGGCCTTAAAGCTCTTTAAGGTTTCGGTCACAAACAAAAGAGAGTGGAAGCCAAAACTAGATATCTTTTTCTCAAAAAGAAGATGGCAGAAAAAGAGAGAAAGGAGAACAAAATTTGGCACACACACTAAGCATACTTCAAAGCCGAAAATGCCACCCCAAGAAGCCCTATATTCCGTCACCACCCTTGTAACTTCAAAACCAAGTATGAAGGTTCCTAAGGAGCTCCACCTTCGGCCATGCACAACTTGAAAAAGGGAAGAAGAAAAATTTTAGAAGAAAACGGCACCTCCAACAGCCCTCAACCGACCAACAAGCTCCCAAGTCCAAAGCTTCATTCGGCCAAGACAAATTGGAAATGAAAGAAAAACCAAGCATGAAATTCGGCCATGCATCCTTTTGCCAAACACAAGGCCGGCCAACTCCCCAAAGCATGCTTCATTCCCATCATCATAGAAATAAGGTAAACCATTGTTTAATCATTATCCCATCACTACCCCATTCCTTCGCATACATAAATTAATAATAATAATAATAATAATAATAATAATAATAATAATAATATAACACCACCCCATCACCTAAACTCTTTCTTCAATAAATAAAAGAATAAATTAACAACCATCCCATGCCTAAATTAAACTAACCCATATTCCAACAATAAATAAAAAAAACAACACCCATGCGTGCATGCCCCATGCAGCCACAAGCCTCACGCCGTCCACACAAAAAGGAAGGACCCTCAGATGCAGCCCCCAAGTCTCGAACCCGAGACCTGAAGAGAATCCCCCAAGCTTCCTGCCATTCTGCTAATGCGACTTCATGACATAATCCGCCACGACATTTCTTTAAACTATCCTTCGCTGGCTCCTTATGCTTTAGCGCTAAAAGTAAAAATAAAATGCCTTAAGCGCGACCCCCAGGACTCGAACACGAGTCCTCCTAGCCGCAGCCCTCAAGCAACGTCCTTAGCCACTCCACCCATACGCTTTCTTGTGACATGATTCCGCCCCGATTTATTTTAAAGCCTTCCTCACTTGCTCCACCTGGTCTTAACGCCAAAAGCCAAAAATAAAAACCCATTTGCCTTCCACGCTACTCAAACTCCCGACCCGCCGGAATCCCCACACGCTACCAGCCACTTTGCTGCTAGCTCATCTGTGCCATAATCTCCTCACAAATCGTTTTAAGTCCTCCTTAGCCCAGTCTCACTTGCCTTAGTGCCAAAAGGAAAATAAAAGTCCACTACTTACCGCCGCCTGGATTTGAACCAAGGTCCTAGTTGGCGTTAAGTCAGGCCCTTAAGAGGCGTCCCTAAGCCACTTTACCAAGCCTCCTTTCATGTCAAGAAATTCCCAAAATTATACTTAAGGCCTCCATAGCCTGATTCCCCTTTTTAACCCAATACTTTCAAAAATTTTTTTTCCAAAGCTTCCATTTTAGTCCTCGAGTCTTAAGAGCCCCTAAAACACATCCCCACCATTCTTCAAGCCTACTAACTCGTGAATTATGCTCCAACGCACAGCCCCTAATTTAGGATGTTACAATCCCTGATTTGTAAAAATTACTAAATTGCCCCTGATTTGTAAAATGACCAAAGTACCCCTGATCTTAAAATTACCAAAATACCCCTAGATTGCAAAATTACCAAAATACCCTTGGACTTCAAAATTACTGAAATACCCCCGGATTGCAAAATTACCAAAATCCCCTTATTTCATGAAATCAATAAGGAACTCTATTTTGAAAATTACTGAAATACCCCTGTAGGATAAATTACGAAAATACCCCTGGGTAGTGAAATGACGAAGATACCCTTATGTGATGAATGTGAGTTCATGGATGTTATATGTTTGCTGATGTGTGATGGTTGAATGTATGTGGTTTCTAGAATTAGGAGATAAACTTGAGACTGAAACTGTAGATAGGTTCGAATTCGAAAGAACTACTCTTAAAACTACTTCCCATAAGATTGTTCATGGTTAATTAGTGAAAGAAATTAATAATTCATAAAATTTCTAATTCAGATAATACGAGAATCAACGATGAACGCTAGAAAAGGAAGAAGAGGCCGCGGTCGAGGCCGTGGAAGTGTTAGGACTGATGTACTGACTCAGCTAGTTAGGGAGGTACTGAAGGAGGTTAAAGAAATCAGTGAAACACTTCAGTTTGGGTGCGTGGACTGTAAGAAAAAAAGAGATCGTAATTTTCTAGGGTTGCAGTCTCGTTCTGTGAAGCATGTTAAGGTACGTCCAAACTTTCGGGTTTGCGAATATTGTAGAAGGCGTCATCTGAGTGAATGTTGGAGGAAGTCAGGAACGTGTTTAAGATACGGGTCTGAGGAGCATAAGGCTCGGGATTGTTCAATCACCATTAAGTCGGGTATGTTTTGTGTGGATGCTATATTTTTGGGTATAGAAACTGTATGCGTGCAATGTTTATATATTATTAAATTAGAGTGCGTAGCGAAAGCATAGTGGTGAGACTTGGGTAGTACGACTAATAGTTAGTTGGAAATTTCGAGGACGAAATTTCTTTAAGGGGGGTAGAACTGTAACATCCTAAATTTTTGGGCCTATGCGTTTAATGGGTGAACATGTGTAATGTGTTAATTTAACTGTTAGGGGTCCAAATTGGGCTCAGGCTTGGGCTGAGGTCTTGGCTAAATATTTTGTTTAGACACTTTAGGGTTTAAAAATATTGTATCTGTGTTTAAAAATATCAAGTTGGGCTTGCAGCCCAAAACAAGGGGCGCAGTAAGAGGGAGTTATAGTTGGCGTCAAGGGCAAAGGAGGAGGCCCAAGTTTTGGCCACTTGGAGCCTATGTTTTTGGGCCAAATTCGACAACTATAAGGGACTAAGGGGGGACGACACAAGGCTAAAATATAGGGATTTTTAATGTTTTTAATTTGTGGATAATAAGTTGATAAAGGAGGGAGGAGTTGGAGCTAATTAAGTCTCTTTTAGATGAGTTAGTAGATTAAGATAAAGGAGAAAAGATAGGATTTATCTGCAAGGTTAGGTAAGTGCCGAAATTTCTATAAATAGGGGGTAGCTCATCATTTCTGGCATTCAAACCCTACTCTTTTCTTCATTCTTTGTGCCAAAAATTAGTGGCTAAGTTCTTGTCATCTTTTTCTTTCTCTGCCGAAATCACCACTCCATTCTCCCTCTCTATTTTCTTTTCTTTTTCCCATCTAGCCGAAACTCTCTGAAGCTTCATTCATTTTCGAATTCTCTGATAATTTCTTTCTCTTCCCTTTCAAATATTTTAGCCAAAATCTCTAAGCCTTCTCTTGATTTCATTTTACTTTCTTTCTAAGCCAAAGCCGAAACACTCTATTCCAATCTTCTAGAAGCCGAAAACACATCAGTTCATCTTTTTCGGGATTTCCATAAAAGCCGAAATCCTTAGATCTTATCTCCTGTGTTTGCCGAATTCTCTCTAGGGTATCTGCTTGTGCCGAATCTCGAAGGAAACTAAAGGTAAGTATTGATTCGTAAGATTTAAATCTTTTTCGGCTTTTTAGGGACTCTAGCCGAATGGCTATAAGGAACTAATCTTAAGTTTTTCTCTTATTTGCGGCATTTCGGGATTTGAAGGGGAGTCACTCGCTTAGATATCTAAGATAGAGTTTAGTAACACTCAAATCGTGTTACTTTCGGGATTTCAAGGTAAGGAGATCTATTAGTTTTAACGTGTAAATTCGGGTATTTATTAACCCTTGGCCGAATGTAGGGGAGCCCAAATCTTCGTATTCTTCCGGCTTTTGAGCAAGGTTTTAGACTAAGGGTTGTAGATCCAGATAGTAAGGATTTAACTAGGGAGTAAAACTACGTGATATCAGGTGTGTAACACTTCCACACCATTTAGATTGCCTGTTAAAATATGTTATAAATCTGTTATATTCTGATAAATGCCGAAATCCCGGCATCATGGTTAAAACCAGAGGAGGGTAAAAGCGAATCACCAGGTTAGTGATCTCTGTCATTCCTAAGTGAATGTTCCTGTTAAGGTGACATCTGTGATAAGTATGCTCTTTCTGTGATTGCATGGGGTTGGGTTTATTGAAAGGGGAAGTGTTCTGTTGTAGCGGCTTCTGCCGTGACCTGTTGTAGCGGCTTCTGCCGTGACCTGTTGTAGCGGCTTCTGTCGTGACCTGTTGTAGTGGCTTTTTCCATGACCTGTTGTAGTGGCTACGGCCATGATCTGACGATGAGCAGCATGTCTGCCATCAATGGTGTGTAGCGGTGTGGGTTGATTGTAGAAATCCCCAAATGGTGTGACTGGCAGGTAAGGGTGGCGTGTAGCGGATGGAAACCTAGGATTTGGGTTGGGCTTTGCATATTTTCTGATATATTATATTTTGTTATATGTTCTGTGGGGTTAAGGCCCAAGTCTAATGGTGCATGAGGGTTGCATACTGAGTCTCGCGACTCACCCTATTATTTAACAATTTCAGGTAGCACCTAGTGCATCGGACCGGGCTGGAGAGGAGCGCGAGGTGGCCATGCGAGAGATTACTTGGATTCAGCAAAGGACTTTACTTATCTTATTTATTTCTTTAGTATTTTTAATTAGTGGGTTTTAAATTTCATTCTAATAAGGCCACAGGCTATTCATTTTATATTCATGGGCCACTAGCTTTATTTTTATTTGGGTTTAATTTTGGGCTTTTATAATTGATAGACGTTTGAATTATTTTCTTCCTTTAATTAATTTAAGGCATGTAAAAAATTTAGTTTTTTGTAAGTTCATCAAGGCATTTTTATGAAATTTACATCTTATATGAATCATTTAATTATTAAGTTTTCCGGTATAAATGTTTAAACCTGATAATTGTTTTTTCCAAAGTGCGACATGTTTGGTAAAATCCCTTAAGTGACATACCAAATTTGACTGTAGTGTTTGGGCCGGGTTTGGGGTGTTACATACCTATTTTATCTTGTGAACTATGTGCTTATGTGTTTGTGAATATATGAATTGAGATGAGATACTATAACATGTGATATATGGTTATGGTAACTGTTGTGAAAGTGTAAATATGTACATGTTATTTATATATTAAATGTTAGTGACAATGTTTTGCTAAAAATGAAAATATGCAGTGATAGTACACGAATAATCGGTAAGTGATATGTGTTTGATTTCGAATATTTTGGCCTTGTGATCTTGAAATCGTTGGATATTGTTAGCATGCTATAGGATTGTGAGTACTCACCTATATGTACAGTGATTTTGGGCGTTGAGGCCCTGAGACATGTTGGAGGGATAAGAGAACGTGAGCTAAGCTCCATTCAATGGGACATGTGAGGGGAAATAAGGAGAGTGTTAGCTTTATGCTTTAATTTTGGGAAATGTTTGACTCTATGAGTCTATGTGGTATGTTGGAGAACCATGTATCCGGTGAGTGATGGTAGAGCTCAATTTTATGTTTTATAGCTCAAGTGTCAAATTATCTTAAATTATGAATATGTGTGTATTGTGATATGTGTTTGTATGGTATGTGACCATTATACGATTTATCTATAAACATGTTTTTGAGTATTGTGATATATGCTTGAATCTTATGTGATTATATGAGTATTGTGATATATGCTTGAATGTTATGTGATTATATAAGTATTGTGATATATATTTAATTTTATGTGATTATATGTGTAATGTGATATATGCTTAAAAGTGAATATGATTACCGTGTAAAAGAACTAGTAAATAATGCAGAGTAAGTATAATATGACACTAAAGTTGGAATTGTTGAGGTTGTGGTACACGGTTGTTTCGTTAATGCTTGATGAATTGTTTGCGTGGTAGTTGTTCTTGTAACACCCCTTACCCGTATTCGATGCTGGAACAGGGTACGAGGCGTTACCGGACTTGTGCTCAAGCAATCATACAAAACCGAGACATGAATTTTCAATTCAAATTTAAAACTTTTCACAAACATTCATATTACTCCTTAAACGAGTCTACGAGGCCCAAACACACTTTAGGAACGGTTCGGGACCAAACCGAATTCTTTAGAAGACTTTGGAAAAAGTCACTAAAAACAGGGGCACACGTCCGTGTGGAAGGGCAACACGCTCGTATAGATTTGTTTTCTCAATTCAATCCTACAGGAGTTTTCACACGGCTTGACACACACCCGTGTCCATGTCCCGTGTCCCTCACACGGCCATGACATGCCGTGTGCAAAAACCATGACATTCTGTTTCTGACGTCATCGCCCCAATAAGGTCACACGGCCAAGGCACATGCCTGTGTCCTTAGACTGTGTGGTGAATTAAATTCTTAAATTCAAGTGCAGACTTCACACGGCCTGGGCACATACCCATGTCCTATGGCCGTGTCTTCCATACAGTTGAGACACACGACCGTGTCTCAGCTCGTGTGGTTACTATTGGGCATTCTGTTTTGCCAACTTAGGATACGAGGGGACACATGGCCAAACCACACGCCCATGGGGTAGATCGTGTGCCATACACGGCCTAGACACACGCTCGTGTGTCTACCCGTGTGGATAGGAACAAGGCTATTTATCAAGCCCTTTCCGCCACCCCTACTTGCATCATCATAGGCCACATCAAGCAACCTATTTATTCACGCATAACTATACCATTTACTCAACCATGCAACTTGCACATTCATGAAAAACGTCATCATTTCATATATTAATAAGAAATAGCCATCAACTATGGCCTTATACAAAAGAATTCATCTTCAAAGAAGACAACACATTTGGCCAAAACAATATGACATTCGAAAAAAGACTAAGCCCCTATACATGCCATACTTAAAATGCTAAATCTAACTATACCAAAATGTATGGATAGTGTGGATGATCCTCCGACGGTCTCCGTATCCTGAGCTAGCTCTTTAACACTATAAAACAAGGGAAAAGAGAAGGAAGTAAGTTTTAAGCTTAGTAAGTCTATATGTAAACAATGAACATCATACCATATACTTATCAATCAAAACATTACATACTAATCAAGAACAATTTAGATCCTCGTAATTGTACTTACTTATTTCAAATCTTACCACATTCCAAATGCATAACACAAACATAGCTCACATTTACATACACTTATACCCTACACTTGTCAGCACATAGCCACACATAATTTCACTTAGTCAAAGTTTCTCGATGAACACTTCGTAATAATACCGGATACACGGTGGTTTCGCACACAGCCCACCATTAATAAATAACACGGTGGTATCACACACAGCCCACCAATAATCATATATCCACGGTGGTATCGCACATAGCCCACCAACAATCACTTATTCACGGATGTTTATCCATATCCTTTATCCTATTCCGAAGGTTTATCCGAGAACTTCCTCACTTTCTGTCATTTTAATAGATATCATAATATTTGTTCACATTTCATACAATGCATTAATATGTAAAAGCATAAGTAAAAAAAAAATGTATCATTTACAGATAAACTTACCTCGATACAAAATATGTCAATTTGAAGTTTAGTCCGAAACCTTGCCTTTTCCTCGGTCAAGGTTGATTCCACGTTCTTCTTGATCTATAATGACATATTTAGCTTATTAATTAACCACTTTAATCAAATCACTCCGTAGATTCCTATTTTGGCAAAATTACCATTTTCCCCTATACTTTCACAAATTACAACTTTGCCCCTAGGCTCGTAAAATGGAATGTGTTCATTTTTCACACACCCAAGCCTAGTCGAATATATTTTAAGTTTATAAAAACTCACAATTCCAATTATTTCACACATTTACTACCTATTTTTCAACCTTTACAAAAAGGTCCATTTTAGGTATTTTCATGAAAAATCCTTTCACAAAAGTTGTTTATTTAACAACTAAGTTTCATTTTCTTCCATAAAGATTCAGAAATCAACACTAATTTTCTCATGGAAAAACCCTAGACTCTCAACCATTTTGCAAAATAGTCCCCTCATTAGCTAGATAATGCTACAAGGGTCCCAAAAGTACAAAAATTATAAAAAAATAACCATAAAAAATACTTACTAGCAAAGGCTCAAGTTTCTGAAAATTTTAAGCTTTCCAAAGCTCCTCTTTTGCTGAAATTTTTGGTGGTAGAGGAAGGTGAAAAAGGTGATACATTTTTCTCTTTATTTTATTTTTACTAGACAATTAAGTCACCAAATACTACACCTAACAATTGACCATGTCTTTTCTTGTCCCTATGGCCTGCCATCACCCTAAATAAGGCCTAATTGCACATTAAGGACCTCCAATTTAATATTCAATAGCTATTTGACACCTTTAGCTTGTAAATCAAAACTTTCTCACTTTATGCGATTTAGTCCTCTTTCAAAATTAATCATGAAATCACTAAAATTAATTCACCAAAATTTTCATGCACTCATATAATCACGTTATAACACATAAACTAATATTAAAAATTATTTTCTCTGACCTCGGATTAGTGGTTCCGAAACCACTGTTTCGACTAGCCCTAAAATCAGGCTGTTATAGTTCTAGGTATTCACTGAGCTTGTTAAGCTCACCCACTCCCTTCTTAAACCATTGTAGATTAACTGTGTGCCAGTGTGAGCGGTGTGGTTTCTAGGGGTAATCCAAGCAAGTCCTTTTCTGTTATTTCGTAGGTGTTACTGTTATTTGTTTTTGTTTTGGGAATAAGGCAATATGGTAGACTTTTACTGATATTTTCCATGATGTTTTGGATGCCTCCATAGACTTTTTGTTCCTAAGTTTATGAGATTCGTTTTGTATTATGTTGTTTATTGCTCGGACTTACTTTCAATGTTTGAGACTATTATTACGGCCATTATGACGTCTATTCGATGATGCCATGATAGCATTATGAGATAATACAGGTTGGAATGACTTATTTGCTTATGTATGTTGTATTTTTCTTGGTCTGAAGTAGAGGTATCGATATACATGTTGTAAAAACGACACCCCTGTGATTTTGAAATGTGTAGGAAGTCAGAATCATAAATTGGTATCGATACCATATCACGAGTATCGATACTCAAGGTAATTTTATCGGTAATTTTATCAATACTTTTTCAATGGTACCGATATTTTCCAGGTTTTGAGTTTTGGGCGAGAAATAGTAAGTAGTTTTGGTATCGATTTTCCAAGCGGCATTGATACCACTTGAGAAAATTATCGATACCTCACCTTCAGTATTGATACCTACATAGACAGTTTTGGGGAATTTTGCTAAATGGATCTTATGCATGTAAAGACCCGATAGTCAGGGGTGTCGAAAAGTGCATTCCTAGGGCTCCGTTCCCGAAAATCGAACTCGTTAAAATATTTATGAAGTTAGTTGTGTAGTTAATTAGGTTTCAGTTAAGTGAATTTGCATGAATTAAAAGTTATTATAGTATAAGGATTAAATCGCTTTTAAGGTAAAAGTTAATTTATGATTTAAAAATAATTAAAGGGACTAAAGAAGCAATTACACCATTATTTCTTTAGGTGGGACCTCATTAGTGAATTATATATATAATCTATATATAAATTTATTTTATATATATAATAATTAAAGTTAAAAAATGTTATCTTAATAATTAAGTAAATATATGTATTATATAATAATAATAAAATAAAGTACAATAAAACAAAAAAAAAAAAAACTAAAGAATGAGAATATGCTAACTAAACAGGAAAGAAAAGAAAGAAAAAGAGAAGAGGTTACTGCACCAAGGGCTCCAAATTTTCAAATTTCAATTGGTTAGTCAAGTCAGTCCCTTTTTCTTGTAATTTGCATATTTTTGGAATCCCAGTACCTAGCGTTACCCAACCCATGTTGTAATTTTGGCATTGATTAAGATTTTAAATGTTGTTATTATCCAATAGTTTTAGTATTAGAGATTAAATTGATAGATTTTTAAGCTAGAAATGAAAAAGGAATAAATTGTAAATTTTGAGTAATATGGACTAAATTGTGAAAATTTTGAAATTTAAGGGTTTAAGTGAAAATAGGGAGTTAAATTTAGTTTAAAGTGAAATTTTTATAAAATATAGAATTAATTGTAAAGAATAAAAATTAGTCTCGATTTAGGGACTAAATTGGAATTTAGGCAAATATTGAGTAAAAATTTAAATATTCAATATGAAATTGAATTTTGTTGTATTTATAAATTTTAATTGTTTTAATCCTGTAGCTAACATCGTACCGAAATCCTCGACTAAAAAAGGGAAGGATAAAATTGACGTCGAATAGCTCGGAATCCACGGTTTGTATTTCTATAATCCGAATCTAGTTACTAATTGTTGTATTTTGATTTAATGCATATGGTAAGTAGTTGAGGTAAGTATTTGGCACTTTGATATTGAAATGAATTAAAGTTAATTGAAGTGGATTGAATTGGTATATATATTGTGAATGTATTGATTATTTGAATTGAAATGAATATATATGTGTAAATGTGATAATGCGCAAATATGATAATTGGATATTAGTTGTATTTGGAAAGTGAATTGGAACCATATTATCTGTATTGGGCTGAGTCAGATATAGATGGCATGCCATAGGATAGGAAGAGTTCAGGTATTTCTTCGACTTCGAGTCGACGAGGCACTGGGTGCCAATTTACTTTAGTTTAACCGATGAGACACTGGGTGTCAAATTATATAGCTCAGGGTGTAGTTTCTACTTCGGATTTATCCAATAAGGCATTGGGTGCCAAACTGGTGTGTTGGTTAGATCCATGTATCAGCTCGAGTCCGAGTCGTGTTAATAGGGGTAATTAAATAAAATGGATATATGATTGATATTGGATGATATTGTATGAGAATTGAAAATGGGATAATGATTTGAAACATGAAAATTATTCATGAAGTGGATATGGAATGGATAATGCCATTGTGTAAATAAAATGTGAAATCAAATTGTAAAAAGCTATTTATATAGCAAGTGATGAGAATTGAAAAAAGTATGAAATGATATGCTAATATGTATCAATTAAAAAGGTTGGCATATAATAATTGTGATCTTAAACAATAATATGTGTTTAAAAATTCAATTATACATTTTATATTATCTTGTCTTTAAATGTTTGGATTATAGAAATATCACTGAGTTTTACTCAGCGTACGATTTTGTTTTTCCGTGCGCAGGTTAGATACTTCACTTTTGATTGCCGATTCAGCATCCAACAACGATACCAAACTCAAATGTGGTGATGTTTATCTTTTGTGTCGGCATGTACCTAGGATGTCTAAATGATAGTTATTTTGTGGATGGATTGTACATGAGGTTATAAGTGTAATGTTAGTTTGGTATATATATATAAACATGTGTTTGTGTTTGAAGCCATTGTATGATATGGTAAATTGAACCAAAGCTTGGTATGTGCTTGTGAATTTAAGTTAATGTTTTAGGTAGATATGAGCTAGGCCAAATTGATGGATTTTGGCATGTTTATAATTTTAATTTGAATGATGCATTTATGATATGTTTTGATGATATAAATGTGGTACCAATGAGGGTACATTGGTTAGGCACCTAGGATGATTGTTTTGGCATGTTTTGAATGTGTTTGATCATGTTTTGAACAGGTTAAACAAATGGTTTTTGAGTTGTTTAATGCCCAAGCATGTAGGAAATGGTAAATTTGTTGTTTAAGGCATATTTTAGGTCCATACGGGCATGTGACTTGGCCGTGTGAGACACATGGCTAGCACACGGGCTTGTGAGGCCATTTCGAAGGGTACATGGCCTAGCACTCGAGCTTGTGGCTTGGTCGTGTGACCCATGTCAGAGAGTTACATGGGCACAGACATGGGCTGGGACACAGCCGTGTGTCCCTACTTCGAATGCCCACACGACCAGACACACGGGCGCATGAGTCACACGACTTGACCACACGGTCGTGTGAACCCTGCAGTTAAAATTTTTCTAACTTTTTCCTAAAATTTTCAAATGTTTCCGATTAAGTCTCAAATCATTTCTAAAGTAATTTCAAACCCTTAAAAGGCTTTAATAAGGGACTCTATGCATGTTAATGATGAATCATTTTATGATTTTTGAAATGTTTTAAATGAATAATAGATTACAATTACTCAATAATGCTCCAAACCCTATTCTGGTGACGGATACTGGTTAAGGGTGTTACAATGCATGTATAACTATGATTATAAGATTTTTAAATGTATGTCTAGCATGTGATGATGATAACTAAAGAGTATGATTGACTTAAAACCTATACAATTTATAATATGAAAGACAATTCTTTTGGAATGAGCTTTTGCTTGTTGTATATAACATGAGACGGTGGTGTGACATCCTGATATTCGGGTTTGGCAACTAGGCTGGGTATAGGGTGTTTCAAGTTTCATTTATGATCATAATACTAATTAAAATAGTTTTGCAGACCATTGCATTGACCATATTCTCTAGAATGCTGGACTCTTTGGGTTTGTAAGTTATGTTCAACCTTATATGAAAAATGTTTATGAATATTTTACAAATTTGAAAAAAAGTATAACTTATGAGACCAACAATATCTTAGTTGAGGAGAAATATGTAAGTCTGGTCTTGAGGAGATTAGGAAAGTGTTGAATTGTTACACTGTGAATATAGTAGAGCTTGGTGAAACCATGGATCAAACAACTACTGCCTTGAACAATAACCTCTATCCAACCAAGCCAAAAAGTGGTACTTTTTGTTGGAAAAATGGGTTTGAAAAACACAGTAGAAAATAAATTTAAGAACAGTAGAGTTTTAAAAAAAAAAATTCCAAAATGAACAGTAGGGTTTTAATTTTTTTTTTCCAAAATAAGATCTTAGTTGTGATATCTAAAGTAATAAACACTTAATCAAAATTGTACCTGTCGAAACCATTTTTTATTGAATGGTGGAAAAACGAGGATTGATTTTAAAAATCAGGGAGTCGCCACCAATCCTTTTTGTTTAGGTGTGATTGGATCACCTATAAAAAATTTTATTTTATTTTAAAAGAAATTAATTTTGGTCTACGAATTCCAAGAAAAATGGGTTCGGGAGTCGGTTACGCACGAGGAAGGATTAGCACCCTTGCAACGCCCAAAATTGGTACCTAATTGATTAATTAACGTCCTAATGCCAAAAATTTGAAACGATTTTAAAATACAATTCCGTTTTAAAAATTTAAGCAACTCGAATTGGATATTGAGATTTTCTTGTTCCGAAGGAATAAAATATCACATCCAGCACGATAGGATATGACGTTTCAAACCCTCAATGCCAAGATCCTTTCATGATTTCCAAAGTTCATGCATTGAGATTTTTATAAGGATATTCTATTATTTGGTCAAACGAAAAACCGAAACCCAGCACGATAGGGCACGATTTCTTGAATTTCCAAACATGAAATATCACCTTGTCTTTTAAAAGGAAAACATGGAAAAAATTACGAAAGGATACTTAGCTACTTGGTCAAATGGAAAATCGAAACCCAGCACGTTAGGGCACGATTTCTCAAATTTTCAATCACTAAATATTGCCTTGTTTTGAGGAATTTTTAAATGGGCGATTTTAAAATCAACTTAGAAAGTATTTATTTGATATGCTCCGGATGAAAACTTCTAATAAGAGTTTAAGAACATTGGAACTTGAATCACAAAACAATACCGAGAAACGTAAGCAATGCACCAAACATACAATAATATATGAACTCAACTGTAACATCCTAAAATTTGAATTTTTATATGTTGCATTATTTTGGTGCTCAGCTAGTTTATTTATCCTATGTGTTGTTAAAATAGTCCTGAGAAGGTTCGGGATTTATTTGGATTTGGTATAATTTTTGGAAATGTGTACTTTAATGAAGTGGAACAAGTAACCTTAATGCTTAAGGTAATTAAGTAAAAGTTAGCATAAGATGAGCAAGTAGTAAAGAGGAGTTGGCGCCATAAGCATACGTAGAGGGTAGAGGTTCGAATCCCTTGATGTGCATGTGAATTTTATTTTTTTTTGCTTTCCATCTTTTTAGTGTCGGTCAAGCTAGTATTTATGGTAGCTTAGACTTTAATTTTTATGGTAAGGTGACTAAGAGAAAAGGCAAGTGTAAACTTAAGGAAGGGAATCATTTGAATAAGGCATGTAGGGGGAACACAAGGCACATTACAAGGAAGATGTTTTGGAAAGTTTGGAGTGGCCAAACTTTGACTTTGTGTCCATATACTTGGACAGTTTTGGGGGCTAGGGAGGTGGTCGAATTTTTGAAGGCTTTTGGTAGGATTAGGTGCTAGTTGGGCACATTCTCATTTGGTCATTTTTGTGTTCTCTCAAAACTTTTCTCTCCATCTTTCCTCTCCTTAGCCGAATGCACCTTGAGCAATAAGTAACATCTTTATTTTTTCTTTTAGTCATTCATAATTTTGACCATTTCGGTCTTAATTTGCCTATTCTCTCAAACCTTTCCTCCTAGTGCCGAAATCACCAAAACCTTGGAAGGCCATTTTCTCTTTTCTTTTCTTTTCACCCTTGCCGAATGCACACAAGCCTCAAACTCATTTCTTTGTTCATCTTCCATTCTTGAAAAGAACCGAAACCTAAACACCTAATTTTCCTATACCTTTCTTCATCTCTTTCTTCTTACAAAAATCTCTCAAACATTTTCTCCCTTTTATTTTCACTATGGCCGAATGTTACTAAGCACCATCCCCTTCAACTTCTCCTTCGTAGCCGAATCTTCTACCACACTTATCTTCTTCTCAAACATTTTATTCTTCTTCTCACACTTTGATCAATCGGTAAGTGGCTAGTACAAAATTTTGGTATTGTTATTTTCCCTTTTCCTTTGTGTCGAATCTACATGTTGGTGTGGGATGGTCTTTTTGGATCGAGACCACCATCATATCATATCTCATTCAAATCTTTTCTCCATCATAGAAACTTAGTGGAAGGCCTAAACTTGGAGTGTCCGAAATCATCGTGTATCGCTAGGATTTGGTCCAAAGCTTTAAGGTAAGGATTTCTATCAAGGATTCCATGTTACTCTTGATTTCGTTAAAGATGGGGTTTATTAACCGATTCTATATTAGGGACTTTATCACTCGATTTTCATCTTTTGAACGTAAGGGTTTTGTGGTAAGCCGATTTCGCTCATTAAGACTAATCGTTTAATAACAAAATATTAGTTTGGGCTAATATTTTTTTGTCAATGGAGGCAAACAAGATCGAATCAAAAGGAGTAGTGATTGGTGATCGAAAAAGGAGCGGATTTGCGATCCCTCCTAGATTCAAACGAAGGGCCGTTTTGGTGATCCAGGATTTTCCACCGGGTTGTGGACCCTCATCCGGTGAGAATCAACTATTTGAGGTTGTTCGCAGTTCTGAGCCGTTAGCTATTCGGGATTTTCCAATGGGTTGTGGACCTTCAACCGAGGAAAATTGGCAAATCATAGTTATTCGCAATTTCGAGGGTAAAAATCCTAGACCGTTTATCTTAGAATAAATTAATATAAGTGTTAATGATCTAATCGAGCGTTAAAAATATTCTAGGTGTTGACGATCAAGAAAGTGTAGTGCTCACCGTAATCAGGTGTGTAATCTCGCACCGTATCTCATGGGTTAGATGACTATATCATAGTAATCGTTGGATTAAATCACAAGTTAGTGAAATTAGGTAAAACAGTATATTTATCACTTTAATGGTAAAAACTATGAAATCGGTATTAAGATCGTGAAAATTACGAAATTGCCCTTAATGGGCTAAACCGATAAAAGTGACTAAGTGGGCCTTATGTGATATTTGATAAATGGGCCATAAGTGATATTTGATAAATGGGCCATAAGTGATATTTGATAAGTAGGCCTTATGTGATATGTGATAAATGGGCCATATGTGATATTTGATAAATGGGCCATAAGTGATATGTGATAAATGTGCCAAATGTGATACTTGATTTATGGGCCAAATGTGATATTGGCTACATGGGCCAAAATGTAATATGGGCCAGATTGTGAGAATTTTTATAACGGGCCATATGTTCGTAATAATTATATGAATGGATTGTAGTAATTGAATGTGCATATTATATACATGATTTGCGTGGGTTGGGATATTTGACGAACAGAAGTTCTGGTAGCTTTGCTACAAAATTCTGGTGGCTTGTCCGCAGTTTGATATATGGCTTAATGCCCAGTTTGATATATGGCTAAATACCCAGTTTGGTGTGTTGGCGGGGTGGGTGACTAAAGCTCCCCACAGGTGTGTTGGTTGGTACGGGTGGTGTGTAGCGGATGGAAAACTAGGTTTGGTTGGGAAATTGCATAACACATGCATGTTATATATGATATTATGTTATGATTGTAATGGGCTTTGGCCCAATAAATGCTTATTTGAAATTTTGCCCAGTGACAATGGTAAGTGGATTACACACTGAGTTCTAAGTAACTCACCCCTGTTTTCTTTACCCTCCTCAGGTAATGATCAGTGATGGAGGCTTGGGTCGGGAATGACTCAGTGGAGGCCATACTACGAATTATGGGTTATTTAAATTTTGGATTTCTTTTTAAGTACTTTTTATTATTTTTGCTATTTTGTAATAAGGCCTCTGGTTAAATTTTTATGAATGTTTTACTCGTGGATGGAAATTTTATTATGATTTAAATACTTAAGTAGGACTATTTCATTTTAAAATAGAAATAAATGTTTTCCTCAAATATATTTGCAAAAAGAGTTTCATTTTAAATATTTTTTTTTAAACTCGGAAATTTTCTGTAACAATTCTTCTAAAAATCTTGCTTTCAAAATTTCTTTCGATCTCTTTTACATTTCTCGGAATATTGAATCAATTATTTTTTTTTCTAAGTTTCAATTTATAAACTCTTACGTCTTAAATTATTAAATTTAACAATCAACCTCGGTTTTCAATAAACACCTTTTCAAATCTTTTTTTTTTGAAAAATCCGTTTTCTACAAATCTCTAAAAGACTTTACATATGATCATTTCGTGTGACATGTCAAATCTGGTCTTAACGCATAGACCGGGTTTGGGGTGTTACATCAACCTTATACAAATGAAAGGTAATGATACGAGCAATTTAAATATACACAATAGCAACTATTTTATGACATACTCCATTTCAAAAGACCTATTTTAACAATCCAAGATCAATAAACGAAAAGATATAGTAATCTTATGAAATTTACAAGGTAAATTAATATAAAACAAATTTTAAATGATAGCAAATGGATTTAAAATACCTAAAAGGTTTGAAATCAACAATTTAGAAAATAAATTACAATCGATATAATAATTTATAAATGAATTTATTAAATGACTATTATATAAGAAAAAATTTAAAATGTATAATATACAAGATAATCTAAAAACAAATATACCTATCCAAAATAAAAACTTAATAAATAATGTATATGTGCAAAACTATAGAAAAGCGTTTGATATAAATAAAATATAAATTTAAATAAGATTTTTAAAAGAGCAATTATGTATATAGATTTAAAATAAAGTACATATATAAAATAATATGAAATTAATAATAAATATAAAATAGGATGATTTAAATATAAATTATATATATATATATGTATGAATTAGTATATATATATATATAGAAGAGTATTTAAGTTAAATATTATACAAAATATTAAGACAAAGAGACATATAAAAGGAATATTTTGAAATCAAACATATATAATAAATAAAAATATATACAAATGAAAGTTTAAAACAAATTAAAATATTGTAAAGTCAATAAAAGAGTTCAAAATAATCTATTAAACAACTTCTACAAATAAATGATGGATAAATTTTATAAACTAAAAAAGATACTTAATTGAAATAAGAATAAAATTAGCAGGCTATTTTATAAAAATTTAAATAGAGTTAAGGACTAAATTAAAATTAAAACAAAATTAAAAGTCTAAACACTAAACATTAAATCAATAGGGGGCCCATATGGAATATGCGCGCAAAGAATAGGGATTCAATGAGCAATTAGCCCAAACCCTTAAAACGCGTCGCTTCAGCGCAGACCAGAATGAATCAGAACAAAAGCCCTGGGGCAAAAAAAAAAAAAAAGAAAAATGACGTCAGATCACATTACACCACCCTACAAAAGCGGAAGGGCTTGTTGCGCAAATATACCTTCACCGCAAAAACGCGCGAACCTTGAGGGTTCAAGTCGGGTCAACCCGATCCAGCTCAAAACGACGCCATTTTGAAGCTATTGCAACTAGGCTTAAATGACGTCGTATCTTTCGCCTATAAAAGGCAAAATTTGTTTAAAAAAAAATCATTTGGTGTTTGATTTAAAAAAAAAAAACAAAAGGGAGGAGGTTAATTTTCTCTCTGGCTCTCTCTGCGATTTCCAGTGACCAGACCACCGTCGGTCGGTCACAGATGACCACCGCGCACGGCGGTTAGACCCCAAAAATTGTATTTTCATGCGAATCAAGGTATGGGTTCCCTTCTTTTTCCTTTATACTATTATATATATATATATATATATATTATAAGAGGCCCATTTTGCCCGGGCTTAAAATAACAAAAAAACAAAAAATATAAATGTCTAGTTACAGTCCAAAAACAATTTATAAGCCCAAATTTACAAGTAAGTTACCCGTGGCCCAACTAGTCCCACTAACCCAATACTAGAACCCAACAACAGACTACCCAAATCAACTAAACCCATGGCCCGTTACACTTAGTCCAGATCCTAACTACCCTGCCCAGACCCAAGCTCGCACGGCCCAAAAATTAAGCAGCCACAGAGACCTAGGGTTTTTGGGAAACCCTAGGCGCCGCAAGCAGCCCCTGTCCTTGTTCTGCAGGCTTCAATTTGCCTCTCGTCAAGCCGCGATTTGCGTATGGATAATGCCCTCGCCAGCGAGATCTTCGTCGAGTACCTGTAAGAAAGGACAGAAACAACAGCGAAAATGGAATTTCGTTGTTTCCTTTTTTATTTTCTGGGTTATAAATGTAACATCCTAAAAATTTGAGTATCGATATGTTGCATGTCTTTGGTGTTTAGCTTGTGAATGATTTTTTTGTGTGCCTACTAGAGTCTTGAGGAGGCTCGGGGTTATTTGGAATTAGAATAAATTTTAGTAAAGAGAATTTACTGTAGAGGAATCAAGTGACTTTGAAGCTTAAGTTAATTAAGTGATAAAAGATAGCATAAGTTGAGCTATTGGTAAAGTGGTTATGCGCAACATGTATGGTCTTGAGGGGAGAGGTTTGAATCTCCTAGCATGCAAATTGTGAGCATTTATTTTTGCTTTTTCCTAGCATGTGTCGGCCAAGCATCATTTATGGATAAGTTGGACAAACTCTTTTATAGTATGGTGGCTAAAGGTTATGGCAAGCTTAAATTAAGGGATAGAATTAACTTGATTTTGGGGATAGGATTTTAAAGCTTTGGAAAGTAGAGGATCACAAGGCATGATACAAGGAAGTTGTCTGTAACATCCCGAAATTTGGGCCTAGTAGGATTAAACCCATTGGGCCTTGGGCGTAGGAGTGTTTAAAAATTTTGAGAACAAGAGAATGACATTATTTCAAGTTGGACTTATTAAGAAGATGATTTTAGAAAGTTACGGGGTTCTATGAAGGTTCGAGTTCAAGTTGGGCCTTAGTAAAAGTTTGTGTTTAAGCCTATTAAGGAGAGATAGTAAGTGGCATCAAGGCTTATGGAAATAAAAGAGTAAATTGCTAGCATAAATGAGCATATGCAAGGAGGTTATGGCATCAAGTGAAGTACCTTGAGGGAAGAGGTTCAAATCCCATTGTGTGCAAATTTTGACTATTATTTTTGTACTATTTCCCTAAATTTCGGCCAAGCTTGTAAATAAGGCAAAATTGGACTTTTAAATTATGGTAAGGTGGACTTATTAAATTGTGGAAAGGTATGGTAAGGAGGAAAATAAGGGATTTTAGGTAAGGTGGACTTATTAAATTATGGAAATGTATGGTAAGGAGGAAAATAAGGAAAAAGAAAAGAAAAAGAAATAAAGAAAAACATAATGATGGGATGATTGATTAGTGGAGTAGGTGAGGGAGTAATTATGGGAGAAAGAAAGGAATGATGGAGAGTGAATTATGGAGCATTTTAGGGAGTGAATCATGAATGAGAGGTAGTGGAGGAGTTAGGTCAAAAAAAAAAAAAAAGAAAGATGAATGAAATGAGAAGTGCATGGGGGGATGATATTCGGCTATGAAGAGGGGTGTTTAGGCAATTTTAACTTTTGGTCATTTTTCCTTTAAAAAATATTTTTGGTTCTTTTGATTGTATTTCCGCTTTGCCGAAACTTCAATTTGCCTATTAACTTCTACTCTTTTCTTTTCAAACAATCTCTATTCTACACCATAACTGAAACATCAAGTTCATCTCATAATCGAAGTTTGGTTCTTGTGGTTGCCGAAGCTTCTTTGCCTTCTCGGGTTTTCGGTGGTGCAAGAAAGTGTTCTTCCTCTTCTTTCATTTTCTTCTTGTTTCTCTTTTACTCCCTCTTCTAAAATCGATTAGTCACCCTGTTCTTTTGACCAAGGCCGAATCTATTCCTTGCTACTTCCATCCTCTTGGTTCTCTTGGTGTGGACTGAATCGGTAGAGTGTTAGCTTACACTCTCGTCATCTTTCTAGTCTTTGGCTTTCGGAAGAGGGTTGGTAAGTAGAGTCTCGAAGTACTTTATTAGAGGGCCAATCGAACACCTATCTCTCGTAATAAGAGACTCGGATTGTTGGTAAGTGATATAGATTGTTAATCAATTGCAATACTTGGTTGAAGTTGTAAATTGGGCTTTGGACTAATTGTTGACCGATTGTACCTTTAGGTGCCGCGATGAGCATCGTGTTACGGATTCCGAATAAGGTGTGTAATCTCATATCCTTCCATATACATATCTGAAATGGTGTGTAATCTCACACTTCTCTGAATATATGTATGAAATATGCTGTTAATCGGCTGAAATACCGAAGAAAACTAAAAACCGGCATCCATAATCACTCGGGCGTGCGTATGATCGTAGTGGTAATCGTATTTCGTAATAAAACAGTTTCAGTTAGAAGCAGTGACTTGTTTTAAAAAAATCACTAAAAATAGGAGAAAAGGAATTAGAAAGTGAATAAGATATCAAATTAAAGCTTACTGTGTCTATTTTAATATGGAAGAAATGGAAAAGGAAAATGAATTTTATATTCTGAGATATCTTAATTTTAGTGAGACTGGTTCTGATTAACTTCGGGGTTCACTGATCTGTTTTGGAAGAATCATATAAAATTGTACAAAGTGAATTATGGGTTATAATTTATATGTATGGATTCCTTAGTGATCTTATTTTCATTAGAAACAAGTGGGATTAATATATGAAAACCGTACAGTGAGATATGTGGAATTAAGGTAAGAGATATCAGAATTGTTGGACAGTGAAACAAGGGAAGAGTTAAGGAATAAACTGTACTAAATGACTAGGCCCAGAAATTCTGGAAAATTTACAATAAGAAGATATATGAGTTTATTTCCAAGGAAAATTTACGGATCTAAATTTTGAGTTTTCTAACTCGAGTTATAGCCAATTTAGTCAGTATGACGCATATGGATAGTCTTAAATTTTTATGCCCAAATTAGTAGTTAAGTCCAGAATTGCGAAATTATCCCGTTTGGGCCTAAATTGAATTTTGACCCAATAGTTCCGTAGAGACCCAAATAGAATTCTGTGCCACTCGAGGCGATAGTAGGCCTTCGAAAACACCGTTGAATATGAAATTACCGAATTACCCTTAGAGGGTAAATTACCGAATTTACCTTTGGAAGGTAAATTATCGAATTACCCTTGGTGGGTAAAATTTTTGAATTTCCCTTAGAGAGTAAATTACCGAATTACCCTTGGAGGGTAAATTACCGAATTACCCTTGGAGGGTAAATTACCGAATTTACCTTTGGAAGGTAAATTACCGAATTACCCTTGGTGGGTAAAATTTCTGAATTACCCTTAGAGAGTAAATTACCAAATTACCCTTGGTGGGTAAAATTTCTGAATTACCCTTAGAGAGTAAATTACCGAATTACCCTTAGTGGGTACGATACAGAATTATGAAAATGCCCGTACGGGCCGAATTACAAAAATGCCCCTAATGGGCCGAATTACGAAATGTCCCTATGGACCGAATTACGAAAATGCCCCTAATGGGCCGAATTACGAAATGTCCCTATGGACCGAATTACAAAAATGCCCCTAATGGGCCGAATTACGAAATGTCCCTATGGACCGAATTACGAAAATACCCTTTATGGGCCAAATGTGATATTTGATATATGGGCAGTTTGATATTTGTGATATGGGCCAGAGTGTGTAATTTCACACTTATCTCATGGGTTAGATATTATACCGTAATCATTAGAATAAATCGTAAAATTTGTAAAATCAGAAAATACGGTATAATAACACTTTTTGTGTAAATGCATGAAATCGGTATTAAGGTTGTGGGAATTACGGATTTGCCCTTAATGGGTTATTTTGTTAAAAAAGTGATATTTTGGGCCATATGAATTATTTTGATAAATTGGCCAAGTGTGAAATTTGAAAAAAAAAGCCTCATGTGATTAATGGGCCAAAATTTGCTAGATCGATTAATGGGCCAAAATTTGCTAGATCGATTAATGGGCCAAATTTTGCTAGATCGCTTAATGGGCCAAATTGTTAAGATTGATTAATGGGCCAAATTGCTAGATTGCTTAATGGGCCAACTTGTATTATGGGCCTTATGATGAAATTATTCTATGAATATTGTTATGCTTTGTATATCCATACATGATTGCATGGGTTGGGATAAAATTGAAGAGAAGTGCTAATGGCTCTGCCACAATCTAGTTCGGTGACTCTGTCACAATCCGGTTCGGTGGCTCTGCCACAATCCAGTTCGGTGACTCTGTCACGATCTAGTTCGGTGGCTCTGCCACAAACATTTTAAATGGCTTTATGCCTGCGATTGGTGTGTTGGCGGGGTGGGTTGACTTGATCCCCACAGGTGTGCTGGTTGGTACGGGTGGTGTGTAGCGGATGGAAATTAGGTTTGGTTTGGGATTTGCATATCATATGCATATTATATACATGTTATTATGTTATAATTGTAAATGGGCTTAGGCCCAAAATCTTGCTATGTGTGTTCCGACCCAGTGGATGATGGTAAGGGGATTACACACTGAGTTCTTGTAACTCACCCCCTTCCTTTTAACCTTTTCAGGTAATGCTCAGTGACGTGGACTTGGGCCTTGGATGACTCGATGGAGACCATACTTCAGAAATGGTTTATTTGGACTTCAGACTTCTTTCTTGTTTATTTTATTACTCTATTATTTTGGGTTAAATGTTGTAATCAGGCCTCGGATTTTCTTTCAAAATGCTTCTGCAACTCTATTCCCAAACGTCCCATTTTCGTAAATTGTTTATTTCAAATATTTTCACAACCAAAAAGGTTTTTAAAGATAATTACGTTTTCAAGTAAATAACAATTGCTTAAGTGTTTTGGGTTTTAACGAAGAGGCTGTAATTCTCAAACAAGTTTTTAACAATCTCAAAGATGGTTTGAAAAAAAAAATCTTCCATGTGACACACCAGATTCGGGCTTAACGTCTAGGCCGGGTTTAGGGTGTTACATTGTCTTGGAAACTTTTGCATGGCCATTTTGACCATGTATTTGGACGGCATTATGGACAAAAGGGGGGAGCCGAAATTTGGTGGTTAGTTTGGGGTAGGATGGTAGCTTGTTAGAATTCTTTTGGTCATAATTTTTGCTCATCCAAAACATCTTTCCTCTCATTTCTTTTCTCTCATAGCCGAATGTGTCTTTAGTTTGGAGAAAACAACTTTGTTGGGTTTCATTTAGGCATTTTCTTTTTGACCATTTGGTCATTTTTGCTTATCACTCTAGTATCCCATTGTATGTCTTTCTCCTAGTGTCGAAACTACCAACACAAAAAGCCATTCCTTTTTCTTTCTCCTTTCCCATTGCCGAATGTATATTGTTCCTAAACTCATCTCTTTTCTCCTTCTCTTTTCTTCTCTTTGAAAACCGAATTATAACACTTCTCTCCATTTTCTTTTCTTCTCCATTTTTATTTATCATTCAAACACTTTCTCCATCTTTTTCTCCCCATGGTCGAATGGTACTAATCCCATTTTCTCCAATTTTCCTTCAAAGCTGAATCTTCTATTCATTGATATTGTCTTGTTGGTTATTCTTTCAACCCTCGTTTAAGCAATAGTGTGATAGTGGAGTGCCGAATCACCATTTCGTCAAATTCATCTTGAAATTATTAAGTACGGATCATATCTTTCAAGGTAAGGGTTCTTATCAAGGAGTTACATATTACTCGACATATTGATATAGATGGGTTATTAATCGATTTCATTTTAAGGGACGTTATCGCTTGTTTTTTTCATCTTGTGGAACAAGGAGATTTTGTGGTAAGCCAATCTCATCCTTAAAATCGTTAGTCATAAATTCTGATATATTAATTAGTCGGACTAATGATCTTTTGTCAATGGAGGCAATCAAGATAGGGTCGAAAAGGGTGGTAAATAGTGTTCGAAAGAGGGGCGGTTCCGTTATTCCCCCTAAATTTAAACGAAGGGCTGTTTCGGGAATCTGAGATTTTCCACCGGGTTGTGGACCCTCATTTGAGGAAAACCAGTTATTTGAAGTTGTTCGTACTCCGGAGCCTTTGTTTGTTCGTGGTTATTCAACAGGTAGCGAACCAACGATCGGGGGGGAAACCGCATATAGAAGTTGTTCGAAATTCCAAGGGTAAAAGTCTAGATCGTTATTTCTAAAGATAGATTTATAAACAGTATTAGTGTTCTAAATTATCGTGATGCGTATTTAGGTATCGACGAACGGGAAAGTATAGTTCTCACCGTAATCAGGTGTGTAACTTCACTTTTATATTTCGAGTTGGATGTTATATCGTAAACATTAGGATAAAAATCGTAAAGATGGAAAAATCGGAAAATACGACATAATTAACACTTTTGTGTTAATGCATGAAATCGGGTTATAAGTTGTGAAAATTACAAAATCGCCCTTGATGGGTTAATTTGATAACTAGTAAGATTTTTCTGTGATATATGGGCCAAAAACTGCTAGATCAATATATGGGCCAAAAACTGCTAGATCGATATATGGGCCAAAAACTGCTAGATCGATATATGGGCCAAAAACTGCTATATTGATACATGGGCCAAAAACTACTAGATCGATATATGGGCCAAAAACTGCTAGATCGATATATGGGCCAAAAACTGCTATATTGATACATGGGCCAAAAACTGCTAGATCGTTAAATGGGCTAAATTGCTATTTTGCCTAATGGGCCAAATTGATAAATTGAAATATGGGCCAACTTGTAATATAGGCCTTTTGTTAAATTTATCATGTAAATATATTACTATGTTTCTTTCATAAACATGATTGCATGGGTTGGGAAAATTGATGAAGAGAAGAAAGGCCTGTTGCCAAAAATCTAATTCGGGTGGCTTTGCCACAATCTAGTTCGGTGGTGCACCATAAGATTATTTAAATGGCTTTATGCCTGCGATTGGTGTGTTGGCGGGGTGGGTTGACTTGATCCCCACAGGTGTGTTGGTTGGTACGAGTGGTGTGTAGCGGATGGAAATTTAGGTTTGGTTGGGAATTTCATTTTACATGCAATTGTATTATTTTGGTATTAAATCTGTAATGGGCTCAAGCCCAATATAATGTCTTGATGACTTGGCCCAGTGGAATTGATGAGTAAGTTACACATTGAGTTCTAAGTAACTCACTCTGTTTTCTCATCCATCTCAGGTAATGACAATTGATGGAGGCTTGGGCCGGGGATGTCTTCGTGGAGGCCATACTTCGAGTCTGGGTTTTATAAACTATGAATTTCAATTAAGTATATTTAGTTAATTACTATTTTGGGTATGATGTAATAAGGCCTCTATTATTATTATATTATGGACTTTAATGGGTGGATGGATTTAATTATGCTTTAGACACTTAATTTGGGCTAATATTATTTTTGATAATGTTTCTTTAAATATTCTTGTTTTCAAACTCTTTTGAACTCTTTAAAAACTATTTTAAAGTTTTTAACAAATAAATTTCTAAATTTTAAGATTTCAAATAAGTACTTCCTTATTCATCGATTTTAAATCAAATTCTTGGTTTTTACTAAATTTTCACTTTCAAAAGAAAAGTTTTGTAGAACAGTTTTATCTAAATCATTAACTAATGGATGTTTGTATTGTGTGACAAACCAAATCTCGTCTTTACGCATAGGCCTGGTTTAGGGTGTTACAATAAAACCCCATGAAATTTGTAACAGAGGGACCAACTGATATGCAGAGAGAACAAACAGAATACACAAAAAAAATATTCGAATACAGAGATTAATAAAAGAACTATCAACAGAGGTGATTATTTTTTTTATCTTTCACATTTCTTTATTTTTTATTCATACACGCATATTTTTTTTACAAATAATAAATAAATGAGTGTTACCTTTCGATTCACGCATGAGAAATGAAGTTTCCGGCCTCCGACCGTCGGCCACGGAGGCGCGTGAGGCGAGTGCGCACGTGGCCCATGATCCCGATGACAGAACCCCAACAGAGGAGAGGAGGGATCGAGAGAGTTCAAATTTTTTTTAAACTGAGGCCAAATAAATTTTTGGTCTGAAAATTGACCTATATAGTATTTTGAAAACGACGCCGTTTTCGCTTAAGCTAATAAGCGTTAAAACGACGTCGTTTAGAAGATCAGGATTCGCGCGTTGACCCGACTCGGGGAGGATCCGCATGTTTTTATAAAAGGGTCTAATTGCTGAATAAACCCTTCCGCCTTTTTGTAAAATTCAATAACATTTTTCCTTACTTTCAATTTTGACCCAAAACTTATATTTTGTTTCAATTTAACCCTCAGACTCCTTGAAGGCTAAGATCAAAACGTCGTCGTTTTTAAATTTGGCATAATTGTCATTTTAGCCCCTACAGTATGATGCGCATTTTGATTTAGTTCATTTATATGTATTTTTATTTGCTATTTAGTCCTTTTTCTTTATTTATTTCTATTTTTATTTTATTTTTAAATTACTCTACTACTATATTTAATTATTTTATCATATTAAAATGTTATATTATTTTATTATTTATATTAATTTTGTATAAAATTCATATATATTTTTGTATTAACCTTATATATTATTATTTATTTTATTTGATTCAATATTATTATATTATATGTTATTTTATAATTTGTATAATTACATTATACATTTTTTTTAAAAATTTTATATTATATAGTATTATGTTATACTATATATACTTCTAAAGTTTCATTTTATATAAAATTTATTTAAATTATCTAACATATTTTATTTATTGTTTATATTACGTATGTAATTTTATGATTAGTATATTATATATATATATATGTTTTTATATAAAAATACTTTATACTATTTACTAATTATTTTTATTATATGTAATCATTTATATATGTATTAAATTATTAAATATATATATTTATTATAAGTATTTTTTTAAATTTTATTATATATATATATATTAAATCATTTTAAAAATCATTACATTTTTTTATTCAATGTTTAAATATATTATTCCCTTTTTCATTTGATTTTGTTATTTCGTGAAAATTTCAATTATTGCTGTTTATTTTATATTACATGTTTACTTATTTATATTCTTTAGATCATTTATTATTGTTTGATATAGTTCTTTATATATTTGTTATATTATTCTTTTATTATTTATTGCTAGTATAATTTGTAGTTATATCGAATTGCTATTAAATATGTATGTTGTAATAGCGTACTCAAACCATTGTTTAAAAAAAAAATCTGTTGGATTGACGCATTTTATTCAAATAGTTTTTTTTCGGTGATATCTAATATTTGGGGGACTTCGAGAAAAATTGTGCCCTAACTCACTGGGTTTCGATTTTTATCGTTGAACTTAAAATATTATGTAATATCCTGAAAATGGGCTTGCGCATTTTTGTTTAATTTTATGAAAAAGTATGCCTTATGTGTTGTGAATGTGTTGTGTGCATTTTTAGAATCTTGGCAATGTAAGGAAATGTCCTAGGAAATGTTAAGTTTTAAAGTTTAAAAGAGGAAACTAAGGCAAGGTGGTCTTAAGAAAAATTTATAGAGGAGATATGACATGAAATTGAGCTTGGTAAAGTGGCTGCAAGGCGCCACTTAGGGCCTTGGAGTGTGACGCCTCAAGCCAAGGAGAAGGACCTGGGTTCGAGTCTTAATGGCAGCAAAGTGTGCTTTTATTTTTCATTTTGGCGTCAAGTGGGGGTTATTTAATTTATTTTGAATAAGTGGGGATTTATTTTAAGTGGGTAGATAATTGGGGATTTTGTTTTATTTGTTTTAAATATTGAGATAGTGGATGAATGGGGGTTATTTAATTTATTTTGAATAAGTGGGGGTTTATTTTATTTGGTATAGATAGAAGATAATGGTGACTTTAGTTTATTTAATTTTAAATGGGATGATAATAGATAATGTGATAGATTATTTTTTTAAATGTTGGGTTTATTTAATTTTATTTTGAAAGAGAGGTATGGAGAGAATATAGGAAAGAAATAAGGGGTATAAATAGGAGGGATCATTGTTTTGGGTATTCTTTTCTTTATTCATTTTCTTTTTTTTGCCGAAATTTGTTTCTCTCATCCCATTCCATTTGTTTCTTCTCCAGTTGACCAAACTGAAACTATTCAAGGCTCCAATCTTTTCTTCCTATTACCAATCTTTCTTCCTCTAGACGTCATAGCCAAATCACCTTTTCTCCTGTGGCCGAATCTCTCAGTAGTCAGAGGGGGGTGAGGTTGATCTTTTGATGCAAGCTATTCGATCGGTTCTAATAGTGGGGTAAGGAACTCTTTGTTGTTGATCTTCTTCTCTATACCTTCAATTAAGTCGACGCTATGGAAACTAATCCTTTTCTTTTTCTTTTGACAGAACTTTGAAAGAGGTCTTTGGGGATTCTTGTAGCTATCGTTTGGAGAAGTGATCTTTCGAGATTTGAATATCCACAAGGTAGGTAACTATAAGATTCGACCATAAGCCATTCCATTTTGTTTTAATGTTGGATTAAATCTAACATGTACTCTATAGGCATATCGACATCTCCATAGCCAAGGAGTTAATTTTGGGATTTGAGAATTTACAAGAAGGAATACAACAAAGTTTCGGGACTTGATTCTAAGTCAATCGGTAGCAAGGGATTTGAGATCTAAGACATTAGATCAAGCTTTCGGGACTTAAGTGAACCGCTAAGAGTATCAAGTGTGTACCCCACACTATCTTTAATATAATTTATGGTAATATTTAATATGAGCATATTGATGAGAATGAGAATTAAGGCATGATATTGCATAAGGTGTATGATATATGGGGGCATGTGGGATATTATGAAAAGGGGAAGTGAATTTGGTGACCTAAGACCACAATATCTGAATATGGTGTCTCATGACACAAATTATGTATTTGGTGGATATGCCACGAATTTTATAAGGGCGATGAGCACGTCGACTGCAGCGACTGCCTTCGATGATGTGTAGCAGATGGAGGGTTGACTTAGTAGTCCCCACGGTGTGCGGGATGGTACGGGTGATGTGTAGCGGATGGCATGTAGGTTTGGGTTCGGGTTGCATCATTATTTCCTATCTGTTATATGAATATGTATGTGATATGATAATGTATGCCTAAATTGTTAAATTTTAGTGTTGGTTACACATTGAGTCTGTTTGACTCACCCCGTTGGGGAATATTTTCTTCCAGGTGACGATCAGTGATGGACCGGGTCGGCAGGAGCTTAATGGTGGCCATGCTCAGCAAGGAATTACTTTATTTGGACATTTTATTTTTATTTAAGTACTTTAAACTATTTGGGTTTGTTTTGATGTAATAAGGCCTTAGTATGAACTTTATTTCTACATGCACGTTAATTTTTTTTTTATATTACGAACTTTTTATCAAATTAAAGACTAAATGTTTTACTTAAATAAACCCTAAATGTTTTGACACATAAATTCACATGATTTTAATTAAAGATAAAATCTATCGTTCGACATATATTTTAACTTAAAAGTTTTGAACTTAACAATGGCATCTTTATAAAAACTTCTATTTCAAAACAAATTGGTTTTCAACTCGAGCCCAACCCAAATCGAATTTTTTTTTGAAATCACTTAAAGATGTTCAAAGAACTTGAACAGTTTTTATTCGAGGAACATACCAGATCTGGTCGAGGCTCGTGGGCCGGGTTTGGGGTGTTTCAGTTTGGTATCAGAGCCCAGTTTTTAAACTCTCGGCCTTGGGTTTAAGGCCCAAAACGTTTTCAAAATTAAGCCCAAAAGAAGTTTGTGAAAATTTTGTGAAATAAGCAGGTTTTTCTGGCATGGCACCTAAGTCTCTGACCCGAAGTCCACCAGGTAAGTACCCCTATCTTCTGTGTGATTTATATTATGAATTGTAGAAGGGTAGAAATGTAATGGAACGTAGAATAGTATGATAAATACTTGAACCCTAGGACTAGGTTACCCCAACAAATTACATAAGACTCTAAATGCCTAATTAAACAAACCTGTGTCTAAGTCGCCGAGTTAGGATGTGGCAACCATTGTGCGCATGTCTAGGATTGGTATTCAGTGGGAGCTTGGCACTTAAGCAGTCCGCATGACTCACCTCCTCTACACTCGAATCCTACCTGGTGCGTAGCTTCGGTTCACCTTAACCAAGAGGACTTATTCACGGGCTAAACCCCTAACTAAAACCCGAAAGGGACTAGCCGTATTTTTTTTATGAAAACCCTAGTTTTAAAATCCTTAATCGTAGCAAGAGATTATTGTGAAAATCTTTCCAAAATATTTTCGATTTCCAAAATTACCAAAATACCCCTAGTGGTAAGATTACAAAAATGCCCTTGGATTCAAAAATCTCCATACTGTCCAAACTTTTAATAAAACTTTCTTACTTTGAAAAAGTATCCAAAACCCTATTTTGCGAAAGTCCAAAATACCCCGATTTGAAAATTTATGAAATTACCCCTGGGTTACCAAAATTACCTAAAATGACCCTGCTTTCTAAAATTTTGCCATACATGTGATTTGAGAAAATTTTTAAAGTACCCGGGAGTTTTGAAATTTCAAAGTACCCTAATTTATTGAAATTTTCAACTAACCCCGATTTATTACCAAAATACCCCTGTAGGGCAAATGACGAAAATACCCCTGGGATAGGAACGGACAGAAATGTCCGACGAGTGAATGTGTATGGGAGATACTATGGAATGGATGTGCTCTTCTGTGAATTAGGATAGAAAACTTGAACTTTGAATGATCGAAAGAATCCCCATTAAGCTCTTTTCATAAAATTCTTCGCGAATAATCAGTGAAACAAGGACTAATTCATAAAACTTTCTTAATCAGATTAAAGCACAATCGTTAGATATGAGTTCTAGAGGACGCGGTCGTCGTGGACGCGGTAGAGGAAGAATGATTGTGTCGGAACCCGTTAGATCGGGTCAAGGGTCTGACAATGAGATACCACCGCCACCACCACCCCCAGCTGTTGGTGTCGAGCAGCAAGCTCAGACGGGGGATGATGCTGTATCGCAGGTTGTGCTGTGAGTTCTTGAAATGGTGGCTGGAGCAGGTGGAAATATGGGAGCTCAGAAATCTGTACCCGAGCGACTCCGAGCCAATGGGGCTGAAATGTTTCGAGGAGTATCTGGTGTGGCACCCAGTACAGCTGAATATTGGTTGGAAGCAACGGAACGTATTATGGACGAGTTGTATCTGACCCCTAAGGAGAAGCTGAAAAGAATGGTGGCACTGCCACGCGATGAAGCGTATCAATGGTGGTTAACAGTCCGGGATGGTGCCACAGCTGAGGATCTGACCTGGGAGTATGTTAAGGCGGCATATCAGTAAAAGTATATCGGCACACGGTATACTGATGAGCAAAGGAAGGCTTTTCTGGGGCTGGTTCAAGGGAACAAGTCCGTGGCAGAATATGAGGCTGAATTTCTGAGATTGAGCCGGTATGCTCGAGGAGTAGTGGCTACTGAACATGAAAGATGTGTCCGGTTTGAGGACGGACTAAAGGATGACCTGAGATTGTTAGTTGCTCCACATCAAGAGCGGGAGTTTTCTGCGTTGGTAGAGAAAGCTAAGATAGCTGAGGGGATTAAGGACTCTGCGAGGCAGAACATGGACCGGAATAAGCAGAAAAGAGGATTTGGACCGTCAGGATCGTCAGGGAATGCTCAGAAAAGGTTTAGAGTTGATGGGCCGCGAGGTCAGCAAGCTGGTACTGGAGGGCAATACCGTACTTGTGATCAATGTGGGAAGAAACACCTAGGAGAGTATTGGAAAAAGACTGGAGGATGCTTTAGGTGTGGGTCTAAGGACCATATGATTAAGGATTGTCCTAAGAGGCCGGATGGGGATCGACCAGTGGTTCAGAATGTTAATCAGGCTGAAAGAGGTGGACAGCAGCCTCAGCGAGGCCGTGGTCCTAATGGCCGAGGTAATGGCGCTGGAAGAGGACGTGGAACACCTGGCAGAGGTACTAATAATACTGAGGCAAGGCAACCGGGTTTGGTATATGCAGTTCGCCGTAGGGAAGATGGAGACGCGCCGGACGTCATAACCGGTTTTTGGCAAGCCCTATTTTGCTCTAATTGATGTGGGCTCGACCCATTCGTATGTTGCATGTAGAGTAGTTGAGACTCTAGACATAGCCTCTGAACTTTCTGATAGGGAGATGACTGTAGTAAGCCCACTAGGTCAAACTGTAATGGTGAATAAGATCTTCTGAAGTGTACCCCTAAAAATCCAAGGCGTAGTATTTTCTGCCGACTTGATGGAACTTCCCTTTGGAGAGTTCGATCTCATACTTGGAATGGACTAGCTAGCAGACCATCGGGCTATTTTGGATTGTGCAGCTAAGAGAATGGAGTTAAAGACGCCGGAGGATGAGGCGATAGTTATGATAGGGGAAAGAAGAAACTACTTGTCTAACATAGTTTCAGCATTAAAAGCTGATAAGATGGTTCGGAAAGTATGTAAGGCGTTCTTGGCCTTTGTTAGTGCGTTGGATCAGAAGGAAGAAGGTGTTAGTGGAGTTAGAAATGTAAGGGAGTTTGAAGATGTCTTTCCGGAGGAATTACCTGGAATACCCCCGGATAGGGAGGTGGAGTTTGGAATTGACTTACTACCTGGTACAGCTCCTGTGTCAATTGCTCCGTATAGAATGGCGCCAAAGGAGTTGGTTGAGCTCAAGGCTCAAATTCAAGAGTTACTTGATCGTGGGTTTATCCGACCCAGTGTGTCTCCATGGGGAGCACCAGTCTTGTTTGTAAAGAAGAAGGACGAAACTATGCGTATGTGCATAGATTACCGTCAGTTGAATAAGTTGACCATCAAGAACAAGTACCCTTTGCCGAGGATTGACGACTTGTTCGATCAGCTCAAGGGGGCAGCAGTATTCTCGAAGATAGATCTAAGGTCTGGATATCATCAGTTGAAGGTGAAGGAGGCGGATATCCATAAGACAGCCTTTAGGACAAGATACGGCCATTATGAGTTTGTAGTAATGCCGTTTGGATTGACGAACACCCCAGCCGCGTTCATGGATATGATGAACCGGGTTTTCCAACCCTACTTGGATCGGTTCGTCATTGTGTTCATCGACGACATCCTGTGTACTCCAAGTCAGAGGAGGAACATGATGAGCATCTCTGGGTGGTGTTGCAAGTGTTACGGGAGAAGAAGCTATATGCCAAATTCAGCAAGTGTGAATTTTGGCTGAAGGAGGTTGCGTTTTTAGGACATGTGGTGTCTGCAGAAGGAATAAGGGTGGATCCTAGAAAGATTGAAGCAGTGATGGATTGGAAACCACCTAGGTCTGTGGCTGAAATTCGTAGTTTCTTGGGATTGGCAGGCTACCACAGAAGGTTTGTGGAAGGGTTCTCGTCGATTGCTGCACCTTTGACAAAGTTATTAAGGAAGGAAGTACCTTTCGTATGGACGGATAAGCAACAGGAGAGCTTTGAGAAACATAAGAGGGTTTTGACGAAAGCTCCGGTATTGATACAGCCGGAGGCAGAAAAGGAATTCGTGGTGTACTGTGACGCTTCTCATACAGGATTGGGATGCGTACTGATGCAAGATGGGAAAGTGGTCGCTTATGCGTCTCGACAATTAAGGCCACACGAGGTTAACTACCCAACTCATGATTTGGAATTGGCGACAATGGTCTTTGCTCTTAAGGTTTGGAGGCACTATCTTTATGGAGAAAAGTCGGTAATTTACACCGACCACAAAAGTCTTAAGTACTTGTTGACTCAGAAGGAGTTGAATTTGAGGTAGCGAAGATGGGTGGAATTGCTAAAGGATTACGATTGTTCGATAGAGTATCATCCGGGCAAGGCGAATATAGTGGCGGATGCCCTAAGTCGGAAGGTCGTGTCGAATCTGAGGGCGATGTTCGCAAATCTGAGCTTGTATGATGATGGAAGCCTTTTGGCAGAGTTGCAAGTAAAGCCGACGTGGTTGGATGATGTAACATCCTGAATAGGGCCTATGCATTTTCAGTTTAATTGTACGAAATGTCAAGTCTCAAGTACTAAGAATAAATTTTTGATACTTTTGGAAACCTTGAAATGGAAATGGAAATGGAAATAGAAATGAAAATGGAAATTAAAATGGAAATGAACATTTTTGGAAACCTGAACATTTTTGGAAATGATTCAAAAATGGAAAGTAAACATTTCTGGAAACTTGGAAATGTAAGAAAATGGCAAGTTTACAGAGCCGATCGAAAATTTTAGGAAACTTAGAAATGATGCCGTAATGTCAAATTTTAAAGTTCAAAATAGGAAATAAGGGCTAGAGGGCCTTAAAAGAAAAAGTTGGAGAAGTTTGACATACAAACAGGCTTGGAAAAGTGGCCTGAAGATGCCACTTAGGGCCTAAGGAGATGGCGTCACATGCAGGGAAATAGGCCTGAGTTCGAGTCACTTGAGAAGCAAATAAATAAGTTTTATTTTTGCTTCCAGAAGCTGAGGTAGACGGCATGGGTTTCTAGAAAAGGAAGAGTTTTATTTGCATAAATATGTGAATAATAAGTGATAAATAAAGGATTTTCTTTTAAGATAATTGAGGAGATAATTGATGGATTAAAGGCTTTTATCTTTTAAATAAAAGAGATAATATTATCAAAAAGAGGAGTGGTGACCAAGTAAGGGACTCCTAGGCTGATAACTTTGGCTATAAAAGGAGGGCAGGAGGGCTACTCATTCACTTTTGCTTCCTCTCTGCCGAATTTTTCTTTAAGCAAGATCCATCTTCTTTTCTTCTATTTTCTTCTCTGTTTCTACTGTCAAAGCCGATGTAATCACCAATCTTGCCCGGGCCCTTAACCAAAACCCAAGCCCGGGCCCATTAGCCAAAATAAAATCAGATAAAAAAAGAAAAACCAAATGTTATAAAGGCCCAAATGAATAAATAATAAAATATAGTCCAAATGTCCATTTACATTTCTGAAACCCGACATAAAATGCCCAAAACAAAATAAAATAAATGAAACAAAGTCCATTAATAACAGTCCAATTACAAGCCCAAAATACCAGGCCCAATTGTTAATAGTACCAGTCCATTACAAAACCAATTAGCCCACCTAACCACACCCTGACCCAAATTAACCCAGAGCCCAATTCAGCCCAATCCCTAGCTCAGTTTACAACGGCCCAAGAACCAAGCCAAAACAGAAACCCTAGGACCCCTTTTCTCAGCGCCGCCGCGCGTGTGCCACACGCGCGCATCCGTGCCGTTCCAACTTCCCACGAGCCACGCGCGCCTCTCTAGATTCGCGTGCCCCTCAGCCTCCACGCACGCTCCCACTAACGACCTTCCCCGTGCGCCTCAGCCCCCTCGCCCGCACGCTCCTGCGCACCACGCCCCTGACACTCGGAGGTTCCCCAAGCGCCTTGGCCCCGTCGTCCCCACTTCGCCCATCACCTGCAAACAACCCCAAAGAAAGGCAACAGAAACGAAGCAGGATATGGAATAAACATTATAATACTAAAGACCAGTGTATTCATGGCTATAAAGCCATCAAATGTTGATGTAAAAGGGGTTGGGCCCTCGTTTTTTTTAAGGAACACTAAAAAAAAAAACCCGAAAGCAATCAATAAAAAAGAGAACAATCAAAAGAAATCAGAGAGTAATTCTCGTATTCTACTGCAGATCATCAGAAATCAAAAAAATAAAACAGAAGGTTGATTTTATTTTCCTTTTTGTTCTATTTACCGCCGTTTCACCTTACCTTTCATTGACTACTTCGAATCTCGGCAAACCAAACCTAAGAAGAAAAGGAGAGAGCGTGAGAAATGAGGGGGGGTTACCTGCGCGAAAAACCGTGCCCGTGCCTATCTCGTCGCAATCGGGATCGGGCGAAGGAGCGGATGGTTTAGATCGGAGGGTTGTTGCCCGATTTTACTGATTATAGCGGCGATTTAGCAGCCTTTAAGGGAGGAAGGTCTGGGTCTCGGCTGGAAACGAGGGTAAGAGAGAGATGTCGTTCTGATGGAGAGGGAGTGAGGAGGATGAAGGGAAGGCTATGTGGCTGCGGCGTTTAGAAAAAAACTAGGGTTAGAAACCTGATTTTTCTTAGGGGATTTTTAGGTATTCATATCTTTAATGAAACGGTGCCGTTTCACTTAGGTTGACTCGGCTATAACCCGACCCATCGTAGGTGGATCCGCGTGTTTCCTCTTCAGGGGGTTTTTAGCTCTTAGGTCCCTCCGTAATTTCGAATGTTATAGGTGCATTTGTTGATTATCTCTAAATTTGCCCCAATATATTCCCCCCTTTTCTAATTGAGTCCAGGACAAAGCGCAGAGCGCAAGAAAGGGAATATTTTCGCTTTGATCCCCCCTCTTCGCGCGCGTTTCAAGCACCCCCTTTTTCTTACACCTTGAAACGACCCTCAAATTCCGTTTTTGATTCAATTGGCCCCTTTTCAATGTTTTGAGATGATTACTATTATTATTAGATTTATCATCATTATCCTTACTATTATTATTGTTACCATCTTTATTATTATTATTTAGTATTATTATCATTTATTATTATTTATATAGTCTATATGGTTAGATATCTTATTTAAACCCATTATGTATTATTTTTATTATATATATATATATACATATATCGTTCACTTTGTTTATATCATAGAAATGCTTTGTTGTTATTCGCATGAAACACGTTCATCGTTTTACACTGATTATTACGTTTTTCTACATCTTATCGCGTATGTTGGTAATTGCTTTAGTATAGAAATTATTATTTGTTGCATTTCATTACTATTTTGTCAGTGCTTGTGTTAAATGTTAGCTTGTATTAAATGTTAGCATATTATGATCGTTTTAGTGCATATGTTCAACAATGAAAAAGGCAACATCGTCGCATACGTCACGGCTTAAAATAAAAAGCACATCTTTACAAAACTATACCTCATTCAAAAGTTTTTAAAATAGAGGCAATATTGGGAGTTTAGAAGTTCGGAAGATAACATCCTAACGTGCTGGGTGTCTATTTTCGGTCAACTAAAATAACCAAATACCCTTCTCATACATTTGAGGACTAAAGACGGTCTCGGTATCGAAGTATGAATATGTTATGTCCTAACGTGTTGGATGTGGCATTTTCATCCCTTTGGAACGAGTCAAATCTTTGGACTCAAACCTACTTGGAATAACCCTTTCCTCGGGAACCTTTCAACTCCAACTACGTTCAAGTTTTCAACATTGGGGCAATATCAATCAATTCGGTACCGATTTTGGGCGTTGCAAGGGTGCTAATCCTTCCTTGCACGTAACCGACTCCCGAACCCGTTTTTCTCAAATTGCGTAGATCAAAATGCCGTTTTAGTAAATCAAAAATGTTTTATTAAAACAAAGGTGACCCGATCACACCAAAATGATCGGTGGCGACTCTTCTTTTTAAAGTCGATTCCCGTTTTGTCAAAAAATGGTTACGACAGCTTGGCGACTCCACTGGGGACATCGAGAGTCAGGCCGTAAATTGATTGATTTTTGTCCCTTTGATTGAAAATTTGGAAAATTATTTCGAAAAATCGTGTTTTCCTTTGATGCATTTGCTCATGCTATAATGTCGAGTCTCATGAAATATTTGGCATTGCATTGCATGACCGTCGGTCGCACCTTTAAGTGGGAGTAAGAAACTAAGCCTTCGTGAGGTTTTCACCTCCGCATGGGCTAGTGGATTGCTCCCGGGAGACATTCGTACCTACGTGTTTCGTGAGGTTTTCACCTCCGCATGGCCGTAGGGAAATGTATCCCCCTGAACCGAACTCGGTCCGTATGAGCCTATAATGGGTGAGGGTCGAGGAATCTGCTGGTTCGGGTACCCCCCCGTAGAACCGAACCTCATATAGAAGCCCTAGAACCTACCCTAGATATAGTATCGATATAGTTATCCGGATAAGTGTTTAATGATATTTTGCTTGTGTGACTATGCAGCACTAACTAGCGTTATTTGTTTGATTTGCATGTCATTTCATATAATAGAGGTGTCAATTTCTGCTCGGTTGCCGAAATAGAAAGTTTGCTATGGAGAACGACTTTCTTGATAAAGTAGAGGACAATGCAGCCGTGCGCACATGGTCAGAAAAGTTGCAATCCGGGGAGGGAGATAGCTTAGTCGAAAGGCATACGTCAGAACTATGGGACTTCACCCGTGTTAGCGTGACGCAAAATGAGCTTCGAGAGTTGCGGGATATCTGGACCCATTGGGAAGAAGAAGCCAAACAGATGTTCTACCGCCGCTATGGTGATATATCTCACTTGTTGGATGTCAAAGTAGATAGACACTTGTTTCGGGCTATGGTCCAATTTTGGAATGCTGCCTACAGTTGTTTCACCTTTGGGGAGGTGGACTTGGTGCCAACAATAGAAGAGTACACTACTCTGCTTCGTATCCCTGATATGCAAGTCGATAAGGTCTATATTAGGCCTGCTTATGTCCCTCCTTTGGCAAAGAAGTTGATGAAGGTTACGGGAATGAGTGAGCAGTGGATCTCAGCCAAGATTCAACAGAAGGGTGAAGGGAGATGTTTTCCTTGGGTGGATTTAAGGGATCTGATTTCAACGCACCCTGACATAAGGAGAAAGGTTGATATCTTCGCCCTCGGCCTTTACGGTTTAGTCATATTCCCAAAAGCCTGAGGCATATAGATGAGGCGGCGGTGGATCTGTTCGACCGATTGGGTAAGCAAGTCACACCTGTCCCAGCGATTTCGCAGAAACTTTTAGATCGTTAAATGCTTGCAGAAGAGCGGGAGAGGGAAGGTTTATCGGATGTGCCCAACTTTTGATGGTATGGTTTCACGGGCATTTTTGGAAGATGGACAAAGTCTCTTGTCGACCTTTTCATAGAGACTATTCACCAATAAAAGAGGAAGTTGCTACGCCAAGAAGAGAGGATATAACAGAAGAAGGATGGATGGCAATTTTTCAGAACCTTCAAGGAGAAGACGTTGAGTGGAGAGCTCCCTGGATGATGCCTGGAGAGATACTCTATAGATGCGGAGACTTCAATTGGGTACCTCTACCCGGAATTTGGGGAGTCATCGGGTATGCCCCATTGCTAGCGGCAAGACAATACCAGTCTAGACAGTTCGTGCCGGCAACACATGGGTTAAACCTAAGTGAGTTCTCTTATACGGGAGAGGGATACAAGAAGAAGATCAAAGAAACGGCAAATGCTTGGAAACAAACACACCGAATGAAGAGGCTAGCTGCGGGCGAAACGGCAACTTCTGAATACAAAGCATGGCTAAGCAAGAGAATCAATGATAACATCCCGGGACCAAACTTAGATAATGCTCAGTCTTTGGAGGAACGGTTGCGAGTGATACCAACAGAATTAGAAGTTATAAAGCAAGATTTCTTACAGCGAAGATCAGAGCTCGAAAAGAGAATCGAGCAGTTGGAGGAGGAAAAGATGTTTTTGAAGCTAAATGTAGAGATACAGAAATCAGAGACGGAAAAGGTGCAGAAGGGGAAGAGCAAAGCCGAAGAAGAATTGGATAGCTTAAAGGGGGACTACAAGAAGATGCGCCTCTCGATGAGAACTGCTGGACTAGGAAAGACTTCGAGCCAATGGCGACAAGAGTTGCAAGAAGAAAGAGCTAAAGCCGAGCAATGGGAAAGGAAGTTCCGAGAAATAAAAGCTCAGAACGAGATCCTAGAAAAGCAAATATCAGAAGGCCAGAATAGAAGAAACGAATTAAAGACAAGGGTGTCAGAGTTGGAAAAGTCCCTCGACCATTATCGAAGCCGTAACTCAGCGAGAGAGTTAAAAGCAAGTCTGAGTAGAATCGAAGAAATGAAAAAGAGGACTGAAGAGTTAGAAATGGAGTTACTACACTGTCAAAATCATATTGGCCATTTAAAAGAGAACGAAAACGAAGGAAAGCGGAACTGTGCCATTCCCAGAGTCAAGTCAGGGATAGAGATTACCTCATAGGGGAGGCTATAATCCGGATGCGAGAAATCGCGAGTATTTACAAACTCTAGCTGTACAAGCCGACACGTTGAGCATACAGTTCGAGACACAGTCGGATCGTGGACGTGAATTAGCTTCCTTACTAACAAGGGTTAAAGCCTTAGGCGTTAGAGCAAGGCCGTTTTTGTAACCTCTTTTATGTAAAGAGCTTTGTTATCTAAGGAAGTTTTCTATGGGGAATTGAATCAGAGTTGACACCTTTTCCATTCATACCATGCATTTGCATTGCATTACATACATTAGCATCATATCACCTTAACTGTTCGCTAAACTTAAAATCATAATCCGCAGCTACGACATTACGAACCTGGAATCACATCATCCCTATAGAACACGCTTAAGAACTAGAGCCATGGACGTCGAACTCAATGAGAGGATCGAGAGGATGGAAAAAACCCAGAAAGAGTTACAAGAACAGCTAACCAAATCACAGCAAGAAGCAAAGGACCTAATGATGAGATCCCGCGAGGAATCACGAGAGCATAAGAGTCAAATGGACAGAATGTTGGAAATGTTGACGGCCATGACCCAAGGAAAAGGACCCGCGCCAAGTCCTGACCTTACGGAGCCCCATTCGAGGGATAACAAGATCCGCTCTATCCCTAGGATCCACGCCACCCCACGCTCATGCAGCACAAGAGGATATCCTCAAGGGAACCCATAGGCCTGGAGCAACAACCCATCCCACCTATCCATTTGGGGGAGGGTATATACGTATCAAACGCTGGGGATAATTCGGCTAATCCGATGGTTCCGGATTTGGATGATCCGATGGAAATAGCTAGGTTAAAGAGGGGTGACCATGATGCTGAAGAAAAATATAAGAATCTAGAAGAAAGACTCAAGGCGGTGGAAGGTACTGGAGTCTTTTCTTCACTAAGTGCCAAGAGCTTAGTTTAGTGCCCGATCTGGTTCTACCCCCAAAGTTTAAGGTGCCAGACTTTGAGAAGTATGAGGGAACGAGATGTCCGAAAGCACACCTTATTATGTTCTGTCGGAAGATGGCCGGATAATTAAACGAGGACAAACTGTTAATACACTGCTTCCAGGATAGCTTGATCGGATCGGCCCTCCGATGGTATGATCAGCTTAGCACCGAGAGGATCCGGTCATGGAAGGATCTGGCAACTGCATTCTGTGAACAATATAAGCATGTTTCTGATGTGGCTCCCGACCGGATGACGCTACAAATGTTGGAAAAGAAGCCAACGGAGACCTTCAGACAATACGCTCAGAGATGGAGGGATCTCTCAGTCCAGGTCGAGCCCCCATTAACTAAAAGTGAGGTAACAGTCCTTTTTATCAATACTTTGAGGGCGCCATTCTACGACAAACTGGTGGGAAACGCCACGAAAGATTTCGCCGACCTCGTAATATCCGGCGAACTCATCGAAAACGGCATCAAAAGTGGAAGAATGAGGGCCCTGAGAGCTCAAGAAGACCAACACCTGCAAAGAAAAAGGATCCCGAAGCCCACATGGTGGGGACCGGGGGCCACTATGCTCCTAATCCGCATCCGACACAACCACGCCCCCAGTTTCGCCCACCGCCGAATTTCTATCCACAAAGCCCCTACTATCAAGCACCTCCTCCCTACCCCGTTTACGCCACCGAAAATCAAAGACCATTCACCATATTCCCTCCAAACGCTATGCCCGCCCAAGGCCAGCCAAAAAACGAACAAAGACCAGTAAAGCCCAATCCTGAAAGACCCCAATTCACCCCCATTCCCGTATCATACGAGAATTATGCCCGAAGCTATTGGAAAAACAGTTAATCTCACCACATTACATGGCACCATTAAAACCCCCGTTCCCAAGGTGGTACGATCCCAACGCTAATTGCATGTACCACGCCGGGAATCAAGGACACTCTACAGATAACTGTTTAGCCTTTAAGAGAAGAGTGCAAGGCCTCATCGACGCCGGGATCTTGCGGTTTGACGGTACCAACAATATGACAAGAAACCGCTCCCTAACCATGCCACAGGGAACGTGAATATGGTGACACCGGAAGATGGGTGGCGAGTCAGAAGCTGTGTCTCTAGGATAAGGACACCTTTGGAGAAGGTCTGGGAAGTAATGATTGAGAAGGGCATGCTCGATAGGAATTTCAAGGAGGAAAACGCGAAGAGTCCAAGTTTCTGTGTCTTTCACGGCATATCAGGACACCATATCCAATCTTGCGAGGAGTTCAAAGAGCTGCTTCAAAGCATGATGGACGATAAAAAGGTGGAAATCTTCAATAAGATGGAAGAGATTGGTGGAAAGGAGATATGTGCATCTGAGGGCCAATCATCAGGACCTCCTTACAGTGCCGATCGGCCTTTGGTAATCTATTACGAGGCAAAGAAGGAAGAGAGGAAACCAAAAATGATAATCCAAGTACCTTCCCCTTTTCCTTACAAGGATAGCAAGGCAGTGCCATGGAAGTATGATGTCAATGTCGCCATACCCGAGGCTACAACTGGAAACGTTAGTGAGGTGGGGCATTTTACCCGCAGTGGGAGGTGTTATTTCCCTGAGATGGTTGAGACGAAGAAGAAAGCCATTGACACGAGTCAGAAAGGGAAGGCACCAATACACGAGGCCGAGGGCAAGTTTGAAATACAAGCTGAGCAAGGAACTAAGGAGCCGGTGAATGAGGAGGAGGCACAGGAATTCTTAAAGTTCATTAAGCACAGCGAATACAATGTCGTGGAGCAGCTGAATAAACAACCGGCAAAAATCTCAGTATTATCCCTATTGTTGAACTCAGAGCCACATCGAAACGCTTTACTGAAGGTGTTGAACCAAGCCTATGTGCCAAGCAATGTGCCCATTGAAAAACTCGATAGGTGGGTGAACAATTTAAACGCAGATAATTTCATCTCCTTCAGCGATGACGAAATACCCCCAAATGGTAGGGGCTCTGTTAAAGCATTGCACATCACGACCGGGTGCAAAGGATATATAATACCGCATGTGCTTATTGACAACGGGTCCGCGCTCAATGTGATGCCGCTAGCTACACTGTCTAGGATGCCCGTCGACATGTCTTACCTGAGGCCTTGTCACTCCGCGGTAAGGGCATTTGATGGAACACGGCAGGAAGTTATGGGAAAAATCGAGATCCCTTTAGAGGTGGGCCCGTGCACATACAATGTCGAATTCCAAGTCATGGACATTGCTCCTTCATATAATTGCCTCTTAGGAAGGCCCTGGATCCACTCCGCAGGAGCTATCCCTTCATCTCTTCATCAGAAAATAAAGTTTATTATGGATAACCGCCTGATCACGATCGCCGGTGAAGAAGACATCGTCGCATCGCTATCTACTAACACACCCTACATCGAGGCAAACAAAGATGTGCCAGAATGCTCCTTCCGTTCCTTCGAATTCATCAACGCTACATTTGTCGCCGAAGGAGATAGGACTCCCACACCCAAGCTGTCAAGAAACACCAAGATGGGGGTCAAGCTGACGGTAGGAAAAGGTGCCCGAGCAGGAAAGGGTTTAGGGAGATACCAACAAGGGATAGCTAGAGCGCTAAATCCTGTACACCATAAGGCTCCGTACGGCTTAGGGTTCAAACCTGATGAGCGACAAAGGAGGAAACAACGGCAAAAAGATCAGGGAAAGAGGATTGCAAGAACCTCAGGACGAGAGGTAGAATGGGAGCCCATGACGTACCCACCCTTGTCGAGAACTTTTACGTCAGCAGGAATGATGTACACGGAGGGAGATGATTCACGAAACATGCTGTTATTGGCTGAAAGGGATTTTCAGAACTTCAACATAAACGTCATCGACGGAGCAGACTACACGATGAAAGGCCTTTCGAAGATACGCCCTGGTCCTCCGGGATTTGCGTTGGACAATTGGACTGCTGAGGACCTCCTTGTAGTTTCTAGGACCCCTCCAGAGTAATTCTCAATGACAACCTTCTGTATTCCTCTAAGTCGAAGGGGAATTTGTTATAAAAGTTTGTATCAGCTGTCTAACTTTTAAATGAACAATCAATGAAGATGCATTTTGTCACTGTCTCTCATTCTCATTAGCCTCATATCTATTCCCTCTTCTCATGGCTTGTCTTCATATATATATATTCATGTCATAGAACCACATTCTTGTTTCCAATACCTCGATATTTCTCTATAGTTTCTTTTTACTTGTCAGGTGCTCAGATAACGACAACGTGAACAATCCTGCTACTGATCCTAAAATCGACTTTGAACAAGCTGCTTGTTTAGGAGAATCCGAAGCTGACGATAATGCTGAAGATTATGTCTCAACCCCTGACTTGTTAAGGACGATAGAACAGAAGATAGACAAATACTCCCCCACCAAGAATCTTTTGAGACGGTGAACTTGGGAAACGAAGAAAAGAGGCAAGAGGTGAAAATTGGGACCTCCATCTCAGAGCCCACCAGACACGACTTGGTCACCTTGCTTCATGAATACAAAGACATATTTGCATGGTCATATCAGGACATGCCAGGATTAAGCGAGGATGTAGTGGTCCACAGGCTCCCAGTGAAACCAGAATGCAAGCCAATCCAGCAGAAGCTAAGACGGATGAGACCCGAAATGCTCTTAAAGATAAAAGAAGAGGTCAAAAAACAGTTCGATGCTGGTTTCTTACAAGTCTCCAAATACCCGGAATGGGTGGCTAATATAGTCCCAGTGCCAAAGAAAGATGGCAAGGTGGGAATGTGTGTGGACTATCGTGATCTCAATCAAGCAAGCCCCAAGGATAATTTTCCCTTGCCGCACATCGATACGCTGGTAGATAACACGGCAAAACATTCATTATTCTCTTTTATGGACGAATTTTCGGGTTATAACCAGATAAAGATGGCTCCTGAGGATATGGAAAAGACTACATTCGTGACAATGTGGGGAACATTTTGCTACAAAGTGATGCCGTTCGGATTAAAAAACGCTGGGGCAACATATCAAAGGGCAATGGTGATGCTGTTTCACGACATGATGCACAAAGAGATAGAAGTTTATGTCGACGATATGATAGCCAAATCTCGGGGAGAAGTAGAGCATGTTGGAAACCTCCGGAAATTGTTTGAAAGACTTAGAAAGTTTCAACTGAAGCTTAATCCAGCTAAGTGTACATTTGGAGCAACCTCGGGAAAACTACTGGGCTTTATCGTTAGCGAGAGAGGTATCGAGGTCGATCCCGACAAAATAAAGGCCATACAAGAATTACCACCTCCACGGACACAAAAAGAAGTCAGAGGATTTCTAGGAAGGTTAAATTACATCGCCCGTTTTATTGCTCAACTTACCAACCAATGCGACCCAATTTTTCGACTATTGAGAAAACACAACCCTGGGGAATGGAATAGTGAATGCCAAGCTGCCTTCGACAAAATAAAACGATATTTGTCTAACCCCCCTGTGCTAGTACCACCGACTCCAGGGAGACCGTTAATACTGTATCTGACGGTGTTCGAAAATTCAATGGGTTGTGTATTGGGGCAACACGACGAGTCGGGGAGAAGAGAAAGAGCGATCTATTACCTCAGTAAGAAGTTTACAGAGTATGAAGCAAAATATCCATCAATTGAAAAGTTCTGTTGCGCTCTGGTTTGGGCAGCTCGAAGGCTTAGACAATATATGTTGTATCATACGACATGGTTAATCTCTAAATTGGGCCCAATCAAATACTGATGGAATCACCTGCACTCTCAGGAAGAATGGCGCGATGGCAGATCCTGCTATCGGAATACGACATCATCTATGTAAGCCAAAAGTCGATAAAAGGGAGCGCAATAGCCGACTTCCTAGCAGCCCGAACCGCAGAAGAATACGAGCCATTAAGATTTGACTTCCCGGATGAAGATTTGATGTGCATCACAGAAAAAGAATGCGAATCGTCAAAAGAAGAGTCATGGAAAATGAGTTTCGACGGGGCATCAAATGCATTAGGACATGGGATCGGAGCAGTCTTGGTGTCACCAGAAGGGAGTCATTATCCATTCACTGCCCGATTAACTTCTTCTGTACCAATAACATAGCGGAATACGAGGCTTGTATCATGGGGCTCCGCGCAGCTGTTGAACGAGGCATCAAAATCCTAAAGGTATCAGGGGATTCAGCATTGGTGATTTACCAAATCCGTGGAGATTGGGAAGTGAGAGACTCAAAGTTGGTCAAATATCACGATCTTGTTATGGATCTGGTCAAAGAATTCGAAGAGGTGACCTTTAATTACTTCCCACGAGAGGAAAACCAATTGGCTGATGCCTTGGCCACCTTAGCTTCTATGTTCAAAGCGAATCGAGAAGCGGAAGTAATGCCTCTCCAGATGAGCATATATGAGGCCCCGGCGCATTGTTTTAGCGTTGAAAGAGAGGCGGATGGACGACCATGGTTCCATGATATCTTAGGATATGTCAAACATCAAAGGTACCCAGAGCAAGCAAACGAGAACGACAAAAGAACAATCAGAAAAATAGCAGCAGGATTTGTTCTTGATGGGACATCCTATACAAGAGAGGGAAAGATCAAGTGCTTCTAAGATGCGTGGATAATGTCGAAGCCAGAAAAATACTTGAAGAGGTGCATGAAGGAACTTGTGGAACACATGCCAACGGTTTCACCATGACCAGGAAAATTATGAGACTCGGCTACTACTGGTTGACCATGGAAAGTGACTGCATCAGCTATGCACGAAGGTGTCACAAATGTCAAATTTATGGTGACAAAATTCATGCAGCACCTTCACCCCTCCACGTGATGACCTCTCCATGGCCTTTTTCCATGTGGGGCATGGATGTTATAGGACCAATTTCCCCGAAGGCTTCTAATGGTCATCGATTCATCTTCGTGGTCATAGATTACTTCACAAAATGGGTTGAGGCCACTTCGTTTGCAAATGTGACAAAAACCGCGGTTTGCAAATTCTTGAAAAAGGAGATTATATGTCGATACGGGCTGCCTGAGAAAATCATCTCGGATAATGCCTTGAATCTGAACAACAAGCTGATGAAGGAAGTGTGCGAACAGTTTCAAATAAAGCATCACAATTCCTCACCCTATCGCCCAAAGATGAACGGAGCGGTAGAAGCAGCCAATAAAAACATTAAGAAGATTATTGGAAAGATGACCGAGACATACAAAGACTGGCATGAGAAGCTCCCGTTCGCTCTATACGCATATCGTACATGTGCGGACCTCCACGGGGGCAACTCCTTCTCTCTGGTATATGGAATGGAAGCTGTACTGCCCATCGAGGTGGAAATCCCTTCTTTACGAATCTTAATGGAGTCGAAACTGGAAGAATCAGAATGGGTACAAGCTCGATATGACCAACTGAATCTGATTGAGGAAAAGCGCTTGAAAGCAATCTGTCATGGACAGATGTACCAAAAGAGAATGATCACGGCCCATGACAAGAAGGTACGGCCGAGGGAATTTCGCGAAGGAGAGCTCGTGTTGAGAAAGATCCTCCCAATACAAAAAGACTTTCGAGGAAAATGGGCACCGAATTGGGAAGGACCCTACGTCGTAAGGAAGGCTTTCTCTGGTGGAGCTTTGATTCTCACAGAGATGGATGGGAAGAGTATCGAACCCAGTGAACTCAGATGCCGTAAAGAAGTACTACGCCTAAAAAAAAAGGGAATAAGAAAAGAAAAAGAAAATCAAGATGAAAACCTGAAGAGGCGTCTTGATTTCAAAAAAAAAAAAATCAGGATGAAAACCCGAAAAGGGTTTGATCAAATTGGGATGAAAACCTGAAAAGGCGTCCTAACGAAGGGGATTCGCACGTAAAGAGCAAGAACGGTTTGAACGGGAAGTCAAGGGGCGAGGTTACAATATTTGAAGCGGACTCAGAGGTTCAGGGTCTTCTACGCAAGGAGCTTCACTCGAAGGGGTTCAGGGTGAAGGAACATGGAGAAGTTCACGCGTTGGATATCTAGAGCATTAGTGACAATTGAATCCACTTTCTCTTTATGCCTTCCTTATCGAATCATTCCTTGTCAATTTTCTTGTTGCTTCGAAATAAATACGAACGTAAGGCATCTCTTTCACACCTACTTGGCCATGGGCATGCATCTCGTGTTTGATTCATTTAAATGGTAAATAGCGAAATTACATACTTTAAACAGAAGAAACATTGAGCATTACCCAGATGAGAACCTGGTAAGTACAAGGACCTCAAAGCAAAGACATAATTTGACAAGGGGACAAAATGGTTGAGATATGAGAAGTACAGACCACTCGTGGAACTTAGGGACGAGTACAAAACCTGAAGCGAAAGTCGAGAATCGAAGCGATGGACACGAGTCATCATGAAAGTCATAACAAGAGATACACGATAAACAAACCCAGAACGCATGGCATAATCATAGGCATAAGAGCATTTAAGACAAACACATGCATATCATGATAACATCAACATCCCGCATGACACATACAGGTACACCAATAAGGCAAGAAATCTTGATCGAATTCCACCAGATAACAAGTCTTAAATTGCTGCTCAAAAATCAACTCATAATGCCAGAGGTGAGTTGGGCCTCGGGGCACGCCGAGGTATTTATTTTCTGCCTTTAAATTTCTTTTCAAAAGCCAACTCATAATGCGAGAGGTGAGTTGAGCCTCGGGACAAGCCGAGGTATTTAACTTTGTTTTAAATTTCTGTTCAAAAAATCAACTCATAATGCGAGAGGTGAGTTGGGCCTCGGGACACGCCGAGGTATTCAATTTCTGTTTTTAAATTTCTGTTCAAAAATCAAACTCATAATGCGAGAGGTGAGTTGGGCCTCGGGACAAGCCGAGGTATTTAACTTCTGTTTTTAAATTTCTGTTCAAAAATCAACTCATAATGCAGAGGTGAGTTGGGCCTCGGGACAAGCCGAGGTATTTAACTTCTGTTTTTAAATTTCTGTTCAAAAATCAACTCATAATGCGAGGAATGAGTTGGGCCTCGGCACACGCCGAGGTACTTAATTCTCAAAACATCAATTCATGTTGTGAGAGGTGAGTTGATGCATTGGTTCACGCGCTAAGGTATTTTCAATTTCTATTTTCAATTTCTGTCTCAAAAAAAAAAAAACTCATGAGAGTGTGGTTGAGCCTCGGGGCATACGATGAGGTACATACAGAAGAAAGACTGAAGTCGCGTTGAGCAAATTGACGAGGAAGTTCCAGTGGACAAAGAAGATTGACCAAGGGCAAAATGAAGATCGAGTTTCCTTGAAGATGGTAAGAAGCAATTTGAAAAGATCAGATTCATTTCCTCAAAGTCCTAGTGGAGCAGTCGAAGATTGAAGCTACAAATCTCTTCATGAACTCATGTTGGAGCAAGTTCAAGAATGAACAAGATTGAGAAAAAAAAAAAAATCGAAAGAGCTACGGGTCATGTCACGCAGAAGCAGTGTTGGAGTAGACCGAGGAAATAGGGCTTGAAGATGTTTGAAGAAGAAAAGCACCCGAAGAATCTCTACTTGGCCAAGACCGGGCAAAATTGGTTCTTCTTTCGTCTTTGCTCTATTCTCGTTTCACGACAATGCAAAGAGGGGCACTGTAATCACCAATCTTGCCCGGGCCCTTTAACCAAAACCCAACCCGGGCCCATTAGCAAAATAAAATCAGATAAAAAAAAGAAAAACCAAATGTTGTAAAGGCCCAAATGAATAAATAATAAAATATAGTCCAAATGTCCATTTACATTTCTGAAACCCGACATAAAATGCCCAAAACAAAATAAAATAAATGAAACAAAGTCCATTAATAACAGTCCAATTACAAGCCCAAAATACCAGGCCCAATTGTTAATAGTACCAGTCCATTACAAAACCAATCAGCCCACCTAACCACACCCTGACCCAAATTAACCCAGAGCCCAATTCAACCCAATCCCTAGCTCAGTTTTACACGGCCCAAGAACCAAGCCAAACAGAAACCCTAGGACCCCTTTTCTCAGCGCCGCCGCGCGTGTGCCACACGCGCGCATCCGTGCCGTTCCAACTTCCCACG